>BPTQ01000007.1:106724861-106892688 GCA_019973895.1 Chrysanthemum seticuspe | reverse complement strand
GCTTTCGAATACGCATCCTAGGAAAGAATACGCATTCTTTACAATGCGCATCCTTTTTCCCCTGGAATGCACATCTCGAATGCGCATCCGCATATTTTTGGAATGCGCATTCCGAATGAGCAGTAAGGTCCCCTTTTTCCTACGCGTAACATTTCTTACGCATAAGAAAGGATCCTACGCATAAGCTTTCGCCTACGCGTATGTCACGACTGTTTACGCGTAACTTTGTCAATCCTACGCTTAAGCCATTTTTGACCTTCATTATGAATTGTTACGTGTACAAAACTTGTTAATAAACTTATCATAACGTCACGAATCCAATAATGTCACGAATAAACCAAAACGTTTGATATGTTGTGAACAATAAGTGATAACATAAGCTTTAAAACTTAAAGTTAACTAACTCACGAGACATTTCACGACGTCATTAGACTATTGGACATACAAGTGACTTAGGACTCGTAACAATCATTGACGTTGTACATTAAATAACTAGACAATAAGACCTTCTGTTGACTAACATTATGTCTTTCGATATGTTGGTTCTTTTGGCTAATATTATTTCAGATCACGACATGGCTGCTCAACCAAACATGGATGCACCAAATGTTCTCTCCATTGCTGACATCTACCCTAATGGCTACCCAATGAAGATTGGAAAGAATAATCTACGAGTTGACTTCAGCACTCTCACTTGCTCTGAGTCTTCATGCTTAATCGCTATTGACATTCTGAGGACTCATCCATATCAGAACATGCTCACACATTCTGCAACAGTTCCTGAGATCTATATCCAACAGTTCTGGAACACCATGGAAAGGGTCAAAGGAAGGACTGCTGTAACAGTGACTCTGAACCACAAACAAGTCACTATTACACCTGAAGACTTAAGGGCTGCTCTCCTTATTCCTGAAGTCAATCCAACCAAACTTTATGCCACACCTGCTGAAGAGCTTACTCTCCAATTCTTAATCGATATCGGTTATGACGAGGCTACAGGAGTAATCACCAAGCACTCTCTCGTAGAGCTTAAGAGTATTCCTCAACCATGGAGAACACTCTACATGATCATCACCAAGTCTGTTTCTGGTCGTGACAGCGGCTATGAGCATCCTAAGCTCATAGAACTGCAAATATTTTGGGCATTCGTCAACATGAAACACATCGCTATTGAAGCTCTGATTTGGGATGACATGATGTCATTTCTCAACAAACTTGGCTCAAAGATTCCCTACATCAGATACACTAAACTGTTGATACAGAGAGCACTTGGACTTCATCCTGATATTCCCAAGAGGCTCAATGACCCCGACAATCACGACATGTTGACGGAACCTATTCTCTCTGTCAGAATCAAGGAAACGTCCACAAAGAAACAAGGTGCTGTGCTCCCAGATCTCCTTCTAACTGAAGATGTCAGAAAGCTCGAAACGTACAAAAGATATCTGGAAGCAGTCAGACAAGGCAAAGTTGGTCATCTTGACGAAAAATCTTCTGGAACACCTGTCAGGAGAACCAGAAGAGGAAGTGCAGGAAGTGTCACAAGTACAGATAGTCAAAGGAATGTTCCTAAGAAGAAACCCATTCCAAAGAGGAAACCCACTCCTAAGAAGAAAGTTCCTTCTCTAGAAGCCACTCCGATCCTTTCACTTGAACCGCAAAGACAACTCAGGGACGAGGACTTGAGATGAAGAGATCTCATACTCTGAAACTGCAAAGGATGAAAATCCCTCAGTACCAAAACCTCCAAGTCCTCAAACTATTAAAGGAAAAGAGAAGACTACTGCACTTGTACCTCAGGATGAAAGCTCTGAAGACGAAGAGCAATTGGATAAATCATACAGGAAAAAGTTTCACAACGTCCGACACACTCAAAAGGCCGCTGAATTTGCTAAAGATCAAATGGGTGGCCCCGGAGGATCAAGTGGTGCTGCCCACTCCTCTCCAGATCCTGATGCGGTTAATCAACCCGATAAGGGATCTGGTGCCGCCACTCTTCTGCAACAACAACCGCCTGTTGAAGACACCATTGAGTATGATTTTGAGAAGCAGGAAACTGAGAAAGAAAAGTTTAAGGATGAAGAGGATGATTATACAAAGTTTCTTCTGGATAGTCCAACTCACTCAAAGGAGAAAACCTCAGAAACTCCTAAGGACATGAAGTCTCCTCATGTCTCCTCATCATCGGACTCTTCCTCTCATTCATCACCACCACCATCAACTAAGTCAAATAGATCATCATCCAAATCCGTGAAGAAACCACCTAAATCTTGGATTTCTCAAACACATGCAAGAATTGTGAAAGCTGTCAAACAAGTTAGAAAGAAGGACATGCTTCAAAGAAAACTTAATTGGTATGCTGAACAAATGCAGTACTTACATGATGAGAACGACGGGATGCGGAAAGATAGGAAAGCTATTCAGGAATTCATGAGAAGTCATCGTCAGGGGGAACTGAATGAAATGATTGAAGGTTACACTCAAAAGTACCTTCAGGATGTCGTTCCTAAAGTCCAAATGGAACTGGAGAAGTCAGCAAGAGAACAAACCCACAAGTTTCTTCTCGACACTGTCCCCAGTGTGACTAGAGAAATATTTTCCAGACAACTCACCCCTAACATCGTCGAATTGGTTAAACATACAATGGCCAAAGAAGCTGATCTCTCTGAATCTGAGTTAATCGCTAAACTAGTGATGCAAATGTCAAAGCGATCTGGAACGTTTACTTCAAATGAAGCTAAATTTTTCGAAGGTCTACTTGCTTTTCAACTCAGTTCATCATGCAAGGAGTCAGCCGATCAACCCAAACGGCCAAGAGATGACGATGATAAGGATAAGGACTCTGCACCTAAACGTCAGAAGCAGTCTGGTCAATCTACATCTATGCCACCTCCTCCACAACGGACTTCTTCTCAACATAAGTCTCCATCACCTCGGTCTTCTACTGATAAACCTCGGGACGATTCCGAGTTACCACCCCTGACTCATAAAACAGGTGACTACTTTGAGTACACGGGTGGTGACGATGAAGAGGTCCTTGAGCCCCAACAACAACCCACCTCACCCAAACAAGTGCAGAAACCAGTATCATCATCTCGGCCTTCCAAAAAGAAGACAAAGACGACTCAACCTGGAGTCGTAACATGGCTAGATGACGATAAAACCGAAGAGTATGAATGGTTCTCCACACTTGTCAATCAAACTCCCTACCCTGATGAAGGCCAAGAATTGGTAGATGGTTCAACATTGGAGCATGCAAAACTGTTGCAAGAAAAGTTCCATGTGAAGAAAATGACGAAATCTGAATTGAAGCGAATCAAGAATGAAGCCTTTCAACTATGGAAAGACAGCTCTGAAAGTGCCCTCGAGGTCGAATATCATCTTGAGAACATCGCTCGAGCTATGTCTAACAACATGGATTGGCTCAATCCGGAAGCAAACATTGACTTCACACAAAGGGACAACCCTCCATACTACACCGATTGGACCAAACCTCTACCAACAATTGGCCAAGCAGACGAACCAAGGATTCCCTTCCGATATTTCTTCAACAAAGACCTGGAATTTCTTCTCCATGGTGGCAATGGTTCGAGAAAATACACTACATCATTGACTCTTCCATTCCCAGCGGCCATCTACTCAAACTGCATAGCTATCGAGGAACGTGCAACTCACTTGTTTTCTGACAATGTGCAAGCATACGACCAAGATGCATTGTATGGGATTCATCATTGGCCTGAACGACGAAGAATCTACTACAGAAGCTGCCTGGTTCAGAAGTCTCAACATGCAGTGTACAGCTCTAAGGACATCGTGGCCATCAAACACATTGATCTCAAGTCTAAGTGGGACTACACATTCTTAAAGAATATCATAGTCAAACGACAAGATGAACAGGACTATGGATTCTCCGAAGCTGACTTTGAGAACTTGTCCCTCAACGACATCGAAGACATGTATCTTGCCAAAGTACAGGGTCGTATGAGACAATTCTCGACTGACGTTCAACGTGAATTTATCAAGTCAGTTCTCATCTTCATTAGACACATCGTGATCAAAGAACGTGTCGAAGATATCCAGATGGCTGTTGAATCATATCAGAAACGTGTAAACTTCACTCCACCACAGCTTGATCTTCCTGACATCAACCAGCTCAAACAACTTACGCTCATCAGCAAACCTTTCGGCGTTGTTTACCGCAGTGAACTTCGAAGAAACTGCTTAATGGCGTGTAGTGAGCTCCACAAATTTGGGGATCATACATTGAAGTTGGTTAGGGATGGATTGGCGTACAGATTGAAGGATATACGCATGAATGTTGGGAATCCTAAGCGCTGGAACTCTCAGGATAGAAGGGATGTGAGAAGGATCATCACTATGATTGATGAACGGTTGTTCAGAAGGGATCAGTTCAGACGCCTGGAGAGCTATGTTGGTGGTAGACCCAGGATAAACATAACCGGCTTTCAACGCCCTGTGCGCACTCCTGGGAACATCACTGCACTTCCTGGTACCCCTTGAATTGTTTCCTTCACATGATTTTGGATGTATGATTAAATATGTGAATGGCTTGTGCACACATAACAGTGTACAACCCGCAATTGTCAAGAAAGGACCCTGTGGTACGCCTCAGTGCCACAATCCTTATAAAAGGAGCGAAAGCTTCTTATTTTTGAGAAAAACCTATCAAACCTTTCATTTTTCAAGGTTTTGCTCAAAAAGACAAGTACTTCCCCATATGATTTCAAAACCTCAACCGTTTATATCACTAGTTGAGGGGGAGTATTTGATGAAAACTTTGTTCACAAATTTGTTCACAGTGGTCACTCTTCCCGCAACACTCAAAATGGTCATATTTATTCTCAAAATGTTTCAAAAATAACATCTTATATGCCATTTTTGAGGGGGAGAAAATTGTGTGATAAGAAATATGTTTTGTAAAGCAACATGTGCAAGCCCCTTGGCTTTCTCGTGTGCAAAGACTTAACCAATGAATTGACGATCCTTAACTGTCTGCAACTCGAAAAGACTTGTCCTGGACGGGTAATAATTTCAAGCTAGTTCGCTAGTGATGTAAACGTGTCTCGCAAAGGACTTGTCTGAGTAGAAAGTACCATTCGAGAAACTTTTGATAGACATGAACTCTGACGGGTATGACAACCTTTCGAGGTTTGTTTACACCTTCAAGATAGTTATTAGAGCTAGTTGTCACCTAAAAGCTGACAATGTATCTCTTTAACTATTCAACGTAACCGTGTCTCGCGGGAGATTGTCTATCTTTAGTGGATCAATTCAAAAAGTGCGCGCTCTTCCCTCACTGTGCATTTAACCATTAATACTATTAAGCACATGTGGAGGGGGAGTATTTATGCAAAAACTTATCTCTCACTGTGGTTCAAACATGTTTTTCATTTACAAACCCTTTGAGAGATATTTTAACTTACAGTGGTTATAATGGCAAACATAGGTCAGTCATGGAGTTATAAGGTGACTAAGGTTAGGAATAACCGTCCTATGATCCGCCAGAGCCGGAGGGATCTACCCAAGGACACTACCATTAGTTAGTGTTAGAAGTCCTTAGGAATGATTATAAAAAAGGAGAAAATGAGAATCGGAGAAAGAAGGAGTTGAAGAATCAAAAAGAAATGTAAAGTAAAGGGTGAAAAGAAATAGCCCTCCAGATTATTCAACTTAGGGCAGACACCGGGTTCAATTCATATGCTACTGGTTGTCACTTAGTGACACCGGTATTGAAGATTAAAAATCGTCATGGACCCAGTGACGCATGCACTAAACCTTCTTAGCCACTCAAGTTTCTCTCAACAGAAGCTTGTTTCATTCTCACAGGGAACCCTACGTAAACTATTGGCTTTCTCTTAGAGATCGCTAGTATTGAAGAAGGAGACCCTCTCCCTAGTCTCCGCTCAGGAAAACCAAAACGCACTATTGAGTCTAGAGCCACGAGATTCATCAAATGATCTCTTAGGAACACTTGACATTTTAATCACTTGTTGATCAACAATAAGATCTTCAGTGATTCAGTGGTTCATATCGAGTCCTTCACAGATCTTAGAAATCTGTCGAGAACATTTATGAGAGGTTCACATCTGTGATCCTCAGTGATTGAATGGAAACTCCTGCCAGGGTCAACATCAAACAGCCCTGACAGCAGGTCGCTTCGGTAACTCCCCGTGGATTACGCGGAGTGTGTCTCAAACGGTCTACAGTCGTGAGGTGATGCTTCGGTGTACCTCAGCGGCTCATCTGAACTGTAGATGTACTTCGGTACATCGTGTTATCTCACTTGTGGGACTCCAGTTCAGGAACGGCCTTTGTAAGAATTAGAGTTGTGTTTTCACACTATGCTGTTAACACTCTCGAAGTTCAAACTTGTAAGTGCCGGTAACCGCTTATTACTAACCGTTTGAAATGTTTTCTTCTTATGGAAGCTCCGGAGCGGGATGATCGTGCTGATTCTTCTCATGCTCACGCCAACATCATCACTAATGGAAGTTCTATTCTAATGCAACACAACAGTCAGAATGATTCTTCATCAACCAAAGAATCTACAAAGTTAAAGACTTAAAGAACTTCATCAGTATTGATTTCCACCGTCAAAGAGCGTGTGAGCATGTTGAAGAATGACGTGGAGACACTGGAGCAGCGAAGCAGACCTGAGGCAGACTGATGCAGACAACAACATACTATCACTTTCACCACAAAGAACAATGATCAAAGAACAAAGTTAAAGATGACGTCGAAGCATAACTGCTCAAAGATAACGATCTCTCTACACTGGGGAGATTGTTCAAATCAAGACAATTCCTCTCACAAGAAAGAAGAATGTCAGAAGACGTCACCGCTACTATTACATCAACGCCTTCACCGTTTACATTCATATATACTTGAGGGGGAGATTGTTGGAATCACTCCTAAACAGTATTTCAAGTATTTATATTTCATATGTAATAGGTAGCTTTATTCTGGCCTTTATGTTTGTTTAAGGTCCAGCTTATGTAGAAGGCCCATAAGCTGAGGCCCAAGCCCAATAAGGAATAGGGAAGGAGAGGGAGTGTTGCCCTAGCTCCTTGCCTATATAAACTATTGTAAACCCTCATTTGAGGGTTGGTTGTTCAAGTTTTCTTTTCACATACTCTCTTTGCCTTAACCGTGTTTAGTATTACGTGTGTGTGTGTGTGATAACTTGTTCATCCGCCTTTATCTCTTCTCTATAAGCTTGTGTTGTAAAACTAGTGACCTAACAATGTTCGATGCCTAGTTGTGGATAACAGATGTGTGAGGTGCTGATGAAGTAGTTGAAAGGACTCAATGTTGCATTCCATTAGCCTTGCATCATTTGTCAATACCAAGTGTGACTCATTAGATTTTGACTCAGATTATGAAGTGTGTTGATCATAAATTGTTGAGTCAATCAAGGTAGAACATTCAGAATAGCAACCAGTTTCATTGTTCTGTGAGGTATCATAAAGTTCAAGCACTTTGGAGATTAAAGGGTCAGTGATGTAAGACATTGTGTTGATGAATATTAGATATGAGTAACTTGCATCAATTTACCAAATTTCTATATAGACAAGTCGCTAACAAGACAACTCGCCACGAACCATAACACCAAGTCGCTACAAACTTAGAAGGCAAGTCTTTAAGCACCAAGTCGCTAAGAATTATGACAGCAAGACGCTAAGCACCAAGTCGCTAGACACAGTTAAGTTGCTAAAGAGAAACTCACTAAGATCCAAGTCGCTAGTATTAAGTCGCTAACAATTTACTCTACAACTCGCTAGCAATTTCTGAAGCAAGTCGCTAACCTCACCAAGTCGCTAGCCGTAGTGGAGAGTCCACTAACTTGTACTATTTGTCGGCTTGTCTCAATAGACAAGTCGCTAGGCTCAAGTCGCTAACAACTAACACTGTAACTTGCTAACTTTTACTGAAGCAAGTCGCTATGATGAAAAATACTACGAGAGCCAAGTCGCTAACAAGAAAAACTTCAAAAACACACTTTTCAATCCAAAAACAAGCTCAACCACAGTGATTCAAGCTTACCAAATCAAAACCCAAGTACATACAATGATTCTAAACACAAAAGTACACCCAAAATTCAAGCTTTAACACTAGAAATGATCCAAATATAGCAAAAAAACCACTTAAACTTTTTCAAACTCAAAAACCATCTAAAACCACTAGAAATCCAAGTATATGTATGAGAGATGATCAAACCTTGGCTCTTGATACCAATTGTAACACATTGGATTTCACAAACACAAGAACAATCACAACTAAGGCGTATGATTAGATGATTTTAGAGAGAGAAAGTGGGATATTCTAGAAAGAGAAACTCATGGAAGGTTAGATTCCAAATGAACATCCAACCCTCTACCTTGGGAGGTAGAGGGTATTTATAGGTTACAAACTAAACGACCTCCTGACGGCCTGTGGATCAGGGATACAATGGGTAAAGACCCGTCCTTCCTCCATGGTGTTACACTAAACTATTCTAAGCTACAAACTAACTACTAAATAACGTAACAGAGGATATGTCTACGAGCTAACTTATGCTAGATAATATTATGGGTGACCGACTCTTCACATATGAAATTTCTGATTCCTAACACACACACATTGGGCTGGCTGAGAAGAAAGCATATAGACTTCTAATAAATTAAATTCGACTTCTAATAAATACTTTTTGTGAGAAATTAAATTGATGTGTCTCCATTATTTTTTGTAAGAAATTAAATTAAATCTAAGTCTATCCTTATTAAGAGGTGCGCAAGACCCTCAAATGGTTTACCAACATGGGTAAACAGCGGATGAAATGAATATAAACACAACTATAAAAATACAGACATAATCTAATGCACATTAATAACTCATGTTACTTGTTATTAAAAAACGACATGCTATGATGTTCAACACCTAAATACAAACATAAAACCAACAAGAAAACCAAATTTAATTGGCTAAATCAAAAACCTCCAAAATAAATGACATATGAAACCCTAAATGCTAATAATCACAAATACAACAACAATAACTATGTAATAATTATGTTAACAACGTTATCAACGAGGCTAAAAATTATTATAAACAACAAATAACAAACATCATTAAAAAGACATAAATTACTCTAATACTTTAAAAAAAGACAAATAACAAACATCAATAAAAATGTAATATAAAAAAATAAATAAAAAAATCCCCGCACTACGTAATTTAGTTGAAATGGCCACTTATAATTTCTATACAACATGAACCTGAAATGATGCAACATGTAAAAGTTCATAAGTTTATATCTTTTGTAGATTCTCACATTTTCACTTATTATTTGTTTAAGCTACAACTGCTAATGGTCACTCGTGTATTAACCCATATTAGAAGAGAACTGCAGCAACACTCCACCCACCTTTGAGAACTGGAGTCGCAGCCGACCCACCTTTGAGAATTGCATTTGCACCCCAAACATACTAAGTACATCTCTTAGCTCACGACAAGAGCACAAGTGTGAATTTGTCTAACATGAGTAATGGATTTGTAAATTCAGATTTTTTTGAGTGAATAACATTTATACATGTTTTAGAAAACAAGTATTTTTTATTAAGATGTTAATTGCATTGCATACTGACCGTCAAACCATTGTATTGCTAATATAACACACTAATAGCCATCTAGACATTCTAACTACTATCCTATGTAATGTTTAAAAACTCATGCCATGGATGTTATAGTTGCTTGAATGTTTGAAGGTTCCAATGCAGATATTTCTTGGTCGACTGGATAATAATGTTGCTACCTTACATCTTAAGCAGCATTTACCCTATACAGACAATTAGTCGCTGTGAAGAACCCCCTGCTAAATATGTCACACTGGGATAGAATGACAACATATGTTGTCATTTTTTGATCAGGAAGGTCCCTCTTGATTTTGGGATTGAGTTAGTTATTCATATAGTAGCCATTTGTGTTTGTGATTGTAGAACAATCAAAGATAAAGCTTATGAATTACTTTATATGTAAAACACTACTCTAAGTTATACCAAGTTCTATACACGTTTGCAACTATGATTAGTCATGATCTGTTATTAACTTATTATAATTAATATTATCTTATATGTCGAGTGTTATTGGATCAAGCATTCTATTACTTCTATCTTATATGTCGAGTGTTATTGGATCAAGCATTCTATATACTAGAGAGAAAGTATATTATATTTCGGATACAGTCTCAGATTTAGATGTGGATTTTAATCATACCAAGGATATGTACACTACATATTTTTCTGAATAGAATCAAAATGTCTGGACTTCCACACCATAAATTAGTTTTGAAGATTGGCACTACGGTTATGTGTATGCGCAACATTGATCAACGATGTGGATTGTGTAATGAAACCAGGTTACAAGTATTGAGAATGGGAATCAATAACATTGAGGCAAATATTATATCAGGTGGTAAAGTGAGTGAGGTTCGCTCTATACCTAGAATGATTATAAGCCCATCTGACAAGAAGATGCCTTTTCAACTTAATAAGAGACAATTCCCTATTTCCGTTTGTTTTGCCATGACTATAAACAAAAGTCAAGTCCAAACATTGTCTAAGGTTGTGCTTTATTTGGAAAGTCCTGTTTTTTTCCCACAGACAACTTTATGTGGCCATCTCAAGAGTAAAAGGCAAGAGAGGTCTAAAAGTTTTTGTTGTGACAAAGACGACAACTACACCAACTCTACAACCAACGTTGTATATAGAGAAGTTCTTCATAGATTATAAACTATATGTAATTCGGTTATTTTGAACCTTATCTTTTGTTTAACGTTGTTATTTTCTTGATAATGACATGTTTATTTTATTCATTTTGTCTCATGGATGTGACTACACGTTCATACTTACTTTACTATTAATTTTATCGTATAATGAAATTTTTAAAGCTAGCCGCCCCATCAGGGCGGGCCTTGGATCTAGTATATATATATATATATATATATATATATATATATATATATATATATATATATATATATATATATATATATATATATATAGGTAAGGGATCCGGTAAGAAGAATAACTAAAATGAGAAAAATAAGAAGAATTTCTAGCCACACATTTTAAATAAAAGAGAGAGATTTTCAAGGGGAGATGCATCTATTTTAATAGGTGCATCTAAAATGTGTGGTTGTGGTTTCTTCTTATCATTCTTATTTTAATTTTTGTTCTTATTTGATCCTAACTCTCTCTCTCTCTCTCTCTCTCTATATATATATATATATATATATATATATATATATATATATATATATATATATATATATACATACATACATACTAGATCCAAGGCCCGATATATATATATATATATATATATATATATATATATATATATATATATATATATATATATCAACCTATATAAAGCACAAGTCCTATAACTAGAATTAGTAATATAAATCAAAACAAATCTTCAAAAAAGCTATAAAAACTCCACGTGGCGTTTACAACATTTTTTGAGAGATTGCATTGCTTTGGTTTGCATTTTACATTGTCAAACATAAAAACCAAGTATCATGCATAATATACTTAGTCAAACTAATTTGTAAACAAATATCATCCAAATTTTAAAATTTTTTTTATCTCATTTGTTCTGTAACATTCAAAAACAAACCCTATCATCTTCTTAAACAACGCCATCCCTAAAATAATGCACAATACATCAACCATTCAATGGATAACTATTCTTACTTCAAATGAAGATTTGAATGCTGTCTCTTATCAAAACCGATTTGAAAATGTATATTATCCGCAAATACCTAAAGTTATGGCATTTTGAATGTGAGAAACCCTAATTGTGTATCCAATAAATACCGATACATTTTATATCATAAACCACCCTTTCACATTAATTCATAAACTGTTTACAGGTACATGTTTACTAAAAGGGTTTCTGTTATCAATGTCTAAATTATTATTATTTTTGCAAAACCATTTTTTTGATTATTTATATTTGTGATGTTAGCAGATTTGAAGATGAGTCAAGTACCGTACACTGAGTTGTGTGATGTGGACCCTCTGTTCGAAGACATTATTGTCGTTGCCAGATGCATCAGCATATGGCATTCTCATGCTAAAGGGAGACCTAATGAACCATGGATTTTAGATGTTGTGTTCATGGATCCACAGGTTTTAATACATACATGAGCATCTTACAAATTTGTATTGTTAACTTTTTTTTCAATATGTCATTTAAAATATTCTTCTACTTCAAATTACAAGGTAACAGAATCCAAGATACTATAAAAAAGGATTCCATGATAAAGTTTGGAGGATTGTTGGAGGAAGGGGCTTGCTATCGTATACGTAACTTCGTGGTTGGAGAAAATGGTTGAAAGTGGCCACTTCTCCCTCACAAGTATAAGATTAACTTCTTCAAGAATCCCTCCCTGACTAGGATTAATAGGTTTGACACTAACCCAATGGTTTTAAGTTTGAACCGTTCCTTAGGTTCTCCACAAGAAGATGGGCTGAACAAGAAGCTGTTGGTATGAATTTGATATCCGAATGACATTTATTTATTAATCCTGAACCTTCAAAATTTCATATACACTTAATGAATTGTTTCTTTGTTACAAACATCATTGGAACGATCATCTCTATCGGTGAACCTGTATCCTTTGGTGACAACCACATAAGGAGGACTGTTATACTTGAAGATGCGGAGTAAGTTGTTGTTTAATTTAGATGTTCAAGCTTTAATGATAGTATACAATAGTAACAGTTAACTAATGTAACAATGTGGAATGTAATTTTATTTTTTTCCCATTTTTTTTAATAGATCTCAACAACTTGAATGCACCTTCTTTGACAACTGGTCAGACATGTTCAATGACATAACAGACAATCGTGAATCTATAGGCCATATTTTCATCATACTTTAACTTGCGAAGGTTAAATGTAGGAATGGTATGGTTACTCCTAAATGGATAAACAATTACATAAACAAAAGATGCATTGTGGGCGACTTATTATGTATCTGTTTTACATGTTATATATACTAGTACAAAAACAGGATTTGGTCACACATGGTCGAAATGGAACGGCCACACATTCGCATATTTGTGTGGCTGAAGGTACGAAAATTGACAACATTTACTAATTAGTCACACATGAAAATTTTGATTGTGTGACCATTAGAACTGTATTGCCACACAATTGATCATTGTGTGGCTAAAGGTATCTGGTAATTTTGTTTCTGATCATTTAGCCACATATGAATTTGGAACGCGTGACAAATACAAGTAACCTTGATGCGTTAGTCACATGAAGTAATTTTTTGTGTGTCTAAATCATAGAGTCAAGTTTTGACACACGTTATTTAAGGGTGACTGATATGTTTTACTAAGTCTTTAGCCACATCTAAAATTGGAACGCGTGACAAATGAAAATTAAGGTTGAAGCATTAGTCACGATATACATATAAACAGTGACAAATATATGTCACACACTTGAACACTCTGACCAAATGCCATATATGGTCACACTAAACGTTTTGTCACACATTCGTTAAGTGTAGCCAAAATCCAGTACATATGGTCACGTAACTTAATATGTGACCATTGGATGATCAATAGTCACACAAAATACACGTTCCTTTACTTTAAACACCATATGGTCACACTTATTAACACTTTTAGCCACTTTATGGTTAATTGTATGTGACTAAATACCCAAAACAAACATGCTTTGTGTGACTAAATGTTAGAAAAGGCCACACAAACATAAATTTCATGTGGCCATTGGATGATCAACAGTCACACAAAATACACGTTTCTTCACTTTAAACACCATATGGTTACACTTATTAACACTTTTAGCCACTTTATGATTAATTGTACGTGACTAAATACCCAAAACAAACATTCTTTGTGTGACTAAATGTTAGAAAAGGCCACACAAACATAAATTTGATGTGGCCATTGGATGATCAATAGTCACACAAAATACACGTTTCTTCACTTTAAACACCATATGGTCACACTTATTAACACTTTTAGCCACTTTATGATTTATTGTATGTGACTAAATACCCAAAACAAATATGCTTTGTGTGACTAAATGTTAGAAAAGGCCACACAAACATAAATTTAATGTGGCCATTGGAAGATCAATAGTCACACAAAATACACATTTATTTACTTTAAACACCATATGGTCACACTGATTAACACTTTTAGCCATTTTATGATTAATTGTATGAGACTAAATACCCAAAACAAACATGCTTTGTGTGACTAAATGTTAGCAAAAGGCCACACAAACATAAAATTCATGTGGCCATTGGATGATCAATAGTCACACAAAATACACATTTCTTCACTTTAAACACCATATGGTCACACTTATGAACAATTTTAACCACTTTATGATTAATTGAATGTGACTAAATATCCAAAAGAAACATGCTTTGTGTGACTAAATGTTAGAAAAGGCCACACACACATAAAATTCATGTGGCCATTGGATGATCAATAGTCACACAAAAAACTATTCTGTTTTTCATAAACAGAACTAACTACAAATACTAAACAGACTTAACTTAGGTCTGCCAGACTTAACTTTGTACTGGCAGCCTTAACCACTAAAACTAACCTACCATACTTAACTTTGTACTGGCAGCTTTAACCACTAAACTTTTCTGTTTATAAGCAGACCACAACACAAAAAATATATATTTTTGTATGCAAAGGTGAACTTGTATTAATTAATGAAACTTTGTACAATGAAATAAGTAACACACACTGATATGGACAAGTCCCATATCAAGTTGCATACAAGCCAACTCCATCCAATATCTGATATAACTGTTCTTATAAGTCTGATAACAAAAACAAACTGTCCATATCATACAACCATGGACAGATGAAAACCAGCACAAAACCATCACAAAGAACACCTTTTAATGCACCACTAGGAACCATACACTTCCAGATAGGGGCTATACCAAGTAGTTTACATTTCCATCTCATGAATGGCTTCAACTACTTGGGAACACACACCCTAAATGAAGCCAACCAAATCCTACACAATCCAAAAAATTGTTTATAAACATGTCTACCAATAACAATTGATAACGCCTGGAATTACGTTTTAACACATGCCAAATACTGGAATTATAATTGGGGTACGGGAAGACACCGAATCTTGGTCGTCGCTGACAAAGTCAACAAGATTGAATCTGACCATTTTGTTTCGTTCCCAATGACACTCCTCAACAATCTCTCTCCATCTAGCGTTTATGGTAACGTGGTTCTTGCTTCTAGGCCTATCGCTGTGGTGTTCTAGATTCACGTTCACATAAAACTCCATTTCTTCCCGGTATCTCAGCAGTGCGTTATGGTACTTCTACTGTTATTTCGCTTCGTAAACAAATGTGGTATGTTTTGCATTAAAAAGAACAATGTAGCATGCTCAACAAAAGTATGTCCATGTGTTGAAGTATATATTAGTTTTTGCGAAAGCAGATAATGACTGAAATGGTCTGATTTGTATCATTACTTACCAAACGACTCCTGTCCGTGACATATGCCAGGATGGGCGCGTAAAAACAATCCCTTTCACTTTCATGCTTTGTACATTCGTTCCATGCACATATGTGTTTCATACGCTCATTTGCAATTGGAATTTAATAAAAATGGTAAATAATTTAAAAGCTATTATATGGAAAGGTTTATTTTTAAAATAAAATCATAGATTATGTCTACACTTTAATTAACATACCTTCATCTACGGGGTTTCTCATGAACGGTCTTGTACGATTCAGCTCCATACGTTGTATAAATTCAGAATGCATCATCAATCCATTTTCAGCAAATGGCATCAGGGAAAGAGTATTGTTTAGTAGATTTATGAAAACAACTCTTGTGCCAGCAAACAGGTTTTCATCGTGAACCAATACATTCCATCCGTGTCCACCAAACTCACGCACGTGTCTGTCTTCCTCCAGTATTTCAATTTGACAGTGAGTGATAGCTGCTACGGGCACGCCAGCAACAAGAACGTCAAATTGGTTATTGTCAGTATTGTCCTAGAAATTGCAAGGAATGACCTATGTAACAGTTTAGTTTAAAGAAAACATTAGCGGGTCAAACAATTAAAATAATCCCCATTTTCAACAAACTTATGCAATGTATTGATTAACATTTTTTTTACCAGAGGTTGTGTAGGGTATTCATCCAATGTAACCAGGCATCTACGTTGTCTGTAACTTAGAAGAGCCAGATCGTATCCAGGGCATTCGTGCCCTGCATCGTTGTACCCTGTTACATAATAACAGTCTTCTTCCTGACGAATTAAATGGAATGTGGCCACATTGATGTATTGGCTGTGATCAATAAAAGCTCGCCACTCGGACCCACGCAAAGTATCTTTTTATTACCTCTTTCCCTATTTTATTCTCTTGCTTTTGTCCCAGTTTTGTTGTTTTGTTTTAGTGCTTTTATTTTTCGTAGTTTTTGTTTCCTGTTACGGTTTTGTGGTAGTGCGCGTGTTTGTTTTCTTCTGCTTCCCCTTTTGTTGTTGCTTGTTGTAGTGTGTTAGGGTTAGGATAAACGCCTTGGTTTGTGATGGTAACCTGAGGTCATGTCTTGCCGGTGCGGGAGGGTTAGGCGGGGTAGGCAGGGTAGGTGCGGCGGGGGGTTTAGGTGGGAATAGGGTGGGTAGGGGGAATTCTAGGGTTGGGCCTTCTCGTAGGATTAGGGTGGGTAGTTGGAATTTTGGGTCTTTGACTGGGAAGCTCTTTGAGTTGGTAGATGTGTTGAGGAGACATAAGGTAGACATAGCATGCTTCCAAGAGACAAAATGGAAGGGTTCCAGCACGAGGGAGGGAAACAGCTACAAACTTTGGTACTCGGGCTCTAGGTCAGCGAGAAATGGAGTTGGAGTTATCTTGGAGATGGGTCTCAAGGATAATGGAGTGCAAGTGATACGGAGGAGCGATAGGATCATGGCGATCACATTTGATGGGAAGACTGTTAACGTAATCAGCGCATACACACCACAGGTGGGCCGGGGTGAAGCAGAGAAGAAGAGTTTATGGGACTCCCTCGACGAGCTAGTAAGGGAGTGCCAGCCGTACCAATGTTTGTTTATAGGAGGTGACTTGAACGGCCATATAGGAGCAGCAGCAGATGGTTACACGGGGGTACACAGAGTATTTATTGGTTGTCTCTTATCTTAATTGTTAATGATCTAGTAATGAGATAGGTCATTCGTTGTGTAGTTAATGCTTGATTAATCTTTGTGAACCTTAGGCTATAACACCTAGAGTAGTTGTAGGCTAAACCATCCAAAGATACCTTAGAGTTAGAGTTTGTAATTCCTAGAGATTTTGTAGACGAGACCCTTTGGTAGTTTCAAAGAGTTAGGGATAAACGCATACCCTACGACTTTAGACACACAACGCGATTAAGAATAAGGACATGACAATTCAACCATCAATAGGAGATAACTAAGGAGTAATAAAACCTAGGAAAACACATCTTTAAACTATCATATGAGCACACAATAATTAGACATAGACTACATACACCTTAGATTAGATAATTAGATAAGTAGAGTAATCGGTAGAAATACCAACCCCAAATCCAAATCCCGAGATTCGTACCTTTCAATTTTCTAAAAAACATAAAAAGATAAAATATAATCTTCCTCAACCCCAATCTTAGCGTAGTAACTTCTTACTAGCATTCCTATTCCCCTAGAGAACGATATCAATACCCGTGGCTTACCCTGATACTACACTGCAACGATTAGGTTCACTGCCTAGGGCGCGTGTAGCGTTATCAACCTCTCTCTTGGTTTTACCTGGATTGTTAAGCACATAATGCCAAGCTTTATTATCCCACATGCTATCTGAGATAGAGTTGTCTTATGAGATGTTGATTGGGTTGGAATTGCTCATGGTGATTTTTGGTAAAGCAGATTTTCAGAGATTTTAGTAGGAGATAAGTGTTGGTGTGTGATAACGCAACACGCGTCATTCGGGGTCAAAGGAACTTCCTTTTCTTCGAGCAAGTTTTATAACACCCTAGGCAGTGAACCTAATCGTTGTAGTGTAGTTTTAGGGTAAGCCACGAGTATTGATATTGTTCTCTAGGGGAATAGGAATGCTAGTGAGAAGTTACTACGCTAAGGTTGGGGTTGAGGAAGATTATTTTTTATCTTTTTATGTTTTTTATGAAATGGAAAGGTATGAATCTCGGGGTTTGGATTTGGAGGTTGGTATTTCTACTGATTACTCTAATTATCTAATCTAAGGTGTATGTAGTCTATGTCTAATTATTGTGTGCTCGTATGATAGTTTAAAGATGTGTTTACTTAGGTTTTATTACTCCTTAATTATCTTCTATTGATGGTTGAATTGTCACGTCCTTATTCTTAATCGCGTTGTGTGTCTAAAGTCGTAGGGTATGTGTTTATCCCTAACTCTTTGAACTTACCAAAGGGTCTCGTCTACAAAACCCACTAGGGATTATAAACTCTAACTCTAAGGCCCTCTTTGGATGGTTTAGCCTACAACCGCTCTAAGTGCTATAGCCTAAGTTTCACAAAGATTAATCAAGCATTAATTACACAACGAATGACCTATCACATTACTAGATCATTAATCAATTAAGATAAGAGACAACCAATCAATATTTAATATTAAGTTTCATATTCCCTAAGCAAACACATAAACAAATTAGCCGGACATGGAGAACATGCAAGCATACACACAAATAATCAAAGACATAATTGAATTAATGAAGTAAATCACTTATCTTGATGTAAGTTAGGGTTTGGAACCCTAAAATACTGTACAAAGACAGCCTTGGTTCGGTTTAGGTTTTTACTCCAAAAGACTACACACTAAAACTGAAAATTTTGGATTCTATATATAATATTACATATGCGACGGTGTCACCTTATGATTTGTGACGCCATCTGGTCGCCGTCATTAGGGTTTCTTCTTGGCCACGTTAGTCTTGTGACGGCGTCACCTTGTGCTTGTGACACCGTCCTCTTCAGCTTCTGACGCCGTCTGGATCAAATCTAGGCCATCTGAGTTGCGACGGCCTACTCTTTTAAAGCCTGACACCGTCACTTGAAAATAAGAAATTTGGCTTCTGTGTCATAACAAAATACTCTGACGGCGTCGCAGTTAAGTAGTGACGTCGTCACCTTGTATTTCAGCAGCTTGAGTGTCTCGATTCTTGACTTTGGCCATTTTCTGCGTATATCCGCGCCTTTTCGTCCAAATAAGTGCCATTACAGCAATTTGCCTTCAAGAGACCTAAAAAGTGAAAAGGAACGATATTAAGTAATAACGGATACAAAAGTGATCAAATAAGGGCTTAAACGACCCCTCAAAAAGGTACATTTTAAAACCTTATCAAATATCCCTACACTTGGTATTTGCTTGTCCTCAAGCAAATGTGCTTTTAGCCAATTAATTTATAAGTTAGGGGTCATGAAGCGTTGGTTTAAAACAGTCCACAACACATATAAGCCCCGCAAAAGTCATAACAAGCACGGAAATTACATACTAGCACCTCACATGGGGTGTTCGGATACTCACATCTCTCTCGGGTGTATATGAAATATAATTAGTTGGAAATGGAAGATAAACACTCATTAACCGGTCCTAGTACATAGATTACCATAGGCTTGAGAATAGATCAAGCCTCCATCGCTTTGGCGTAAGCACCTAGGAAAAACTATCAAAGAGGTCTTTAAAGGGTTGTAATGTTAGGCTTACGGTAGGGAAACAAAGGGTTTGGTGGGATCGGCTATTTAGTGGTGGCAAGTCAAAAATCTTTTATGTTACAAGCATACGAAGAATGGCGTTGCTAAGCCAAGACTCGACACTCTAAACTCTAGATAACTGAAACAAAAAAACATAAATTTAAAGGATAGATGTAGGATGGTAGCCCGTTTTTTTTTTTTTTTTTTTTTTTTTTTTTTTTTTTTTTTTTATACACTTTTACTCTACCATCCTCAACGCTAACATCAAAATGATAGGGATTTATAGGCACATCCCTACAATTGAGTTTTTATTACTCTAACACTAATTTGACCCGAATTGAAAAGATCAAAAACACTTGGGGTACGTTATTACGCAAATAGGGGAATTCGTTCCCTTTCAATCATTTTAAACTTTAACTTTTTCCCATGAGTCCCAATCGTCCCGAAACTGTGTACAAAGGATATGACTCGACTTAGCAACTCATGCAAGCAACTAGATAATTAAACTAAGGGTTTGGGGTGATAACAATAATGCACTAAAAGTGAGTGCATCGTAGGCTAAGGCGATTTGGGTGTATATTTAGGGGTGGGGTGTAAACAATGCTCTTCATTGATATTCCGGAAAAACCAAAACATAACCAGAACCGCGAAAAAGATAGGCTCTAAGGGGTTAACTAGGGGTATCGTGTACTAAAGATGAGTACAACGCAAAGGTGTGGGGGAATTACTCAACCGATGTGGAAAAAGTAATTATATTACAGGTATCAAACAAGGGTTATCCTAATGCCTCTTATCATTTAGTTATTCCTAACTACACAAGTGTAGTCTTACTAGCGATCTCGGAATGCATCACAAAACAAGTTCTAGAATCTAATATACTACCGGTTCACACTTTAAGCATTAAAGATGAATGCTTTAATTCCTACTAATCTAAGGGCGATCCTCGCATTTTGGGTGAAATTTAGGTGGTAAAGGGTTTTTGTGCTGGTCATGCAACTTCCTATCCGTGAGACGCTTTTGTTAAGACTAATGGCCCACTCCTATATGTCATGAAAAATTTAAATTTGGTGCTAAAATTACCCTAACCGACATTTTCTCATGGTTTATTACACAAATACAATTGGACAAAGCAAATAATCAAGGATAAGCATAGTTTCAAAGTTCCCATTTTATTTTCCCTCCCTACACTTAAACTGAACATTGTCCCCAATGTTCCCCGAAAGTATCAAAGTTATGATAATGGAAGGTGATGAGTGTCTAAATACTCATTATTTTTGTACTATCTAGACTGCAAAATCATCTTAAAACACTCAAAAATGCATCAAAATGATGAAAATATCACAAATCAGTGTTTTATGTGTTTTAAATGCAAAAAGATCAAAAGCAGATGAAAAATGTATCAAGTTTGTAAAATTGGCAGTTTTAGTCCCCCAAGTTTCAAAAGTTGTCAAAAACAGTCCCTGGTAAATCAAAATGTGGAATTTTATCATTCAAGGTCCCTAAAATATTCTAAGTTGTTAAAAATGGTCCTTGAATGATTCTTTGGTCAAATGGCAGAAAAGGTCCTTAAAGTTTGGAAAATTGCAAAATTAGTCCTTGGATATTTTAAAATGGAATTTTATGCAAAAGTTATCCTTGTACTATCAAAGTTTGTCAAGTTTAGTCCTTGTGATAAGTTTGGAAAAGTGGCATGTTCAGTCCTTAACTTTGGCAAAGTTGCAAATCTAGTCCTTGTTATTAATACTAAACCAAACGGACCCCCTTTGTATTTTGAGCCCATCCAAAACAAATAGAACCCCTGCCAACATCCCCTGACCCCTGCCATATCCAATTTTGACCCCCTCTCTTATTATAAAACCACGGGTCAACAAAGTCAAACCCACCCTTACTGTTTATCCCTCTCACAAGAGCGCGCCAAAAACCAGTGACTCCTCAAAACCAGAGTGGTTTCCTTGATTTGTTCTATCTACCCTCACCACTTGTATCCCTTGTCCCCCTTCACCTCCACTAACACCCAAGATCATTAATTGACTATAACCTGCTCAAACCTGCTCAAGAAAATTGGCGCCAAAACTACACTTGTATGGTTCTGATGATTTTGGCCAATCCAATGGCTCAGATGAGGTGGGATACATTCAGAGGTCATCAAGGAGTCCAAAAAGTCTATAAAAGAAGGAAGAGAAGCATTGTATTAATCTATCTAGTGTAATTTTTATTTTTCATAGTCGTTTTTATCATTTTAAGCTTTCTAGTGTAAAACTTAGCTTTCAAGTACTGTTTTAATCATTCTCAGTGTACTTTAAACCCTTTTCAATAATAAATTTCAGTATTCAAGTATCAATTTCAGTTTATGCAATTTCATGTTCAAAAATCTCATATGATTCAAATGTTGTTGCTAGGTGTTATTATGGACTGAATAAGCCACATAAGCTCCTATATAGCTTATAAAAGCTATTAGATACCTTAAAATTCAGTTTAGAATCAAAAAGGAAAAATCACCAAAAATACCAAATAATTAGTTGAAAAATCAAAAATCCTATGGAAATGGTGTTCACAGCTGGAGCAGGGTGAATTTTGGATGGCCTTGGGTTAGTGGCTTAGTGGTAAGCCTATAGGAGTGATCTTGGCCTTTGGTTCTCAGTTTGCAGTTGGATAGCTATTTGTAAGCACTTTGATCCATTTTGGCATTTTACTGTACAAGTGTTCATTAGCTTGAATTTCTGGTTCTTTATGTTCATTAGCTATAGTTAAGTGTATTTAAGAATTAAAATCAGTTGGTTGTTCTTTTAAATTCGTAGTTTATAAAAATCTCATCTTGACAGTCAAAATTGCATTATTGTCATTTCTTAATTTCTTGTTGTTAGTATAGTTGTTTAATGCTTCATTAGTCCTAATAAATGATAATATGAGGTCTGTCATCAGTTTCATGGTTTTAATTTGTGTTTAGCTTTGAAAATCTTCTAAACAGTTAAGTATAGGGTGTTTGGATTTGCTTGTTTAAGCTGTAGCAGGTGTTGTTTTAGTTGATTGCTTGTACTTGCTTTGTGTCACATACACACCTAATATCTCAGTTTAACAAGAAAAAACAGTGGTCATTTGTCAAAAAGTCAAAATTAGCTTTTGATCAAATCATGTGTTCACTGTTGGATCTTCATGATCCATGATCATGATTCTGTGTTCATAAGTTGTTTATATTGCTCAAATCAGTCTTAGTTTACCTTATAACAACATATTCAGTGATTAAAATCAGCTTAAAGTTCATATAAGTCAAGTTAACTAGTTTTTATAAAAGTCAAAATTTTCATTTTGGTCGATTTTGAATAAAATAGATAATTTTAGTGTGTGTTTAATATTGAGTTTTAGCTTAAAAGCTTTTGGGATATCAAAGTTCAGTTGCTAAACTTAATTAGAAAAATACTAGTTTACTTTTAATCAGCTTGTTAAGTGCTTTTTATCTAGCTTATTTTGACTACCTGTTCTGAAATTGTGCCCTGTGCCAAGGGAGTTTGTGTGATCTGCTCATTTTAATAAGCTCACACAGAGCTTATTAGTGAGACTTAGACTTTGAATCTTGGTGTTTTGGAAAGGTCACCTAGCTGTCTTTTCATTCAAGTGCTTATTCTCAGCTTTTTAGCTTATTTAATAAGGCTGCTAGTAGTTTTTTATTTGTCCCATTTCACTCAATGTATACTGAGTCTTTGATCACAGTGAGTAGTCCAACTTGATAAGCTCACATAGAGCTTATTAGTTGGTCTAAGCTTGTGATCCTTGGTTCTTTGGAAAGCCTACCTAGCCATCTTGAGGTCTCAAGCTTGGTTTTTCATTTTCTAGCTTGTTTGGTAGGGCTGCAATAAGCCTCAACCTTGTCCCATTTCTGTCCATTTCTCAGTTTAAGCTAAGTGCTTATCTACTTATTCTAGCTTATCAGTGTTTGTAATTGTTCTTTCTAGCTTCATTTGAGTTACTTTAGCTTATTTGCTTCTTATTATATCTTTGGTTTCAGCTTGTGAGCTTGTTTGAGCTTATTTCTCCAAAATAAGCTCATAAGTCCACTATTAGCACATAAGTTCACTCAAACAGCTTATTTTTGAGTTGTCAAATTTTTGTCTTTGTAAAAGTTTCATATTTTAAGTAGTTAAGTAGTTTTCAAAAAGAAAATCCAGAAAAACATCAATTTAAATATAGTGATAGCGTTTATTTAATATTTTTTTTTTAGCTTTTTGATTTTTCTTTTTAGCTTATTATTAAGCAAATCTTGTTTTTATATTTTTCTTAGTTTTCTGTCACCTTAAGTTATTTTTAGAAAAATTTTCATAATTTTCCTAATCTTTTTAGTATTTATTAGAATTTTAAATAGTTAAAAGTATTAAATAATTTGTAATAAATAATTAAAAAGTATAAAAAATACCTTTTCAGTTTTAAAATTAGTTTTATCATATTTTAGATTTTTCCAAGTTGAAATTTCATTTTTCCAGGTTTATTTTATATTTTCTAGTATTTAAGTGTATTTTAAATAATAATTAATTAGTAATAAATATATAAAAAGTGTAAAAAATATATTTTCAATTTTAAAATAAGTTTTATAATATTTTAGATTTTTCTGAATCATAATTTTATTTTTGTACCCTTATTTTGTATTTTCTTCTATTTTAGGTTATTTTTAAATAGTTAAAATAGTTTTTAATTAATAATAATTAAATAAATAGTTATAAAAATAATTTTCTTTTTCTAATAATTTTCTTTTATTTTTAGGATTCCAAAAATGTCATTTTCATATTTTTAGGTCTTTTATTTCTTAGATCTCACTTTTAATTTGGTACGTTTACGTAGTTTTTAAACGTACGTATTTACGTTTGTTGTGTCTGATTGTTGTGCTTCCAATTCTGTTTCCAAAAACATTCCAATCGATCAGTAGTGTAATAATTCATCAAAACCTTTACTGATCACTATCCTTAGTGATCATTCTATCATCTGATCAAGTGTTTATACACCATTGAGTCTCCGTGGGACTTAACGACCCGGGAATTCATTATATTCTCCAGATCTTAATTGCATTTGGTTCCAGGCTGTTTTAAGTTTGTTACGGTTGGCCATTCACAAGTGATCAGCTTGTGTGACTAAACTTGACTGTCTGGAGCTCAATCAAATTTTGGCGCCGCTGCCGGGGAGGCTTTAGCGTGTTCTAAACCTTTTTCAGACCCATTCTTGCACATATACCACCATTTGTAAAAAGTTTTTTTGTAAAGTTATAAAAATATCAAAAAGTTCATTAGCACTTTTCCTAAAGTGTTAACAAACCCAAAAAAAAAATATAAAACAATAAAACAATCGTAGCGTTTTCTATCTTGTATTGTCTTTAAGGTGATTCTTAAAACAGTACGATTTGGTTAAACGAGACGATACCAAAAATATTGTCCAAAAGTTTTTAAACCCATCAGCACAAATCTATACCTACGTCTTTTCAGTGGTACTTAATATATACATAAAAATCAACCACCACAAATCAAGGCAGTACACCTACTAACTTTGGTGTACCTTTTTCAAAGAAGCCATTTCATTTGTGATTATTGGTTAAGTTCACTTGTCGTTTTGCCTCGCATTTGTTTTGAAAACTGATTTTTATACTTAGTGCATGCGCACTCGTTCTTCCAGTTCTACAAGTCCACTTTCTGAGCTTGGAAACATTCCTCGTAGACGTAGAGGACATTCTGCTCCTTCAGCCGTGACTGAGGAACGTCTACCACCACCACCACCTGTCGTAATGGCAGAAGATAAGCCCATGAATGAGCTTCTCCAAGCACCCATCGAGGGTTACGGAGATGCTATTGTTGTCCCAGCCATCGTGGCTGATACCTTTGAGCTCAAAACCGGGTTGCTTAATCTTGTAACCCAAAGCCAATTCTATGGTTTTGAGCGGGATGATCCTCATGCACACATTCGATGGTTTAACAAGATTGCATCTACCATCAAGTACAAGAATGTCCCACATGAAGCTATCAAGCTTCTTCTGTTCCCATTCTCTCTAGAGGGACAAGCCCGGAATTGGCTTGAGAAACAACCCCCTCGTTCTATTGAGACATGGGAGGATCTAGTCACCAAGTTCGTTAACGAATTCTATCCTCCATCCCGAACTACAAGTCTTAAGAATGAGATAATGAAATTTTCTCAGAGATTTGATGAATCATTCGGGGAGCCATGGGATCGTTACAAAGAGTTGCTCCGCAAGTGTCCGCATCACGGTTTTACCGAGTTAATGCAAATGGATACTTTCTATAATGGTCTCAACCAGACTAATCAAGACTCTTTGAATGCCTCCGCGGGAGGTAATTTCCTGAGCAAGACCACCAAAGAAGCCTTGCAAATTATTAAAAACAAGTCCCAGGTTCGCCCTTTCCGAGCAAAGACATATCAGTCTCATGCTGGACCTTCTTCTTCATCTCCTGTGAGTACATCTAGCACCGATGCTAAGATTGACAAACTCACAGATATTGTTCAGGCTTTGGTTCTTTCTAACCAAAAGAAAGTGACCTTCACACAGACACCAACACATGGTGAAGTGAAGAAAGTCGAGAGTTGTGTTACTTGTGGTGGTCCTCATGCATACTACAATTGCACTGTCACCGATGGTAGTCCATTTGAAGCCATTGCTCTAGCCGGTGCTTCACATCAGGGAGGTAATCAATACCGTCCTCAAAATGAACCACACTACCGTGCTAACACTAATCAGGCACCACCCGGTTTTAACCAGAATCATAACATGCAAAACCGGAATCAGAACCAACCTAGAATGAACCAAGGTTACCAAAACCAAGGTAATTTCTATCCTGCACCAAATCAAGGTTTCCAACATCTAGGAAACCTTAATCAAAACAATTTCAATCGAGGGAATCAATTTCATGGGAATATGAATCCTAATCAAGGAAATTTTCAAAACCAAGGCCCTAATCCTAACATTAGAGGCCAGAATTTTCCTAATCCACCTCCCGCCATTGTTCCAACTGGACCATCATCTGATGAGTTGTTGAAGCAATTCTTGAAATCCCAAGATGAAATGAACAGGTTGTTGGTCAGTCAGATTGCTGATCTTAAGAAGTCTTTAAATGATCAACCCTCGGGCTCAGGAAAACATCCGAGCAACACGATCGCTAACCCGAGGGGCGATGCAAAGGCGATCACAACCAGAAGTGGTGTTTCATATGATGGACCTGCTATTCCTACTACCTCTTCTTCTTCTCTCCCAAAGGTAGTGGAAAGTGAACCTAAGACACACAATGGACCTTTGACTCCAATGCCTCCTCCACTAGGAGAAATGAGTCAAGTTACCAAGGATACAATGGACAAGGTGCATTATTCAAGCCCACAAAGTACCGCACACGTCCTACCTTCGGTAGTCCAACCTCAAGTTGTCCAGAAACCCAAATCTAATCCAAGAGTTGTTTTTGAACCTCCAGTAACTCCCGTTGAGAATCAGAAATCCAAATCTTCTATTCCTTACCCATCACGTTTGAATGAGCACAAGCTCCGCGAGAAAGCCAGTCATCAAATGGACAAATTTTTTCAAATTTTCCAAGAATTACATTTTGACATAAGCTTTGCGGATGCTATCATGCTGATGCCCAAGTTTGCATCAACTCTCAAACACATGTTAAGCAACAAGGAAAAGCTGTTTGAAATGGCAAAAACTCCTTTGAACGAGAACTGCTCTGCAGTTATCCTGAAGAAGCTTCCAGAAAAGCTTGGAGATCCTGGGAAATTTCTCTTACCTTGTGTATTTCCAGGAATGGTTGAATGCTTTGCCCTAGCAGATCTTGGTGCAAGCATCAATCTGATGCCTTATTCAGTGTGGAAGAAACTATCTCTTCCGGAACTTACTCCTACATGCATGACTCTCGAGCTTACAGATCATTCCATATCCCGTCCTCTTGGCATTGCCGAGGGCGTATTTGTGAAAGTAGGAAAGTTCCATTTTCCAGCTGACTTCGTGGTTGTTGATTTTGATGCCGATCATCGGGTTCCTCTCATTGTTGGTCGAGGATTCCTGAGAACGGGTCGTGCTCTCATTGATGTATTTGAGCAAGAAATCACATTACGTGTTGGTAATGAAGCTGTCACCTTTAACCTTGATCAAACTTCGAGGTACTCCGCAAATTATGATTCTGAGTCGGTTAACCAAATAGATATCATTGATGTTGCTACTGAAGAGTACTCTCAAGAAGTTCTTGGTTATTCTCATAATTCTGTGAGTGGGGATCCGACCACATCTTCTCAACCTATCATAGCCAATTCTACTCCTTCTATCACTCCTTTTGAGGGAAGAGACTTCATCTTGTAAGAGATTGAAGCATACTTGGCTAGTGATTCTGTTCCATGGGAAATTGATCATGCTCCAATTGACATTGAGGGGGACATACTTCTCATTGAAAAGTTGCTTTATGATGACCCATCATCGACTCCTCACACTAGTGATTCAATTCCTGATGAGATTAATCAAGATGAGATTAATCTGGAGGGAGATATTCTTCTTGAGAAATTGTTAAATCAGGACACTTCTCCTCCTCTCCCTCCCACCAAGCTTCATAACAAGGAAGTCAAGTCAGTTGAGAAAACTGAAGAATTTCCTGAGGTTGAGCTTAAGGACTTACCACCTCATCTCGAGTATGCATTTCTTGAGGGTGATGATAAAGTACCCGTCATTATTGCTAGAGATTTGAGTGAAGATGAAAAAGCTGCTCTCATAAAGGTTTTGAAGTCACACAAGCAAGCAATTGCTTGGAAACTCTCCGACATTAAGGGTATCAACCCTGAGTTCTGTACTCATAAAATCTTGATGGAGGATGACTTCAAGCCAGCAGTTCAACATCAGAGAAGAGTAAATCCAAAAATCCATGATGTTATCAAACAGGAGGTTATCAAACTTCTTGATGCATGATTGATTTACCCGATCTCAGATAGTCCTTGGGTTAGCCCAATTCATTGTGTTCCGAAAAAGGGTGGCATTACTGTTGTCACAAATGAAGATAACGAGGTAATTCCAACTCGATTGGTTATGGGATGGCGTGTGTGTATTGACTATCGTAAGTTGAATGACGCCACCCGTAAAGACCATTTTCCTCTACCCTTCATGGACCAAATGCTTGAGAGATTAGCAGGGAATGAATACTATTGTTTTCTTGATGGTTTCTCGGGTTATTTTTAGATTCCCATTGATCCACAGGATCAAGAGAAAACCACATTCACCTGCCAATACGGAACTTTTGCCTACAAACGCATGCCTTTTGGCTTATGTAATGCTCCTGGCACGTTCCAACGATGTATGATGGCCATTTTCCACGACATGATCGGGGAAACAATGGAGGTGTTTATGGATGACTTCTCGGTCATTGGGGATTCTTTTCAAACATGTCTCTCCCATTTAGATAAAATACTTCAAAGGTGTGAAGACACCAATCTTTGTCTAAATTGGGAGAAGAGACACTTTATGGTCAAAGAAGGCATAGTCCTTGGCCATAAGATTTCCAAAAATGGGATTGAGGTAGATAGAGCAAAAGTCGATGTTATTGCTAAATTACCTCATCCTACTACCGTCAAAGGTATTAGGAGTTTTTTAGGTCATGCCGGTTTCTATCGTAGATTCATACAAGATTTTTCCAAAATCGCCAGGCCTATGACCCATCTTCTTGAAAAGGATGCTCCTTTTATCTTCTCACCTGAGTGCATTGAATCTTTTGAAACATTGAAGAAAAAGCTTACTGAAGCACCCATTCTCGTTGCTGCCGACTGGGACTTGCCTTTTGAGCTCATGTGCGATGCAAGTGATTTTGCTATCGGTGCAGTCTTAGGGCAACGCAAAAACAAGCATTTTCAGCCTATCCACTACGCAAGTAAGACTATGACTGAAGCTCAAACTCATTACACCACCACAGAAAAAGAGCTATTAGCCGTGGTGTATGCATTTGAGAAGTTTCGGCCGTACTTAATCTTGACCAAATGTGTAGTGTATACGGATCACTCGGCTCTCAAATATCTCTTTGCAAAACAAGATGCAAAGCCGAGATTGCTTCGTTGGATTCTCCTCCTACAAGAATTTGATATCATCATACGTGATAAAAAAGGAGCTGAGAATCTAGCTGCTGATCATCTGTCTAGATTAGAAAACCCTCACCAAGATGTTTTAGAGAAAAAGGAAATAAATGAAACATTTCCTCTCGAGACACTCAATGCGGTTTCTTTTCGTGGAAACTCTTCTACCCCATGGTTTGCTGACTTCGCAAATTACCATGCGGGTAACTTCATAGTGAAAGGGATGTCGACCCAACAGAAGAACAAATTCTTCAAAGATGTTAAACATTACTTCTGGGACGACCCCTACTTATTCAAAATCTGTGCGGATCAAGTCATCCGACGGTGTGTTTATGGACAAGAAGCTCTTGACATTCTCAAAGCTTGCCATGCTGGACCCACCGGGGGCCATCATAGTCCAAACTACACCGCCAAAAAAGTGTTTGATTCCGGATTTTATTGGCCCACAATCTATAAGGATGCCCACGATTTTGTCAAAACCTGTGACGCTTGTCAACGTCATGGAAATATCTCTCAAAGAAATGAAATGCCGCAAAATGCCATTCAAGTTTGTGAGATCTTTGACATATGGGGTATTCACTTTATGGGGCCATTTCCATCTTCTCGAGGAAACAAATACATACTCGTGGCTGTTGACTATTTGTCAAAATGGGTTGAAGCAAAAGCTTTACCTACCAATGATGCCCGAGTTGTTGTGAAATTTTTAAAATCTCTTTTTGCCAGGTTTGGAACTCCGAGAGCGATAATCAGTGATCGTGGTACACATTTCTGCAATGACCAATTTGATCGTGTCATGCAAAAGTATGGTGTTACCCACCGTCTCTCTACTGCATACCACCCCCAAACAAGTGGGCAGGTGGAAGTTTCCAACCGTGGCGTTAAAAGAATTCTTGAAAGAACAGTAGGCGAAAACCGTGCATCCTGGTCGGATAAGCTGGATGACGCACTCTAGGGCTTCCGTACAGCTTACAAAACACCCATCGGGTGTACTCCATACAAGCTAGTGTACGGAAAGGCATGTCATCTTCCGATTGAGCTTGAGCACAAGGCTTACTGGGCCTTAAAGCATGCAAACTTCGATATACAGACAGTTGGTGATCACAGAAAAGTTCAAATGAATGAACTAAATGAACTCCGTGATCAAGCATACGAGAACTCTTTGATCTACAAGCAAAATACAAAGAATATTCATGACTCTAAAATCAAGAACCGCGTTTTCAACGTTGGTGATCGAGTCCTTCTTTTCAATTCAAGATTGAAGATTTTCTCGGGAAAGCTCAAGTCCCGTTGGTCTGGTCCATTTACTATCACTAAAGTTTATCCTTATGGTACCATTGAGTTATCTCAACCTGATGGTCCTAATTTTAAAGTGAATGGTCATCGATTAAAGCACTACTTTGGAGAGGACATTCCTCCTGTGGTTGTCCCGGATTTACAAACACCATATGGGTTTTCACCCATATTTCTGTCTTCTTTCTCTATTCTACCACCCTAGTGTGGGGGAGTTGCCCCCCGCTATTGTATATAAATCTTTTCCCAAAAAAAAAAAAAAAAGGCCGTAGTATTTCCCTTTTACGTTCTTTGTTTCGGCATAACCGCCGGTACTTTGAATATTGAAGGCAATATTCATTTTTAAGTGTGGGGGGGAATTCTCACGAATTTTATCATATATTATCCACCCAATTCCCCCGTTTTTGGCCAAATTTTTTTTTGGAGTAAGTGTTTTGCACTTACTCGGCATATGGTAATCAGTCCGCCATGTCTAAAAAACAAAAGGATTGGCTAATCCAGGAGCAAACGGCTGTTTGGTAAAGAGTTTTTAAAATCCATTAAAGTTCAAACCATTGCTAGGGACTAGCAATATCTTAGTGTGGGGGATTGATGAGTGTCTAAATACTCATCATTTTTGTTCTATCTAGACTACAAAATCATCTGAAAACACTCAAAAATGCATCAAAATGATGAAAATATCACAAATCAGTGTTTTATGTGTTTTAAATGCAAAAAGATCAAAAGCAGATGAAAAATGTATCAAGTTTGCAAAATTGGCAGTTTTAGTCTCCCAAGTTTCAAAAGTTGTCAAAAACAGTCCCTGGTAAATCAAAATGTGGAATTTTATCATTCAAGGTCCCTGAAATATTATAAGTTGTTAAAAATGGTCCTTGAATGATTCTTTGGTCAAATGGCAGAAAAGGTCCTTAAAGTTTGGAAAATTGCAAAATTAGTCCTTGGATATTTTAAAATGGAATTTTATGCAAAAGTTATCCTTGTACTATCAAAGTTTGTCAAGTTTAGTCCTTGTGATAAGTTTGGAAAAGTGGCATGTTCAGTCCTTAACTTTGGCAAAGTTGCAAATCTAGTCCTTGTTATTAATACTAAACCAAACGGACCCCCTTTGTATTTTGAGCCCATCCAAAACAAATAGAACCCCTGCCAACATCCCCTGACCCCTGCCATATCCAATTTTGACCCACCCCCCTCTTATTATAAAACCACGGGTCAATAAAGTCAAACCCACCCTTACTGTTTATCCCTCTCACAAGAGCGCGCCAAAAACCAGTGACTCCTCAAAACCAGAGTGGTTTCCTTGATTTGTTCTATCTACCCTCACCACTTGTATCCCTTGTCCCCCTTCACCTCCACTAACACCCAAGATCATTAATTGACTATAACCTGCTCAAACCTGCTCAAGAAAATTGGCGCCAAAACTACACTTGTATGGTTCTGATGATTTTGGCCAATCCAATGGCTCAGATGAGGTGGGATACATTCAGAGGTCATCAAGGAGTCCAAAAATTCTATAAAAGAAGGAAGAGAAGCATTGTATTAATCTATCTAGTGTAATTTTTATTTTTCTTAGTCGTTTTTATCATTTTAAGCTTTCTAGTGTAAAACTTAGCTTTCAAGTACTGTTTTAATCATTCTCAGTGTACTTTAAACCCTTTTCAATAATAAATTTCAGTATTCAAGTATCAATTTCAGTTTATGCAATTTCATGTTCAAAAATCTCATATGATTCAAATGTTGTTGCTAGGTGTTATTATGGACTGAATAAGCCACATAAGCTCCTATATAGCTTATAAAAGCTATTAGATACCTTAAAATTTAGTTTAGAATCAAAAAGGAAAAATCACCAAAAATACCAAATAATTAGTTGAAAAATCAAAAATCCTATGGAAATGGTGTTCACAGCTGGAGCAGGGTAAATTTTGGATGGCCTTGGGTTAGTGGCTTAGTGGTAAGCCTATAGGAGTGATCTTGGCCTTTGGTTCTCAGTTTGCAGTTGGATAGCTATTTGTAAGCACTTTGATCCATTTTGGCATTTTACTGTACAAGTGTTCATTAGCTTGAATTTCTGGTTCTTTATGTTCATTAGCTATAGTTAAGTGTATTTAAGAATTAAAATCAGTTGGTTGTTCTTTTAAATTCGTAGTTTATAAAAATCTCATCTTGACAATCAAAATTGCATTATTGTCATTTCTTAATTTCTTGTTGTTAGAATAGTTGTTTAATGCTTCATTAGTCCTAATAAATGATAATATGAGGTCTGTCATCAGTTTCATGGTTTCAATTTGTGTTTAGCTTTGAAAATCTTCTAAACAGTTAAGTATAGGGTGTTTGGATTTGCTTGTTTAAGCTGTAGTAGGTGTTGTTTTAGTTGGTTGCTTGTACTTGCTTTGTGTCACATACACACCTGATATCTCAGTTTAACAAGAAAAAACAGTGGTCAATTGTCAAAAAGTCAAAATTAGCTTTTGATCAAATCATGTGTTCACTGTTGGATCTTCATGATCCATGATCATGATTCTGTGTTCATAAGTTGTTTATATTGCTCAAATCAGTCTTAGTTTACCTTATAACAACATATTCAGTGATTAAAATCAGCTTAAAGTTCATATAAGTCAAGTTAACTAGTTTTTATAAAAGTCAAAATTTTCATTTTGGTCGATTTTGAATAAAATAGATAATTTTAGTGTGTGTTTAATATTGAGTTTTAGCTTAAAAGCTTTTGGGATATCAAAGTTTAGTTGCTAAACTTAATTAGAAAAATACTAGTTTACTTTTAATCAGCTTGTTAAGTGCTTTTTATCTAGCTTATTTTGACTACCTGTTCTGAAATTGTGCCCTGTGCCAAGGGAGTTTGTGTGATCTGCTCATTTTAATAAGCTCACACAGAGCTTATTAGTGAGACTTAGACTTTGAATCTTGGTTTTTTGGAAAGGTCACCTAGCTGTCTTTTCATTCAAGTGCTTATTCTCAGCTTTTTAGCTTATTTAATAAGGCTGCTAGTAGTTTTTTATTTGTCCCATTTCACTCAGTGTATACTGAGTCTTTGATCACAGTGAGTAGTCCAACTTGATAAGCTCACACAGAGCTTATTAGTTGGTCTAAGCTTGTGATCCTTGGTTCTTTGGAAAGCCTACCTAGCCATCTTGAGGTCTCAAGCTTGGTTTTTCATTTTCTAGCTTGTTTGGTAGGGCTGCAATAAGCCTCAACCTTGTCCCATTTTCTGTCCATTTCTCAGTTTAAGCTAAGTGCTTATCTGCTTATTCTAGCTTATCAGTGTTTGTAATTGTTCTTTCTAGCTTCATTTGAGTTACTTTAGCTTATTTGCTTCTTATTATATCTTTGGTTTCAGCTTGTGAGCTTGTTTGAGCTTATTTTCTCCAAAATAAGCTCATAAGTCTACTGTTAGCACATAAGTTCACTCAAACAGCTTATTTTTGAGTTGTCAAATTTTTGTCTTTGTAAAAGTTTCATATTTTAAGTAGTTAAGTAGTTTTCAAAAAGAAAATCCAGAAAAACATCAATTTAAATATAGTGATAGCGTTTATTTAATATTTTTTTTAGCTTTTTGATTTTTCTTTTTAGCTTATTATTAAGCAAATCTTGTTTTTATATTTTTCTTAGTTTTCTGTCACCTTAAGTTATTTTTAGAAAAAGTTTCATAATTTTCCTAATCTTTTTAGTATTTATTAGAATTTTAAATAGTTAAAAGTATTAAATAATTAGTAATAAATAATTAAAAAGCATAAAAAATACCTTTTCAGTTTTAAAATTAGTTTTATCATATTTTAGATTTTTCCAAGTTGAAATTTCATTTTTCCTTGTTTATTTTATATTTTCTAGTATTTAAGTGTATTTTAAATAATAATTAATTAGTAATAAATATATAAAAAGTGTAAAAAATATATTTTCAATTTTAAAATAAGTTTTATAATATTTTAGATTTTTCTGAATCATAATTTTATTTTTCTACCCTTATTTTGTATTTTCTTCTATTTTAGGTTATTTTTAAATAGTTAAAATAGTTTTTAATTAATAATAATTAAATAAATAGTTATAAAAATAATTTTCTTTTTCTAATAATTTTCTTTTATTTTTAGGATTCCAAAAATGTCATTTTTATATTTTTAGGTCTTTTATTTCTTAGATCTCACTTTTAATTTGGTACGTTTACGTAGTTTTTAAACGTTCGTATTTACGTTTGTTGTGTCTGATTGTTGTGCTTCCAATTCTGTTTCCAAAAACATTCCAATCAATCAGTAGTGTAATAATTCATCAAAACCTTTACTGATCACTATCCTTAGTGATCATTCTATCATCTGATCAAGTGTTTATACACCATTGAGTCTCCGTGGGACTTAACGACCCTGGAATTCATTATATTCTCCAGATCTTAATTGCATTTGGTTCCAGGCTGTTTTAAGTTTGTTACGGTTGGCCATTCACAAGTGGTCAGCTTGTGTGACTAAACTTGACTGTCTGGAGCTCAATCAGAAGGTAATTAAAAACGAAAGAAACTAGTACTCCCCTGATTAGCTCGGTAGGATCCGTGTGAAGTGGTGGTTAAATCCTTTCCAAGAAAAATGTATGCGTGAAAAGCTCCTTCCAATCTTTTATTTCTTCTTCTTGATAAATAAAACCTGCACATTCGAAGAAAACAAATGAAACCTTCGCGTAAAATCGGTGGTAATAATATATATAAGACTCTACTAAACTAGGATATAATGCTTGTGGAATGGATGTTTACAGAATTTCTGGAAAATTAAGACCTGGAAAATTCCAAAAATTTATAAGTAGCTCAGAAAACGAGAAAAAAGTAATATGTTGTTTTTACTCCTTCCTGACGCCGTCAGGTTGCGATCCTAAAGCCGTCAGGTTATCCTGACTAAAATTGGTCTGCGATTTTCTGGAAAAAATTCTAGAAAAATTTACGTTTTTAGAATCTGGAAAAATTTCTGCAAAACATCCATTATGACTCGATACAAGCATTTGACTCGAACAAACACACATATATATCTTTTAATTCATTGCTATTCTCATGTTTACGTTTCTTTGAAAACGTGTGTAATCCTCCCTACACTTATACTTTATGTAAAATACCTTTATATGCAATTAAGACGAGGTTAAAAACAAAATAAAGCATTTTTACAAATTTAAACATGAGAATAAGTAATCAATAAAAGATATATGACACTAACAAGCAAACAATTAAGCATGGGTTGCCTCCCACGAAGCGCTTTTCTTTATTTATGAGTCTTGTAGCTAGACTCGTAGTCGTGCTCCTACGTAATTTCATTACCGTCACCTTCTTCTAAAACAATATCTTCATCGTTCACCATGTCATTATTATCCAACTGATAATGGTTCACATGTTGTCCATTCACGGTAAATTCCGTCCCATCGTGGTCTAGTAGCACCACCGTTCCATTGCTCATCTGCTTCTTTACTGAAAAAGGTCCATACCATCTCGATTTGAGTTTTCCCAGAAATAACCTTAGTCATGAATTATACAAGAGCACCTTATCTCCTTCCAAAAACTCTTTAGGATTCTTTATTCGTTGGTCATGCCATTTCTTTGCCCTTTCTTTGTATGTGATCGATGATTCATACGCTTCCAGCCTTAGTTCATCCAATTCTTGAAGCTGTAAGAACCTACTTGACCCTGCTTCAGAATAATCAATATTACAGGCTTTAAGTGCCCAATATGCTTTTTGCTCAAGTTCAATAGGGAGGTGGCACGCCTTCCCATATACTAAGCGAAAAAGGGTTGTCCCGATAGGTGTTTTGTAAGCAGTTCTGAATGCCCAGAGTGCCTCATCCAGTTTGAATGCCCAATCTTTTCTATTCTGGTGGATCGTTTTTTCAAGTATCCGCTTCAATGCCCTATTTATGTTTTCTACTTGTCCATTCGTCTGAGGATGATATGCGGTAGAAAATCTATGTGGAACGCCATACTTCTTCATTACCTTCTCCATTTGAGCATTGCAAAAGTGGGTTCCTCTATCACTGATCAATGCCTTGGGAATCCCGAATCGTGCGAAGAGCTTTTAAAGAAAATGAATAACTACCCTCGCATCATTAGTTCTAAGAGCTTGAGCCTCTACCCATTTGGACACATAATCAATAGCTACGAGAATGTATTCATTTCCTCCGGATGATGGAAAAGGTCCCATGAAGTCTATACCCCAAACATCGAATATTTCGCAGACTTGGATATAATTCTGAGGTGATTCATCCCTTCTCGAGATGTTTCCCGATCGTTGGCATGCATCACACGTTTGAAATAATCTCTTAGCGTCTCGAAAAATAGTAGGCTAGTAGAACCCGGCATCGAAAACTTTTCGTGCCATGACATTTACACCGGGATCTCCTCCAGATGGTCCCGCATGGCATTCTTTCAAAACTCGATCAATCTCCCTTCCGGCCACGCAACGTCGAATGATTTGATCAGGGCATATGCGGAATAGGAAGGGCTCATCCCAGAAGTAATGTTTTAACGTAGTGAAGAATTTCCTTTTATCTTGCTTGGTCATGTAATTTGGCAAAACCCTACTGGATAGATAGTTAGCATAATCCATATACCATGGTTCAATCTCCTTAATGGCCATTAGCCGTTCCTCGGGAAAAGAGTCACGAATCTCGGTATGATCGAGTTTCTCAAGATCAGGGTTTTCCAAGCATGACAGATGATCGGCAGCAAGATTTTTAGCCCCTTTTTTATCTCGAATTTCAATGTCGAATTCTTGAAGTAATAGAATCCACCTGATTAGTCGGGGTTTTGCATCTTGCTTGGAAAACAAGTAGCTCAGGGCGGAGTGATCGGTGAAGACGACTGTCTTAGAAAGAACGAGATATTGCCTGAACTTGTCAAAGGCAAAAACCACAGCTAAAAGCTCTTTCTCGGTAGTTTTTTAATTTTCTTGCGCTACATTCATGGTTTTGCTAGCATAGTAGATTGGTTGAAAATGCTTATCTTTCCTTTGGCCAAGTACGGCGCCTACATCATAATCACTAGCATCACACATGATCTCGAAAGGCTGAGACCAATCAGGGGTGACCATTATAGGCGCCTGAGTATGATCTTTATTTAGTCGGTTGAATGCTTCTTTACATTCTTCAGAAAAATCAAAAGGGGCATCCTTAATAAGAAGCTATGTCATTGGCCGGGAAATTTTCGAGAAGTCTTTAATAAACCTCCGATAAAAACCCGCATGACCTAGAAAGCTGCGAATGGCTTTAATGGTGGTAGGATAGGGGAGTTTGGATATCGCTTCGATTTTTGCTCTATCGACCTCAATTCCATTTCCAGTGACTTTATGTCCTAAGACAATTCCTTCCTTCACCATGAAATGACATTTTTCCCAATTTAGGACCAAATTAGTTTCTTCGCACCATTTCAACATCTTCCTAAGGTTGGAAAGACAAAGGTCGAAGGAATTTCCAAATACCGAGAAGTCATACATGAAAACTTCCATGATGTCTTCAATTAATTCATGGAATATGGCCATCATACATCGCTGAAAGGTAGCGGGTGCATTACATAACCCGAAGGGCATTCGCTTGTAGGCAAACGTCCCGTATGAGCATGTAAACGTGGTCTTTTCCTGATCTTCAGGGGCAATGGGAATTTGAAAATATCTTGAAAATCCATCAAGGAAACAGTAGTATTCATGCCCAGCTAACCTTTCGAGCATTTGGTCAATGAATGGTAGAGGAAAATGATCTTTCCGGGTGGCATCATTTAACTTTCTGTAGTCGATACAAACACACCAACCCGTAACCGTTCTCTATGGCACTAAATCATCCTTTTTATTATTTACAACTGTCATTCCTCCTTTTTTTGGAACCACCTGGACTGGGCTGACCCATGGGCTATCCGAAATGGGATAGATAAGGCCGGCATCGAGGAGCTTGATGACTTCTTTCTTTACTACCTCCTTAATGTTAGGGTTGACCCTCCTCTGCGGCTGAACAGTTGGTTTGTAATCTTTTTCCATGAGGATTTTATAAGTACAGAATGTAGAATCAATACCCTTAATGTCAGCCACACTCCACGCGATCACTCCTTTGTATTCTTTTAAAACTTCCAAGAGCTTCTCTTTTTGTCCAGTGGTAAGTGACGAGCTTATGATGACAGGGAGCTAGTCCTTTCCTTGAAGGAAGGCGTATTCTAAATGGCTCGGGAGATCTTTTAGTTCTAAAGTGGGGGGTTCCTTGATTGATGGTTTTAGCTTGTTTTCTGGCTTTTGCAGCTCAAGGGGTTTAATTTCTTCCTTACGCGGGTAAAAGGAAACAGCTCCAACCATCTCAATTTCTTCGTTGTCGCCTATTATGTTGTTATCATTATTTCTGAATTCGTTCAATAGATACTCATCAATACAGCCATCTATATCATCAACAAATTCATCAACTTCCTCAACAAAATAAATAGGGTGATCGTAGGAGGAGGAGTGACTCATAGAATCCTTGATGTCGAAGGTTAAGCTCTCGGATCCCACTCGTAAAGTGAGTTTACCATCATAAACATCGATAATGGCACGAGCTGTAGCCAAGAAAGGTCTTCCAAGAATTATCGGGACTGAGTTATCTTCCTCTATTTCTAAAATTACGAAATCAACTGGAAACTTGCATTCTCCCACCCTTACAAGAACATTTTCACAAATCCCTATGGGATATTTGATTGATCGATCAGCTAATTGAATACTCATCCTAGTTGGTTTCAGCCCTGAATATCCAAGTTTGAGGAACAAGGAGTGAGGCATCAGGTTAATGCTAGCCCCAAGATCCGCCAAGGAGTTTTTCATAGAAAGCGCCCCTATAGAACAAGGGATGGTGAAACTGCCCGGATCTTCTTTCTTCTTGGGAAGGCCTTTCTGGATGATAGCCGAGCACTCTTCTCCTAATGATATCAACCCTTCAAGTTTCTTCCCATTAGATATTAACCTCTTGAAGTATTTGCTATGTTTAGGGATGTGATAGAATACGTCAAGAAGTGGTATGTTGACGAAAGCTCGTTTTAAATAAGACAATATTCTCTCATTGTCTTCTTCAGCCTTTTGATTCTTCAGACGTGAGGGATAAGGAATTCGTGTGAGAGTTGGCCGCTGGGCAGGTGCTGGTGTTCGTGTAGGGGGATCGTGAGGAGTCGAAGGTGGTTCATGAATTGCTTCATTTCCTAACACAGGTTCCCTGGTGGGGGAATTTTGGTCAGGATGAGGGGGATCCTTAGTAGTAATTCCTGATTGAGTAGTGATAACGCAAGTTGGATCGTGATGGGTTGGGCTAGATTTGCTTATTCTTTTGTGGAGGGTGGTGAATTGATTCTCTAATTCAGCTTGCTGCTCTTGAATAAATTCCTCAAGACATTTTACGAGTGTGGCCCCTTCTATGGTAAACTGCCCGAGTTCTTTTTCAAAGGCATCACGGATGGTGTATTCAGATCCCTCCCTTCCTTCAGTTTTCCATTTTAGATTGCCCCAAGGGTTGCATTCATCGTTTTGATAGAATGTGAGGAGTGAAGGGTCATCATAAATATCATGACTGGAAAGGAGGACGCTCTCTTGGCGTGTGTCATCACACTCACCACTCTCGTTTGGCCCTCCACAAATGTCGCATATAAGATATGGCTTAAATAACCATTTTGGTTTTGGTGATTTTGTGAGGTATGCAAGCTTCTCTTGTTCTTTCTTAATCCGATCATCGAAAGATGATAGATTTTCATTCGAGAAAGTAAGGATACTTATTGCATTTACTGGCTCATTCAAATGGTTGTCTTGGTATTGAACGTATTCCTCAATGCGGTTCCACCCTTCTTCCGCAGTGAGATTAGAAATCCTTTGGCCAGTTGAGAAGTCAATCCCTTTTTAGTCCTTTCGGGAGACATTGTCGTAAAAGATTTGAACAAGCAACAAAAGGTTGATGCCATGATGTGGGGCTTGTTGAATAAGATCTTTGTAACAATGCCAGGAGTTAACGATATATTCTCCATCTGGTTGATGGAAGTGAAGAATTTTGCTCCTAATTGATGCAGTTCTTCCAGGGGGAAAGAACTTCTTGGTGAAGTTGGTTGTGAGTTGTTCCCACGTAAAAATAGACTTTGGAGGAAGCTTATCGAGCCACTCCTTGGCCTGTCCTTGAAGAGAAAATAAGAAAAACCGGAGTTTAGATGTCTCCTTAGATACTCCGTCGGCATAGATAGCATCAACAATTTTTAAAAATTGTTTGATGTGGTGGATTGGGTTTTCGCTGTGGGATCCATGGAATTGACATGCATTTTGGATAAGCCAAATGTCAGAGGCATGCAATACCTCGTTGACTTGTTCTGAAGGGTAGACAATGGCACTAGCAAATCCAGATGCAGATGGGGAAGAGTATTTCCCGAGGGATTTTGCTTCAGGAGGATTGATGGGTCCATTGACCGGAGTGGCGGGAATTTCCTCGCCATGTTGGGTCAGATCGTCAATGATGATGGTTTCAGGGAATTGTGGGGAATGAGAGGACTCGTTTTCAGTTGTGACTTCATCAAAGTTGATGGAAGTCCCTTGAGGTTCTGAATCATGGAGAGCTTTTCTTCGCCTATTGAGCTCTCTTTCAGGTTCTGCAAATGGTTCAAGAAGGGTTTTGGTGGAACTGCGGGTTCTAAGTTTTCTAAAGGGGTTGGTAGGGGAAATGGTAGTTGGTTATCACCTTCCATGATGAAAAGTGATGGGGTTACGAACAAAGGTCACGAAGAAGGGGGATAGACTACGAGAAAGCTAAAAATTGAGAAAAATTTACTTGATAGGAATCAAGCAAAGAAACCTAAACGAGGTGGACTACTAACTAGCTATTCTATTCCCCGGCAACGGCGCCAAAAACTTGATAACGCTACACGCGTCGTTCGGGGTCAAAGGAACTTCCTTTTCTTCGAGCAAGTTTTATAACACCCTAGGCAGTGAACCTAATCGTTGTAGTGTAGTATTAGGGTAAGCCACGGGTATTGATATCGTTCTCTAGGGGAATAGGAATGCTAGTGAGAAGTTACTACGCTAAGGTTGGGGTTGAGGAAGATTATTTTTTATCTTTTTATGTTTTTTAGGAAATGGAAAGGTACGAATCTCGGGGTTTGGATTTGGAGGTTGGTATATCTACCGATTACTCTAATTATCTAATCTAAGGTGTATGTAGTCTATGTCTAATTATTGTGTGCTCGTATGATAGTTTAAAGATGTATTTACTTAGGTTTTATTACTCCTTAATTATCTCCTATTGATGGTTGAATTGTCACGTCCTTGTTCTTAATCGCGTTGTGTGTCTAAAGTCGTAGGGTATGCGTTTATCCCTAACTCTTTGAACTTACCAAAGGGTCTCGTCTACAAAACCCACTAGGGATTATAAACTTTAACTCTAAGGCCCTCTTTGGATGGTTTAGCCTACAACCGCTCTAAGTGCTATAGCCTAAGGTTCACAAAGATTAATCAAGCATTAATTACACAATGAATGACCTATCGCATTAGTAGATCATTAATCAATTAAGATAAGAGACAACCAATCAATATTTAATAATTAAGTTTCATATTCCCTAAGCAAACACACAAATAAATTAGTCGGACATGGAGAACATGCAAGCATACACACAAATAATCAAAGACATAATTGAATTAATGAAGTAAATCACTTATCTTGATGTAAGTTAGGGTTTGGAACTCTAAAATATTGTACAAGACAGCCTTGGTTCGGTTTAGGTTTTTACTCCAAAAGACTACACACTAAAACTGAAAAATTCGGATTCTATATATAATATTACATATGCGACGGCGTCACCTTATGATTTGTGACGCCGTCGGGTCGCCGTCATTAGGGTTTCGTCTTGGCCACGTTAGTCTTGCGACGACGTCACCTTGTGCTTGTGACGTCGTCCTCTTTAGCTTCTGACGCCGTCTGGATCAAATCTAGGTCGTCTGAGTTGCGACGGCCTACTCTTTTAAAGCCTGACACCGTCACTTGAAAATAAGAAATTTGGCTTCTGTGTCGTCACAAGATACTCCGACGGCGTCGCAATTAAGCAGTGACGCCGTCACCTTGTATTTCAGCAGCTTGAGTGTCTCGATTCTTGACTTTGGCCATTTTCTTCGTATATCCGCACCTTTTCGTCTAAATAAGTGCCATTACAGCAATTTGCCTTCAAGAGACCTAAAATGTGAAAAGGAACGATATTAAGTAATAACGGATACAAAAGTGATCAAATAAGGGCTTAAACGACCCCTCAAAAAGGTACATTTTAAAACCTTATTAGTGTGTTGGATGTATGTGAGTCTAATGTTATTAAATAGAGGTTAAGATGGAATCAGGAAGTTAATGTGGAGAAGGTGTAAGTGGTTGAGGAGTAAATGAAGTCTCTTGACTTTGGGAAATGATTTAATTACAGAAGTTGACCATATTGACATAGAATTTAGCACTGTTGGCTACCCACTGCTGAGTATATGGAACCACTTCTTGTTTTATCTAACCACTTCTAACCTTAACTATCTTTTCAGTGTTTGGTTTATGTTTGTGATATGCAGATATGAAGGATTGTTGTACATTGTAACTTTTGGAGATTTTGCTGATTAGTGATAAAAAAAATCTTTTGTAATCCTTCATATTTTTGTGTGATATCACTATTTTTTACAAAGATTTGATTGCTGTAAATCTTGGTCAACAAATTGGAGTGTAATTTTGTATCCACTGCTAGAGTCTTTCAAACCACTTCTAGTGGTTTTCAAACCACTGCTAGCATATTGCTGTTCTTGGATACTTGAGGGGCTGTTTGGTAACTTTGGTGCAATCGCATTTATATCCCCAAATCACTGCCAGATCATTTAATTGATCTTCAAATCACTTCCAATTGGCGCTTTACATAAACCCAAATCACTTCCATTTGTTTAATTCACAAATCCCACATCATTAACATCACCCATCACCATGCCGAACCAATACTCCAAAACCCATAACCTAGTTGCTAATTTGATAAAAAAAATCGATCCAAAGATTTTCATGAAATGATTGATTTCCTTATTCGCAGTCCTATTCACTTTGCATTAACTGTAGCACCCACCATCCTTAAAGCCTATGTACATCAATTATGTGGAAATGCTAAGCTTAAGGAGGTAGATGGGGTTGAAGTTTTAGTACTGTTGTGGATGAGAATGCGATTTTAGTTGATGAGGAGATTATTCGAGGGGTTTTGAAGTTCGATGATGCTGATGGTGTAGTTAACCTTTCTGATGTTGAGATCTTTGAAGGTTTAGAGAGGCTAGGATATACTAGAAGGGGAGACAAGGTAAAATTTTTTAAAGGAATGTTTTTTCCACAATGGAAGTTTTTGATTCATACCTTATTGATGTGTATAAGTAATAAGTGTTACGCCCCCAAAACGGAAAATTTAAAACTTTTATTAATGACAAAGAAAGAAAGAAAAACTGAAAGTTTTATTTTTAAAACGTGACGGCGCCGGGAAATGTTTGCGACGCCGTCAGACAATATTGTGACGGCTCAGAAAGATTTTGCGACGGCATCAGATATTAATCGTGACGGCTCAGAAAGATTTTGGTAAAAATTCGACGGCGTCAGGTTCTATGTGCGACGCCGTCCGGAACTCAGACCTGCACATTTTGTGCAGATTTTCTGCACTTTAACTTAATAAAACTACATATCATTTAACCATTTTCACAAAACTTGTAGACAACTTGTGACTCATGCAAGAACAGCTATTACCAACAATTCCAAGACTTTTAACCTTCAAAATGAGAAATCGGCTTATTGCCAAACATCATTTTAGCTCCATGACCCATATTTACAATAACGTGACACATTGATTTGATAATTTAGGGAACTTAAACATAAAAACAATTACTAACGGAGAGGGGACCAAGACACTTGAAAATATACCAAAACAACTTGACTCTTTGGGGCTTCCAACTTTAACGCCTTGGTTCCAAAAGACAAGCTCAACTAGAGCACAAGCAAAATCCATCCTATACTTGAGTCTTACCTTTATCCTCCTTGCTAGGACCTACAAAAGTATCATCAACTATAACATAAGCAATTGCTTAGTAAGTAAATGGGTCAAATGCAAATTAAAACTATAACAATGCATAAGAATATCATGGAGCATCTATAACATAAGTACATACCTTAAAATTGGTATTTACACTACTTGACATATAAAGCTATGGATCCAAGCTAACTATAACAAGCTCCAACAACTATAACTTAATCAAACAATCATATTTATTATGATAATACATTAACCCACTATACTTACCTCAAATTGTTCAAGAGGTTTTAACCAAGTAGAATCACCACTTCCTTAAGTTTCCTAAACAACAATTATGTTAAATTAGAGATTATAACTAAGAATTTCAAGAAATTGAACATTTCCTATTACTACTTTTAACTTCTCATTTCAAAACCCTAATTATAAGAATTGGGGAAAATACTTACTTAATTAGAGATATGAAATTAAGATTGTCCCTATCTTGATAATCACCACAATAGGTCCGAATTTGGATTCAATTAATGTGTTCTTGATGTCTTCTTCTTCTCTTCTTCTAAACCCTTTCTTCACCTTGAAGTTCCTTCACAATTTCTGGATATCTCATCTAATTACTAACTTCTTCTTTTTAATTAAATTACTTAGCCTTAATGGCAACATTAGTCCCTCTATTCTAGGATTCTTTTATATAGATCACAAAAGTTCTTATTCTTTCTTACTAGCCACAAAATTTAAGAAACATATATATATAATCTAACAAAAGTTTAATACTTCTATATAACAATACCTTGACGGGATACGGGTGTAACAATTCACCCCTCCTAATAAATGATTTCGTCCCCGAAATCATGTTTGGAAAAGTTGAGGATACTTGCTCTTCATTCTTTCTTCCGGTTCCCATCTAATGGTTATACCCTTTCAATTTTTCCATTGCACTTTCACTAAAGGAATCTCTTTATTTCTTAGTTGCCTTGTTTTTCTCCCAAGTATTGCCTCCAGTTCTTCTTGAAATGTTAACTTCGGATCGACCTCAACATCATCTAATGTAATTACACTAGTTTCGTCTGCTAAACATTTTCTTAGGTAGGATACATGGAACGTATTGTGAATTCCTTTCATCTCATCGGGGAGATCCAATACATAAGCTACTTCACCAACACGTTCTATAATCTTGAAGGGTCCAATGAATCTTGGCCCTAACTTTCCTTTATGTTTGAACCTAAGAACACCCTTCCAAGGGGAAACCTTAAGCATAACATAGTCTCCAACTTCGAATTCAATTGGCCTCCTTCGATTATCGGCGTAACTCTTCCATCTATCTTGGGCCGCCTTAAGTCTTTCCCTAATCGTTTCGATTTTCTCGGTTGTTGCTATTGTTATATCCGTACTAGCTAATTCTCTTTTTCCCACTTCATCCCAACACACCGGAGTTTTACATTTCTGTCACACCCCCAAATTACCTGTTTTGCAGCGGAATGGAATTCCTAGGGATTGACTGTCATAGCATCACAATCACAGTTATATTGAACGACCTAAAGTGTCGTTTGAAAAGAACATCGTTTGATTTAATAAAACAATCAGAGTTTACAAAGTATAGGTCCCAAATGAAAATCAACTTGTGTGGAAATAAGTTTGTTACAATTCAAACGATGTTTTAAAGTGCGTAAAACCCAAGTGAGACGAGTCGTCACCGCGACTCCATGATGTGTCCACATGCATGCCATGAAGTGAATGCCTTAGATACCTGAGATAAAAACATGCTAAAAGTGTCAACACAAAGGTTGAGTGAGTTCATAGAGTTTGAGTTGAAATGTAAAGCCTTTCAAAATCATTTATGCAGCAAAGGCATTGTAAATCCACCCAGTTCCAAGTTCCGCCCATACAAAACTTGCAACCTGTGTGTTCACAACCCACAGCCAAAATATGTATAATTTATGTTCAAACACATGATGTCAAATAAATTCACAATAGTACCTAACTCGACGTAGAACAATAGAGCTTAATCAATAGGACTAGACTCAATGTATCAGTAGTCAACTGATTTAGAACATTATACGACGATGTATCAGTAGTCAACTGACATAGAACTTTATACGACGATGTATCAGTAGTCAACTGACATAGAACTTTATACGACGATGTATCAGTAGTCAACTGACATAGAACTTTATACGACGATGTATCAGTAGTCAACTGACATAGAACTTTATACGACGATGTATCAGTAGTCAACTGACATAGAACTTTATACGACGATGTATCAGTAGTCAACTGACATAGAACTTTATACGACGTAGAACTATACCAAACAAACAAGAACAACTAATATAGTATAACATTCAGTTTGAAACAATGATGATCATGATAGAAGTTATCCTTAAAAAGATAAAGTACTTGTGAAAAATAGTTAAGCATGTATCTCTCCCAAAATAATACAAAACAATTGAAAATGGGGCTATGAAAACTCACTTGGTACAATGATGCGATGACAAAAGTGAGTACACTGAAATGAAGCGTGATTCTTTAATCTTGACCTATTATGAATGATATGATACGTAATGAGTTATGATGTAATGTTATGCGTGCATTTCGTATGTTATTTATACCACTTGTGAATTTTGAAAATAATACTCTTCGTCGAAAAATACTCTTTTGACGTCTTGACCATCCTTAAATTACTTTACAAGTATTTACGTCATAATGTCATCCTACAATAGTTTCCTAATGATTTATTGTGAAATTATAACTTTTCATCGTAATATAATGTCGTTGGAAATTTCATGAAAGTGACTAAAATGGCCTCGAAAAGCTAGTCGTAAAATGGTGTACGTCGAACGTTAGGAAACGAACTCAACGGTTTTGGAAAGCTTATATCAAAATCTCGAAGTTTTAGCATTTAAGTTTTATCCTAGAGGTCTCGTTCATAAAGAAAAATATAGGTTAAGTAGGGTGATTTTGTCCAAAATGCAGTTTAAAAGTGAATTTCGGCAAAGTTTAAGCAACCTTAGTTAATTCATTACAACTCCGCTATACAAACGGTTTGTCATTTTAGAAAATATGCTTGGTGATCTCACTTTTATTAGAAGACATCTCTTTACAAAAAGTTCTATGTCAACGTTAAAAATAGCCTTCAATATGGTCACTTGTTTACCGTAACACTTGTCTAATAAGAATAATATAGTTTTTCTTAAATAATAAAGTTACGGCAATTTTGTGAAAACGTGTATATTTTAGTCGTTACAAATCCGTTTTCTACGTATTATACGTCCTCAGCTTCGTATCAAAGTATACTAATATATTTTTGATAAGTCGAAATAATTTATAACGCTTAAGGCTCGTTTTTGACTCGTACAAAACAAAAACTGTTTGCTGAAATTTTCAGGAAATATATATTTCGTCGTCAAACTTGAAAAATTCATAACTTCTTCCTTATAGCTCCGTTTTAATCCGTTCAAGCGGCCACGGATTCGTTTTAAAGTATATTTTCTAAATATCTAGGCCAAAAATTCATGTCTACTATCGGATTTTCCAGAAATACAAAATAAGATCAGACCACTTTTTATACTTGTCGAAAAGAGTTTTTCTCGTACTAAACCTATTCCAATCCCTTCAAAACAACTCCAAAGCTATTCTAATCCTACCATACACCTTCTTAGGGTGTCATGGGTTCCTAAACATCATCAAGACCAATATATAACAAGGGATAAATTATAGGATGACTTAAATATGTATAACTCTAAAACAATGATAAAAATGGTATAAACATCCATATGTCTTGCATGCTTTTCTCAAAAATGATGAAATAAATATGAAATGATAATGAAAGATGTAAAATGAAAATGATATGCTTACTAGTTTACTTTGATGAGGTGATAAGAACAAGGGATTAACCTAAACACCCTAGGTTTTTATTTCAAAACCTTTAATAAGAGTGTAACTAGATTGATTTAAACTTGATCTTGAAAATTTTTATGAATTCCTTCTTAACACCCTTATATGGCCGGTTTTATGGAGAGAAAGAACAAGGAGAGAAAACTTTGCTATCTTGAAAAATTGAGATGAATGAATGAAGTATGAACTTAGATGAAGTATAGATCTATACTTAGAAGAAAAAGTTACCAAATCATTAAATGCATTCACCCTCCCCCCCCCCCCCTTGGCCGGTTTGGGGGGGGGGGATGTATCTCAAAAATACATTTTTTTTTATAAAGTATATTGTATATAATGTAAAGTGTGTAAATAAAATGTATAGGTAAGAATAACTTGTACAATTGTATATACATTTGAGTAATTAGAATAGTGTTGTCTAAAAATAAACTTTAATGGATCAAAGTAAAGTATAATGAGATCATAAAAATTGTAAAAATACATTTCTTGCAAAATTTGAGTGAACTAATAATTATCGTGTAGTTTTTAAGAAAAGCGTCGTAATAATATAAATTTAACGATTTATATACAAAATAAATTTAAAACACTAGGTAAACTCAAAATATTATTTTTATAAACTAATTGTAAGTATAAAAATATATCGGAATAATTTTTGGAAGTATCGGATTAAATGTTCAAAGTAATAACTTACGCGATAACATTTATTTAATATGAAATTTACGCGTTTAATGTGAAATGCAAAGTCATGAATGAACTAACATGATGAAAATGATGTTAATGAAATGTAGACTAAACTTAGTCTATATGAAATGTCCTGAAAATACGAGTTGTCACAATTTCCTACCATAAAGCATCTCATAAGGTGGCATTTCAATGCTAGCATGATAACTATTATTATAGGCAAATTCGACTAAAGGTAAATGATCGTCCCAATTTCCCCCAAAGTCAATTACACAAGCTCTTAACATGTCTTCTAGTGTTTGAATAGTCCTCTCACTTTGTCCATCCGTTTGCCGGTGGAAAGCCGTACTCATGTGTAATTTTGTACCTAATTCTTCTTGGAAACTTCGCCAAAATGCTGATGTGAACCTTCCATCTCTATCGGAGATTATTGAAATGGGTACCCCATGGCGTGCAATTATTTCTTTCACATATATCTTAGCTAACTTGTGAACGGGCATATCTTCCCTAATGGGAATGAAATGTGCACTTTTTGTTAGACGATCTACTATTACCCAAATCGCGTCATGCTTTTTGGTTGTTCTTGACAACTTTGTAATGAAGTCCATTATAATCTTTTCCCATTTCCAAATCGGTACTTCTAACGGTTGTACTTTACCATATGGTTTTTGGTGCTCGGCTTTAACCTTCAAACAAGTTAGGCATTTTTCAACATATTTCACACAATCTCTTTTTATACCCGGCCACCAATAATCTCTTCTCAAATCATGATACATCTTGTTAGCCCCCGGATGAATAGAATACTTTGACTTATGGGCTTCATCTAAAAGTAACGACTTAATATCACTACGGAAAGGTATATAAATTCTCCCATACCGTGTCTTGAGTCCACGACTATCTTCTTCAAAATGAGGGACATGGGAAAAGATTCGCTCTCCTTTCCAATTTTCTTCCTTCAAAGCTTCCTTTTGAGCTAACTTAACCTTGTCGAAAAAATCATTAGTAATGATCATCTGCAAGGAATGGATTCTAGTAACTTCATCTTGACCTTTCCGACTTAATGCATCGGCTACCACATTCGCCTTTTCTGGGTGATACCGGATTTCACAATTGTAGTCTTTTAGTAAATCTAGCCATCTTCGTTGCCTCATGTTCGGATTCTTTTTATCAAGGAAGTACTGAAGACTTCGATGATCGGTGTAAATCACAAATTTCACACCGTAGAGATAATGCCTCCATAATTTAAGTGCAAGAACCACTGCCGCAAATTCTAAATCATGTGTCGGGTAATCTTTCTCATGCTTCTTTAACTGTCTTGAGGCATAGGCAATTACCTTGCCTCTTTGCATAAGGACACAACCAAGGCCGAAATATGATGCATCACAATACACAACCATGTCTTCTGTTCCTTCCGGTAATACTAAAATCGGAGCTTCACATAACCTCTTTCGTAAGGTAGCAAAAGCATCATCTTGTTCTTTTCCCCACTTGAAAGGGACATTCTTCTTGGTAAGCCTAGTTAACGAGGATGCAATCTTAAAAAAATCTTGTATAAATCTCCGATAATACCCTGCCAATCCTAGAAAGCTTCGTATCTCCCCCACGTTCCTCGGAGCTCGCCAATTCATTACCGCTTCTATTTTTGAGGGGTATACCTTAATACCTTCTGGATTAACCACATGACCGAGGAATTGAACTTCTTGTAACCAAAATTCACATTTCGCAAATTTTGCGTACAACTTTTCTTTCCTTAGAGTTTCAAGAATCTCTCGTAGATGAACCTTATGCTCTTCCTCAGTCTTTGAGTAAACAAGAATGTCGTCAATAAATACAATTACATACTTATCCAACATTGGCCTACACACCCAATTCATTAGGTCCATAAAAACTGCAGGTGCATTCGTAAGTCCAAAAGGCATAACTGTAAATTCATAATGTCCATATCGTGTCCTAAAAGCTGTCTTAGGAATATCTTCTTCTCGAACCTTCAATTGATGATAACCCGAACGTAGATCAATCTTGGAAAACCATTCAGCGCCCTGAAGTTGGTCAAAAAGGTCATCGATTCTTGGCAAAGGGTACACATTCTTCACTGTTACCTTATTCAATTCTCGGTAATCAATGCACATACGCATACTACCGTCCTTCTTTTTGACAAACAAAATCGGTGCTCCCCATGGTGAGCTACTTAGACGAATAAAACCATTATCTAACAATTCTTGAAGTTGACTCATCAATTCCTTCATTTCGGATGGGGCTAAACGGTAAGGGGTCTTCGCTATCGGTTTGGCACCCGGAATAAGGTCAATGCAAAATTCTACTTGTCTATCGGGTGGAACACCCGGCAATTCCTCCGGAAAAACATCTCGAAATTCATTAACAACGGAAACATTTTCAACACTTGCCTTCTTAATACTCGTATCCACCACATGGGCCAAAAATGCACAACAACCCCGTGATAAATATCTCCTAGCCTTCATTACGGAGCATAACTTGAATTCTCCTTTTCTTTTATCTCCATATATTACTACCTCCTGGCCATTTGGATTCATAACTCGTACCATCTTTTGATTACATAAAATGGCGGCATTGTGATTACTAAGCCAATCCATACCTATGATAACATCAAATTCTCCAAGAATTATAGGGATTAGGTCGATCTTAAATATACTATTATCCAATTTCATCTCTACATTCCAAAACACATTAATCACAACTACTACCTTACTATCAGCTATTTCTACTTCAAGGGGTTTGGAGAGTTTAGATAATGGGGATGTTAATTGCTTGCTAAATTCTAATGACACGAAGGATACGCTAGCTCCTGAATCATAGAGGACTCGAGCAGGAATGGAATTAACAAAAAGTATACCTGTAATGACATCGGGTCCCGACTTTGCTTCCTCTACTCCCATCTGGTAAACTCGTGCCTTAGGTTTCGGAATTTCAACTTTTTCTTCTTTGACCGTCTTCACAATCTTAGCATCATTTGTCCTTCGACCTGGACACTCATTCAACTTGTGCCCAACTTGATTACACCCATAACAAATAACCATCGGTTTCGGGCATTCTTTACTGATATGACTTAAAGAACCGCACTTGTAACATCCCGGCATATTGAGTCTACACTCACCATAATGAAGCTTGTGGCACTTCTTACATTGTGTCTTGCTTTGATTTCCTCCAACCCTTCTACCTGAATCAAACCTTAGCTTTTTACCTTCCCTATCTCCGAACACTGGCTTTCTCTTAATCTCCTTTTCTTCCTTACTCTTCTTTCTCATGAAATCCGCCTCTCTCACACGAGCCCGGCTTAGAAGATCTTCCAAAGTACTACACTTAAATGGCGAGGTTACTTCACGGATTTCATCCTTTAGCATCCTTTGGAACCTATCTACCTTGAGCTTCTCATTATTATGGTACTCGGAGCAATAAGGAACCATATCATTAAATTTCTTCCATAACTCATTCACCGTTTCATTTGTTTGCACTAGAGTCTGAAATTCTTCTCGAATTTTGTCAATCTCCTCCGCCGGTGCATACTCCGAAGTAAATAATTCTTTGAACTCTCTCCATGAACATGAATCCGACCAAGCCTCCCCTTTTTCACACACTTTCCCTTCCCACCAAGTCCTAGCACTATAACGAAGGAAGTTGATGGCATATACAACCTTCTTTGCCTCTTCACACCCGCTTGTGCGAAAGGCACCTTCAACAGCGATAAGCCATCTATTACAAGCTATAGGATCAAGGGTTCCCGTAAATTTTGGCACGTCACATGCCGTAAAATCGCGGTAAGATGATTTATCATTCCTTGTAACCCTACCATGACCTTCTCCTCTTCTTAGTTCCGCAAACTCTCTTTGCATTACTTCTTGTATATTTAAAGTGGTCTCTTTGACAACATACGGCACAGATTTTTCTAGCGCCTTTCCTATCCTTCTCCTCATTAACACATCTAAAGCTTTTACTTGTTCATTAGTAAACCCTTCTAAAGTAGGACCCTCCGAACTAGAAGAAGAGGAATTTTCTGAGATCATATCATTTTTGGATGGGTCACTTGCCGAAGACCCGACATGTTTAGAGGTGGTAGCCTTTATGGCTTCCTTTTGATGGGGAGTATTCATGTCTTCTTTACTGTAACATATGACAACATTCGATTAAGCAAAATCACCTATAACTTATAAAAATAATATAACTCTTTCAAAACTCACCCTAAACACCACCCGCACAAAACCTTAACGATCTTAGGTAATACATATATGCCATCTTCTTATAACCACGGTGGCCAAGCGTAGTTATAAAAACATGTAATATATATACTCCTTAAAATCATCAAGGAAGTGTACAAGTAGTATAACTATTACTAATACAATTTACGCGGCCTAAGTCTAGGAAATTCTAAGACAAGATCCTAAATCTCTTAGACCAAGGCTCTGATACCAAGTTGTTACGCCCCCAAAACGGAAATTTTAAAACTTTTATTAATGACAAAGAAAGAAAGAAAAACTGAAAGTTTTATTTTTAAAACGTGACGGCGTCGGGAAATGTTTGCGACGCCGTCAGACAATATTGTGACAGCTCAGAAAGATTTTGCGACGGCGTCAGATATTAATCGTGAGGGCTCAAAAAGATTTTGGTAAAAATGCGACGGTGTCAGGTTCTATGTGCGACGCCGTCCGGAACTCAGACCTGCACATTTTGTGCAGATTTTCTGCACTTTAACTTAATAAAACTACATATCATTTAACCATTTTCACAAAACTTGTAGACAACTTGTGACTCATGCAAGAACAACTATTACCAACAATTCCAAGACTTTTAACCTTCAAAATGAGAAATCGGCTTATTGCCAAACATCATTTTAGCTCCATGACCCATATTTACAATAACGCGACACATTGATTTGATAATTTAGGGAACTTAAACATAAAAACAATTACTAACGGAGAGGGGACCAAGACACTTGAAAATATACCAAAACAACTTGACTCTTTGGGGCTTCCAACTTTAACGCCTTGGTTCCAAAAGAAAAGCTCAACTAGAGCTCAAGCAAAATCCATCCTATACTTGAGTCTTACCTTTATCCTCCTTGCTAGGACCTACAAAAGTATCATCAACTATAAAATAAGCAATTGCTTAGTAAGTAAATGGGTCAAATGCAAATTAAAACTATAACAATGCATAAGAATATCATGGAGCATCTATAACATAAGTACATACCTTAAAATTGGTATTTACACTACTTGACATATAAAGCTATGGATCCAAGCTAACTATAACAAGCTCCAACAACTATAACTTAATCAAACAATCATATTTATTATGATAATACATTAACCCACTATACTTACCTCAAATTGTTCAAGAGGTTTTAACCAAGTAGAATCACCACTTCCTTAAGTTTCCTAAACAACAATTATGTTAAATTAGAGATTATAACTAACAATTTCAAGAAATTGAACATTTCCTATTACTACTTTTAACTTCTCATTTCAAAACCCTAATTAGAAGAATTGGGGAAAATACTTACTTAATTAGAGATATGAAATTAGGATTCTCCCTATCTTGATAATCACCACAATAGGTCCGAATTTGGATCCAATTAATGTGTTCTTGATGTCTTCTTCTTCTCTTCTTCTAAACCCTTTCTTCACCTTGAAGTTCCTTCACAATTTCTGGATATCTCATCTAATTACTAACTTCTTCTTTTTAATTAAATTACTTAGCCTTAATGGCAACATTAGTCCCTCTATTCTAGGATTCTTTTATATAGATCACAAAAGTTCTTATTCTTTCTTACTAGCCACAAAATTTAAGAAACATATATATATAATCTAACAAAAGTTTAATACTTCTATATAACAATACCTTGACGGGATACGGGTGTAACTATAAGACCACTGGATTTGATGACTTTCCCTCCAATATTGCTACAGCTATCATATGTCTATCTAAGGGATGGAAGTTTAATTAGTCTAGGATGACTTATGAAGGGTTTATGTAGAATATTAGGAAGAAGGGTAAATATTATTTATATCCAAGGTTTGTGCAGCTTATTGTGGAAAGTCAAATAGAGGAACCTGTTGAGCATTCTAGGGAGTGTGAAGTGCATTATATGCTTCCTAAGGTCTTTGCACATATGAGACATCAGAACCCTAATTTTCAGATAAGAGATGTTCCCTTATTCCCACATATGATTAATTTGCCTGCTATTCCTGAGTTTGATGAAGGTCTTGAATCCCAATCCATAGAACCTGAACCCACTGCTAGTACACTTGAACCCCCTGTTAGTGAATCTCAGCCCACTGTTAGTCCAGCTGAACTCACTGCTAGTCAACCTCAAACCACTGTCAAACCCATTTTGTGGACTAGGAGGAGGAAGGGCACCAAGCTACCTCAGGCTAGTGTTAGTGGTGTTGTTCATGAGGCTGTCACAAGTTGTGTAGGTGACATGATTGGAAGGGCTTCCACTACTGATTCATGCTTAGAAGCTGATCAGGACAGTAGAAACATCATTAAGACCCAACCTTTGGCAACTCCTAATGTGTAGAGTTCCTTGGAACTTAACACAGGTGGAGGAATCCCTAGCCAACTGGCTCATTCAGGGTGCATTGATGATTAGGCAAGGTCTGGTGCTATGTTTACTTTATCCAAGGATTCACCTCTCCGAGCAGTTAACACAGCTCGAAGTGATGAGGATAGTTTGGAACATAACATTGAATTGACGGATCCTAAACTGGTACATGATGACTTTTCCAATGAACCACCTCTCGGAACAGTTAACACAGGTCAAAGTGGGGAGGATATTCTTGAACATTTAAATGAATTGACGGCTAAATGTACCAAAATGGAGGACACAATCTCCAGTCTTCAAAAATTGGCTGTGTTTCAGGGTAAAGAGATTAGGAGGTTGAAGCACAAAATATTTGTGATGGAGAAAGTGAGGATACCTGGGGTTGCTGTTTTAAGAAAAGTGAGGAAATTGAAAAAGAAAGTGGACTCCTCTCCAGCTGTGAATGTGGAGGATGTACCCAAACAGGGGAGGATTGAAGGCATGAATTCAGGGGAGGCTGTAGATGTGCATATGGATAGTGGAGACCAAGCAGAACAATTTTTGGTATCTGCTAAATAAGGGAATGAAGTTGTTCTTGAAAGTTTGAAGACTGTGGTAGAAGATGAGGTGATGCAGGACACAACCACTGACAGTGTGTCTACAACCACGTCTAATATTCTTGAAACCACTACTGCAGTTTCTGATAAGGTAACCATAACCACTCCCACTTTAAACTTACCCACTGCTATCATAACCACTTCTACAATTGTCACAACCACCTCTGTATCACCACCTAAATCAAAAGAAGTTGAGAAGGAAGTTGCAAGTACTTTGATCAATCTAAGCAAAACCTCATCTAATCCTACACCCATCATTGCACCTGCTCTATTATCACTTAAATCTACTGTAACCAAACCCTTAGGTAAAAGTTTAATTATTGGTGAGCCTTAGAAGAAGAAGGTGGCTCAACCAGACATTGGAAAGGGTAAAGGTATTGTAGCACCAGTTTTGAAGTTTAAAAGTAGAGAAGAACATATTGCTTATGATGAATAGTATAAAAGAGGTCTGCAAGCTGAAGAAGAAGCAGCTGCAGAGAAAGAAAAGCAAGAAGAAGAGGAGGCTACTCATAAATGGTTAGCTGAATGGAATGAAACACAAAACTATCTTCAAGCTTCTAATAACATACAGAATGAGTATACTACTCAAGAATGGGCATTTTTATCTGTTGATGAAAGACCTAGAATCTTGGGTGAATGGGCTAGGAGGATCAGTAAGGAGAAGAAGCAAGTTCAAAGAAAGAAACCTCCTACAAAAGGTGAGATGAGAAATATAATGATGAAGATTATCAAGAATTCAGGCATTCATATTCCTGAAAATCTAAGTAAATGTTCATTTAAGAGAATTCATGAGCTTTATCTGATATGTATGAGGATTAATAATGATGATTTTATTCCAATGAATTCTGAAAGAGAAGAAGAGTGGATTAAAAGCTGTCAAAAGAGAAAATCTGAGATTCATGAGACATCTGGTTCTAAAAGAATGAAAGAAGTGAATGAAGATGGTAATCAAATTATTTCTTATACATTTGAGCTTAATGGAAGTGAAGGATGTTGGAAAATTCAAAGAGTCAGTAATGAAGTTTCTGAGTTTGAGAAATTTTCACAGATGCTTCAATATCTGGGTAGAGATGATTTGATGAATCTTTGGAAGCTTTACAAGAATAAATTTGGTGATGTACGTCCAGATGACTATCATGAGAGAATGGTTTATCATCACTTGAAGATCTTGTTTGAACCTACTCATGATGAACCTGAATAGAAAGGACTCTACAATGGTCAAGTTACAAGATGGGTTTTATATCAATCTTGTGGAGTTCATGTGCTAACTATTTCTGGAGAAGTTATTCATATGCTTGTAGAAGGTGATTATCCTCAACTGAATAATTATCCAGGAGTTATTACTCAGATGGTGAAGCCTGGTGGTTTAAAGATGCTGAAGCCCTATGATGATCAAGCATACAGTTTGTTGCTAAAGTATGAGCAACTTCTTAAAATTGGTAAGTGTTTGGATACATCCTCAAATTCAGATGTTTTGACCTTAACGGAAACTTGAGAATTCTATTTGAATGTATCAAGTTTAGGGGAGGATTGTTGGGTTTTAGGTTCCTCAGATCATGAATTATTCTAAGTGTTGGAACCACGGACAGAGTTAATGAAACCACTGACAGAAGAATGAATCCACTGCAGAAGTTAAACCGCGGCTAGTAGTAAAGTGAAACCACTGCTAATGTATTGTAAGCACTGCTAGTTTTGAATAGTCGGTTTAATATTTTGTATTAGATAAATATGGAAAAGATATTTATCTTGTAGGTTACGTATTGTATTATGTAAAGGACTCCTTAGCCTGTAAAAGGAGGTCCTAGGTTAGATTTGATATACGTGTGTTTTGCTATATCTAAGGTCGATACACTTCAAGGTTGAAAAACCCTAATACTGGTTAGAGTATTCGTATTAATAATAATATTGAGGTGTTGAATGTTTATTGTTCTTCTTCTTAAGATTAAGTATTAAATTCCGCGTAATATTTAATAAGTCTTTGTTAAGTCAGTTTCTATAAAGGATCGTTTGCTCAACTAGGATCAACACTGCTAGCTTTCCGTTCAGACTGTGCACTTCCTTTAGGGACTTAGGAGGCTGCAAGTCCGTGATGGCCTTAACCTTCAAAGGATTGGCCTTAATACCTTGCTTGGTGATCAAATGTCCCAAAAATTGTCCTTCTTCCACGCCGAAGGAACATTTCTTAGGATTTAACTTCATGTCGATGGCGCGAAGCTGGTCGAAGGTTTCCTTTATGTCGGAGAGCATGTCCTCCTCTGTTCTACTCTTGATAACCATATCGTCTACGTATGCTTCGAGATTCCTACCTATCTGCTTGTGGAAGGATTTGTCCACTAAACGTTGGTAGGTAGCACCTGCATTTTTCAAACCGAAAGGCATTTTCTTGTAACAATAAACACCCTTTCCTGTCAAAAAGGCTATTTTTTCTTCGTCCTCTTCCGCCATTTGTATCTGATGGTAACCCTTATAAGCGTCCAGAAAATATTTTAGTCGAAACCCTGATAAAGATTCCACTTTCCAATCAATTTCTGGTAGAGGATAGCAGTCCTTCGGACAGGCTTTGTTGATATCTGTGAAGTCTACACACATCTGGCACCCTCCATCATGCTTCTTAACCATCACCGGATTGGCTACCCAGGTTTGATACTTCACCTCCCTGAGTATGCCGGCTGCTACGAGCTCATCCACTTCTTTGCATGCTGCGGCATTTCTTTCAGGAGCAAGGCTTTGATGCTTTTGCTTGATAGGCTCAATGTGTTTGAACACATTAAGCTTGTGTCTAGTGCCGAAGGGCTTTCCATCTATGGTGAGAGTTCTAGGAACCCCCGTCATGTCGGAGTAAGTCCATGCGAAGACATCTGCATTAGCCCGTAGTACCTTTTTCCAATTCAGCCTTAAAGGAGTTAGGGAGTTGTTTTCCAATTACCACCATCTGATCAGGTTAGAGATCGTTTACTTCGATGCGCTCTTCGGCATCAGTGCAACTGAGAACATCTTTTGGAGGCTCCTCCAAGGCCTGTTTGACCCTTTTGCCTACTTCCATAGGCTTCTTCATGTTGTAGCTGGAGAAAACCGTTCCAATACCGAAAGGTGTTTGGAATTTGTCCGCGGCATGTATAGTGGAGACAACGATGCCCATCTTCTGCATTGATGTTCTCCCTATCAACGGGTTATAGGGAGATTCAGACCTTACGATCGCGAAAGTCAAGGTTTCTATTCTTTTTAGCCTTCCTTCTCCAATCGTAACCTCTAGAGGGACTTCTCCCAAGGGCCATGAGTTTTCCCCTGAGAACCCTACCAAGGGTACCTTCGAACCTACTCTCTTCGACCTTATCGAAGGCTTGAGCTTTAGAAAACAATGTTCGTAGATAACTTCGCAAGAGCTACCATAGTCTAGGTAGGCTCTGTTTACTTCTATGTTGGAGATCAAGACTTTGATGACCACGGGGTCATTTGAGAGAACTTTGCCTGTGATCGAAGGAAAGGTGACATCTCCTACTCCGCATAATGCTTCCTCTACTGCTTCCCTTTTTAAACCAGAATCATCCCTGTATACCATGAGGATGGGTGCTTCGACAGGTGTGGTATCTTTCCCCAACTGTGTGTCGGAGACCTTTTCTTTACCTTTCTTTATGCCCTTCACCAAATGTCCCAATTGGCCGGACTTCACGACCTCTTCTATCTATTTCTTGAGCTCTCTACAATTGTTGGCGTCGTGTCCATAATCGTCATGGAAATAGCGGTATTTGGAGGTATCCCTGCTTCTTCCCCTACTTTCCAAACGAGGAGGAGGATCAAAGGCTTTTGCAGCCCTTTCTGTAGCAAGTATCTCCCTTGGAGATTTGGACAGATTAGCCAAGAGTCCGTGATTGATGTTCTTGTGGTAGGGTGTAAACCTGTCTCTTCCTTTGTGCTTGTTCTTTGACCCTTACCACGAAGGGTGCTTCGGGATTTTGCTGTGACTTTCTTTGTTTTCAACCGGATCCCCTTTGGTAGATACTTCTTTGGCTTCGATCCAGGTGTAAGCCTTCTCCACCAAGACCTTGTAGGTTGCAGGAAGGTCAGTGGAGAGGAATTCCACCAAACTCCTGTTTCGTAGGCCATGCACGAAACCTGAGATGCGTTGGTCTTCGTGCAGGCCCATTATCTATAAGGTGTCATCAGTATATCTGGTAATGAAAGCCCTGGTGCTCTCATTTTCCTTCTGCTTGATGTTGTGCACTGTTAGGTGTGTTCTTGTGAACTTTTTCTGTTCACTGAAATGTGATCTGAACTTGGCCTTGAGATCATCCAAATTCACAATGCTACCTGTTTTTTCCCGTTCCACCATATACGAGCATAGTCTCGCAGGGTATATGTAAACATGTGGCAAGCAACGGGCATGACCCATTTCTGCATTCTGATAGCCCCTTCGAACATGTGTAAAAAGTTATCCGGGTCCCCCTTTCCATCATAAGTACCAATATGTGGGGCATTTTCAACACATCGGGCAAAGGTTAGTCTTCTATCCACCTTACGAAGGGTGTTGTGGAACCCATGGTCTCCGAATAAAGGCAGTTGTAAGGTGGCATGTAACCGGGGACAACATTATACGGGTTGATGACGTACCCTTCGATCGGGTCGAAGGACCCCCCTTCGGCCTCAGTCGAATTTGCATTATGAAGACCCAAGTCTTTCTTCATAAGTCATTGGTGGCGTAAAACCATTCATCATTGACATGGTTACCAGTTGGGAATCCGCTAGCCGAAGGCCTATTCCCTTCGGTGTCTTCCCTTGAAGATGCCAAGACAAATAAGAACCTTGACTTGGTCTTCCCCCACGTTCCCACTATGTCCTTAACTTCTCCGCCAAGTCCGAGATAGTGGGGATGAAGACTTAGCGGTTACCACAAATCAGGGGATGCCCCATGACCTCCTAAACGTGTGCTAACACTCTCCAAGCTATTTTCATCACCTATAAATAGGTTGGACGAGTCATTTCAATGGTATGTTCACTCAACATAGTATTTCATATACATCATATTATTTACAATTCACATCACATACTTACTCTCACGCCGGAGGTGGTTCGCAGGGCCCAACCCATGTGCAATCACTTAACGAAGTGTCTACTATTTCTTATTGCAGATTGACTACAAGTTTGGCACAAGCATATCACCCCTCATATCCTTCGATCACCATCGAAGGCCTGGTCGTACGAATTATTGTACAATCAGTGGCGCCATCCGTGGGACCCGCTACTATTGGTCTCGTTATTCCAAACTTACACCCACTCAATCACTCTCACTAGTTTTACGGCATGAATCAAGAAAGAGAAGATACACCCCTTCCGGGTTTCTCACCTTGACACCAATCCCAGTCAATGATCCTAACAACCTTCCCAATATAACCGCATTCACTTTTACCACACGATCTCACCTGGAAATAACTCCCAACAACCATGCTTTAACCTCGGCTAACCCTGAATCGGTAATTAGTCCAGCGTTTGTCGAAGCTAACGTCGAAGCATTAGAATCTTTACTAAGGGCTCGAAGGAGGCAAGCTCAGAATATGGAGATGCGTAGGGAGTTAGAATACTCAAGCGATGAATATAACAAAGATTTGGAGATGGAGACTAGGCCCTTGGCTCCAGGGGCTACACGCTCAGTGCTAAGGATAGGGTCTCCGAGCAGTCGAAGGCCTAGTGGAAGGTCAGTTGGTTTTGAAGACGTTCCGGAGAGGGCTCCGACCAGACGGGAAGGCACGATAGAAGGTTCCAATGGAAGGAATCATCGAAGGGATGCTACGGAGGTTAATTTGCCACCACTTTTGGCGGCTCATCTGGGAAGAACTGAGGCAGGGGTTCCGTTGCAGCCTTCTCACGCATCCGGCGTAGAAAGCAATCCATCTCAAATGAATGAGGGAGGAAATATTCCTCCTCATGGTATGTACCCTCCTTTCCAGGCTCAATCTTACCCTCAAGGGGTTTATCCCCCACCTAATGGGCAGGCTAGCATCCCCAGTTTCACTCAACCATATGGAAGTATGCCCTACAGGCAACCTATGGTATACCCTTCGTACCCTGTCGGAAGTCACCCATCGTATATACCTACTGCTTACCCTCAATTTGATAACCAAAACCCTGTTGGAATACCTCCAAATCATAACCCGTACAATGCTGCCCCTACCTACATGCCACCTTATAACTGCCTTTATTCGGAGCTCATGGGCTCCACAACACCCTTCGTAAGATGGATAGAAGACTACCCTTTACTCGATGGGTTGAAAATGCCTGCGCTTATGGGCACGTATGATGGGAAAGGGGATCTGGATAACTTTTTACACTTATTTGAAGGGGCTATTAGAATGCAAAAGTTGGTTATGCCTGTTGCTTGTCACATGTTTACATACACCCTACGAGACTCTGCTCGAATATGGTGGAATGGGCAAAAACCAGGTAGCATTGTGAATTTGGATGATCTCAAAGCCAAGTTCAGATCACATTTCAGCCAACAGAAAAAGTTTACAAGAACGCACCTAATAGTGCACAACATCAAGCAGAAGGAGAACGAGAGTACCAGAGCTTTCATCACCAGATACACCGATGACACGTTACAGATAATGGGCTTGCATGAGGACCAGCACATCTCAGGGTTCATGCATGGCCTACGAAACAAAAGTTTGGTTGAATTTCTCTCCACTGATCTCCCTGCAACCTATAAGGGCTTGGTGGAGAAGGCTTACACCTGGATAGAAGCAAAAGAAGTGTCTACCAACGGGGCTCCAGTCAAAAATAAAGAAAGTCACAATAAAGCCCCGAAGCATCCTTCGTGGAAGGGGTCAAGGAACAAATACAAAAATAGAGACAGGTTTACACCGTACCACAAAAACATCAACCATGGGCTCTTGGCTAATCTGTCCAAATCTCTAAGGGAGATACTTGCTACGGAAAAGGTGGCGAAGACCTTTGATCCTCCTCCTCGCTTGGCAAACAGAGGAAGGCCCAGAGATACTTCCAAATTTTACTACTTCAATGATGATTACGGACACGACACCAACAACTGCAGAGAGCTCAAGAAACAGATAGAAGAGGCCGTGAAGTCCGGCCAATTGGGAAATTTGGTGAAGGGAATAAAGAAAGGTAAAGACAGAATCTCCAACACACAGTTGGGGAAAGATACCACACCTGCCGAAGCACCCATCCTAATGGTGTACAAGGAGGATTCTGGTTCGAAGAGGAAAGAGGCGGAGGAAGCCCTGTGCGGAGTAGGAGATGTCACTTTTCCTTCAATCACAGGGAAAGTTCTTTCAAATGACCCCGTGGTCATCAAGGTCTTGATCTCCAACAGAGAAGTAAACAGGGCCTACCTCGACTGCGGTAGCTCTTGTGAAGTAATCTACGAACGCTGTTTTCTAAAGCTCAAGCTTTCGATAAGGTCGAAGAGAGTAGATTTGAAGGTACCTTTAGTAGGGTTCTCAGGGGAACACTCATGGCCCTTGGGAGAAGTCCCTCTAGATGTTACGATTGGAGAAGGAAGGCTAAAATGAACGAAAACTCTAGTTTTCACGTTCGTAAGGTCTGAATCTCCTTATAACCTATTAATAGGGAGAACGGCAATGCAAAAGATGGGCATCGTTGTCTCAACCATACATGCTGCAATCAAATTCCAAACACCCTTCGGCATTGGAACAGTTTTCTCCAGCTATAAAGTGAAGGGGCCTACGGATTTAGGCAAAAGGCTCAAACATGTTTCGGAAGAGCCTCCGAATAATGTCCTCAGTTGTACTGACGCTGAAGAACGCATTGTGGTAAATGATCTCTATCCTGATCAGACGGTGGTAATCAGAAAGCAGCTCCCCACCTCCTTTAAAGCAGAATTGGAAAAGGTACTTCGTGCTAATGCAGATTTCTTCGCATGGACCTACTCTGACATGACAGGGGTCCCCAGAACTCTCATCATAGAAGGAAATCCCTTTGGCACTGAACACAATCTTAATGAGTTCAAACATATTGAACCCATCAAACAAAAGCGTCGAAGCCTGGCTCCTGAAAGAAATGCAGCTGCATGCAAAGAAGTGGACAAACTAGTAGCAGCAGGAAAACTCAGAGAAGTGAAATATCAAACTTGGGTTGCCAATCCGATGATGGTCAAGAAGCATGATGGAGGATGGCGAATGTCAATAGACTTCACAGATATTAACAAAGCCTGTCCGAAGGACTGCTACCCTCTGCCAAAAATTGACTGGAAGGTAGAAACCTTGTTAAGGTTTCGGCTGAAGTTTTTCCTAGACGCTTATAAAGGATACCATCAGATACAAATGGCGGAAGAGGACGAAGAGAAGACAGCCTTTTTTACAGGAAAAAACGTTTATTGTTACAAAAAGATGCCTTTTGGTTTGAAAAATGCAGGTGCCACCTACCAACATTTTGTGGACAAAGCCTTCCACAAGCAGATAGGTAGGAATCTGGAGGCGTACGTAGACGATATGGTCATCAAGAGCAGATCAGAGGAGGACATGCTCTCTAACATCAAAGAAACCTTCGACCAGCTTCGTGCCATCAACATGAAGTTAAATCCCAAGAAGTGTTCCTTCGGAGTGGAAGAAGGACAATTTTTGGGGCATTTGATCACCAAAAAAGGTATTAAGGCCAATCCTTCGAAGGTCAAGGCCATCACGGATTTGCAACCTCCTAAGTCCCTAAAGGAGGTGCAAAGTCTGAACGGGAAGCTAGCAGCCCTCAGCAGGTTCCTATCGAAGGGCGCAGACAGATCTTTGTCGTTCTTCAAAACGCTCAAAGGATGCACGGACAAAAAGACGTTCCAGTGGAGTATAGATGCAGAAGAAGCCTTTCAAAAGCTCAAGAATTTCATGGCTATTCTACCTACACTTTTCGCCCCAATCAAAGGCGAAGTGTTGTTTATGTACATCGTAGCCTCCTTCGAAAGCATCAGCGCTGTGTTATTGGCAGAAAGGGAGAAGAGGCAAATCCCTATCTACTTCGTTAACAGGGTTCTCCAGGGAGCTGATCTAAATTATCCAACATTGGAGAAGCTAATTCTGGCCTTGGTCCATGCTGCCAGACGCCTTCGAAGGTACTTCCAAGCTCACCCCATAACCGTACTTACTGATAAGCCAATTAAGCATATACTTTCGAAGCCGGAGAAATCTGGAAGGATAGCTAAATGGGATATCGAGCTAGGAGAGCATGATATTGAATACAAGGGCAGAAACTCGGTCAAAGGGCAAATATTGGCAGACTTTTTAGCAGAAACACCCTCCGAACCGAAGCATGACACAAAGGTTGTCGAAAAGAAGCCTGACAAAGCAATCGAAGGGTGGAAACTTCATACTGACGGAGCTTCCAGCTCCGATGGTTCCGACGCAGGTCTCATGCTTGTTGATCCCAAAGGGAAGGAGTACACTTATGCACTCCGTTTTGAATTCGATGCTACGAACAATGAAGCGGAGTACGAAGCTTTACTAGCAGGCCTCCGACTGGCCAAAGACATGGAGGTAGAAGACTTGGCTATCTTCTTTGATTCATAACTCGTAGCCAATCAAATAAAAGGCTCCTACGAGGCAAGGCAACCTGTGATCAAGCAATACCTGGATAAGGCCAAGGAAATGCTCGAAGGGTTTGTATCCTACAACATAGAGCATGTTCGGAGAAATCAAAACAAGAAGGCGGATGCACTTAGCAAACTGGCATCAATGGCATTAGCTCATTTAACTAAAGAAGTTCTGGTTGAAGTATTGGCAGATAGGTCCATCGTCCGAAAAGAAGTGTCTGACGTGATATAAGAGGAAGACTCAAACTGGATGACTCCAATTAGAGAATATCTAATAAGTGGTATACTGCCGGAGGATCAGAAATTAGCTCGAAAGGTCCGCATCAAAGCACCACAATATAGAATTATGGGGAACTACTTATACCGAAGGTCTTTTCTTTCCCCATCGCTACGCTGTGTAGGACCTAGGCAAGCTACCAACATCATTCAAGAAGTACATGAAGGATCCTGCGGGCTTCATGCAGGACCCCGCTCCGTTGTTTCTAAAATAATGAGGGTTGGGTATTATTGGCCTTCGATGCACAGGGACGCCGTTGACATCATTCAGAAATGTGAAGGCTGTCAAGTTCACTCAAGGGTTCCAAGACTACCAAAACAAGATATGACCTCTATAACTTCTTCATGGCCTTTCAGTCAATGGGGGATAGATATTGTAGGTCCTCTGCCAGTTGCTCCAGGAGGAGTAAAGTTCTTGGTCGTAGCCATCGACTATTTCACTAAATGGGTGGAAGCAAAACCTTTGGCATCTACCACAGGAAGGCACATGGAAAAGTTCGTATGGGAGCATATTATCTGTCGGTTCAAAATACCTCACATCATCATTTCAGATAATGGGAAGCAGTTCGCGAAAGGGGTATTCCTAGCGTTTTGCAAAGGCCTGAATATCAAACAATCCTTCACTTCCGTGTACCATCCTCAAGGTAACGGACAAGTGGAAGTTACCAACAGAGACATCATAGAAGGAATAGAACGAAGGCTGGGTTACAGTCACCATGGTTGGGTAGATGAACTACCTCAAGTACTTTGGGCTCACAGAACGCATACAAAGTCAAGTCATGGGGAGACACCTTTTAGCTTGACATATGGCACGGAAGCTGTCATCCCTTCAGAAGTAAGTGTCGAAACAGAAAGAGTCATGAACTTCGAGGCTGCAGACAATGAAGAAAGACTCCGCAGCAACCTAGACCTACTCGAAGAATGAAGGTAAATAGCCTCAATCCGGGAGGCTATCCATAAGCAAAAAATTGAAAGATAATACAACAGTCGGGTTCGGCCTTCGACCTTCAAACCAGGGGAATACGTCCTTCGACTCAACAGCACAAGTAAAGCTGAGTACCAGGGTAAACTAGGACCTACATGGGAAGGTCCCTACGTTGTTAAGGAAGCATATGGCAACGGAGCCTACAAGCTGGAAACCCTGGATGGAGATGTTATTGATAGAACCTGGAATGGCACTAACCTTCGTAAGTTCTACGTATGAAACTTACAATGTCTAAGGACGTTTTCTATTTTGCTTTCAATTAATGTATTTGCATTCTTCTCACTTGGGGAAAGAAGCATTAATGGTAGGCGTCTAGTATTCATTTCTTAAAATGATGTAATCCTCGATACCCACTTAATGATAATAACACATTTCCCTCAAATCTCTTATTTCGTTCAATACAACAAAGATTTGCCCACCAAGTTACTTTATAAGTTTCAATGTCGAAGGGATGTACAAACACTAAATAACATGTCTTGCTCATATGCATAACATCCATCTCAACTTCACATTAACTTTCCTATATGGCCTTAAGGTATTTTAAGCCTTTTGCTGCCCAAAGGATCAAGACGGAGTGGGTCGCGACCCTCTGTCAGCAGTCAAATTATACGATTCCTAATATTCTTGGTGAAGTAACTACACACAATGAGGCTATGCATCTGCCATACGCCTTAGCTTGTAAAAAACATTTTTACGCAAGTAAAATTAAAAAGAGAAGAATCACGCATGGCAAAATTCAAGTCCTAGTGGCTTCAATGTAGATTAATGACTAGGCTAACTAGTCTAAAACAGGCCGTAGCCTTAACGATCCAACAAAATAAAATAGTGTCTTAGGCCGTAGCCTACATCACACATACCACATGTTAATTGTTTCATCAGGCACGAAGCTTGGAAAGGAACATAGAAAATTGTTTTAAACAGGGTACATACCACCCTGAGGATCAAATTACAACCACATGGTTGCCTTTATCAAACCTTGGAATGAGTGGGATCAGCCGAACCTGGAGAGGGGACCGTGGGTGACGGAGTCTTCTTGGAGGAAGTCAGAGGCTGGACTGTCCTTGGCTTCTTGGCCAGCAGGTCCTCAATTGAGGCCGCTGGGTCCTTCGTCACTTCTGCAAGGAAAAGGGAACTCTAAAGCAGTTAATTGATTACCTGCATCATCATACTCTTTTTCATGAGTTGCCCTATAGTAAGGAACTTTTTCCAGCATCACTGGTTCCGCAGTCTTGGCTATCTCCTCCAAAGTGGTACACTTACCATGGAAAATGGCAGAATTCACCACATTCCCAATGGCAATCCCCACATCATCGCTATGGTAAAGTTCCATAGCAACATAGGGGATCACCTTGGTTACCAAGTCTACCCTGTCCTTCTTCAGCATTTTCAGACGAAGGTTTAACCCATCTACCTTTTCTCTGAGCTTGATATCTTGGTCCAGCAACTTCGCCCTCTCTTGTTCAAGCCCTCCACACTTGGATGAAAGAACAGATATTTGCTCTTTATAGCCTAAGACCATTGAGCCTTCAACAGTCAGCCTGCTGCATTCAGCCTCGCTCGTTGCTAGTCGACTTTTGAGCTTTTCATTCTTAGCTCTGAGATCTTGCACCAAGGGGTTCTTGTCAAAATCTTCCAAGGCATCTTCACACTTCTTCTCCAGGTCTAAATACTTCTGATCCCTAGCCTTCTCCCTCCTCAGCATAACATCCATTTTTTCTCGAGCTTTGGTGACAGCACGGAGCAGCTCCCTTGTCCTAGCATTGAGTTGGTTGTCTAGCATGCACTGTCGGACATAACTTTTGTCATGGATGTCGCAGAGTCTTTCCATGGACATGTTGTTCATCACCCCCTTCCAGCTGGGCGGGATTACATGGTCCACAAGTTGATGACAAGCTAAGGGAGAAGGAAGTTCTTTCGTATCAGGAAGTCCTGCAGCATATATAAATGTGTTAACATATTATTACTGGTATCTATTTTTTTGTTACAGACATGAAACATTACCATGGATATCATCACCACTGGGCCCTTCGATGGCTGGAAATACCACAACCTTACCCTGGGCACTCTTTTGCTGGGTAGTTCGAGAGGGAGGAGTAGGTAGGATAAGCTTCCTCATCGAATCAGACTTCACAGCTTTAGCACTGCCACCTTTCCTGCTTCGGACCCTCTCACCTATGCCGGAGGGTCCTACGATGGCCAACTTTCCTTCGGAGACTGGTTCGTCAGAGTCAGCAACATTCTCCATAAGTTGATCTTCCACATCTATGGGTTCCTTTGATGGAGGAGCAGACGATACAGGTTCGATGGCTGGGCTTCCACATCATTGTTGTTTATGGACACTGATGGGGAGCCCACACCATAGCTTGTCTCTTGGGGATTCTTTGGAAGGAAGCTTACTTGCTTTGCACCACCAGCCACCACAAAGTTCCTGAACGACATCTCTGCACAAAGAAGCAAATAAGATAAATATCAGAAAGATAAGTTTTTATTTTTTATTTTAATCAAAAAAGTACATACTTTCTCCATCACAAATAATCTCAGGTACCAAAGGAGACCCCTCCCATCTTTCAGCAATGCCAGCCATGAAGAGGATTGGCTCAGGGAATGTTTGGCAGTCAGCTGGATGGCGAGCCAAACATTAATACAAAGGGTTTCTTCTCACAGTATAGGGCAATGGATCGTTGAACCTTTTTTCATCATATTGAAATTTTGGGTTTAACAATGCAGAGTATGCCGGAGGGATAATTGTATTTTGGATATAAAAGAATTTGTCTTTCCAGTTCCTTATGTTCGTAAAAGGCCTATCTATCAGAATGGGCACATCCCTCTCACCCTTTTTGGCCAAGGTCAACCAATCTCCTCCCGGATATAGATTCAGAAAACCCCTAAGCACAGTCAAGGATGGTTCGAACCCATAAGCTTTGCACATCACGATGAATGTTGTAAGCTTGGCTAGGCCAAAAGGGTTGAACCTAGAAATGTGTACCTCATAATACCGGAGGAATTCTAAGATCATAGGATGCAAAGGTATCCTAAGGTTGGAAGTGGTGAAGGCATGGGTATAAAGGCCTACATAATTTTCAGGGGCATCAAATATACCTTGATTTCTACTCGGTAGCATAATTTTATGTTCCTTTGGAATTGGGTAATCAGTGAGGAACGCTTTAAGCTCCTCCCTTGTTAATGTGCAACCTTGTTGCTTTATTACAAATTTTTTATTGGTTGACATAGAGCCTTCTAAAATACACAATAATGTATTTGAAATATAGGGAAGAAGGAGCACTTTACCTTGTTTGATCGAACGCTTGATCGGAAGAGATTTTAGTAGGTGAAAAAACATGGGCGAGAGATAAACTTTGTTAGGGTTTTACTGTTTTTACATTTTATATACCCTACAAGATGAAAAATCTCAGCCCTACATGTGTAATTACTTATCCCCTTACCACCGGATTTCAAAACTCTTTTAAATTTTGAAAATATGTTCTCTTTTACCGAGGAAAAGGGGTGGTTAGGGTAATTAGTTGCATTAATTACGGTCAATAGGCACAAGACTTTTCATCTTCGTTCATTTTGGTGACGAAGGGGAAGTTTCGTTCTTATTTCTGAGTCGTAAGCAATATTTCTTGTTCGTACATATCACTTTCGACTGGGGGGCTTGATGACGTACCCTCCGATCAGGTCGAAGGACCCCCCTTCGGCCTCAGTCGAATTTGCATTACGAAGACCCAAGTCTTTCTTCATAAGTCATTGGTGGCGTAAAACAATTCATCATTGACATGGTTACCAGTTGGGAATCCGCCAGCCGAAGGCCTATGCCCTTCGGTGTCTTCCCTTGAAGATGCCAAGACAAATAAGAACCTTGACTTGGTCTTCCCCCACGTTCCCACTATGTCCTTAGCTTCCCCGCCAAGTCCGAGATAGTGGGGATGAAGCCTTAGCGGTTACCACAAATCAGGGGACGCCCCCCATGATCTCCTAAACGTGTGCTAACACTCTCCAAGCTATTTTCATCACCTATAAATAGATTGGACGAGTCATTTCAATGGTATGTTCACTCAACACAGTATTTCACATACATCATATTATTTACAATTCACATCACATACTTACTCTCACGCTGGAGGTGGTTCGCAGGGCCCAACCCCTGCGCAATCAGTTAACGAAGTGTCTACTATTTCTTATTGCAGATTGACTACAAGTTTGGCACAAGCATATCACCCCTCATATCCTTCGATCACCATCGAAGGCCTGGTCGTACGAATTATTGTACAATCATGGGTTATGGTTCGGAGGTACTCCGACAGGGTTTTGGTTAACATATTGAGGTTAAGCAGTAGGTATATAAGGTGGGTAATTTCTGACAGGATACGAAGGGTACACCATTGGTTGCCTATAGGGCATGCTTCCGTATGGTTGAGTAAAACTAGGGTTGCTAGCCTGCCCATTAGGTGGGGGATAAAGCCCTTGAGGGTAGGATTGAGCCTGAAAAGGAGGGTACATACCATGAGGAGGAAGATTTCCTCCCCCATTTATTTGAGATTGATTGCCTTCTACACCGGATGCGTGAGAAGGCTGCAACGGAACCCCTGCCTCAGTTCTCCCCAGATGAGCCGCCAAGAGTGGTGGCAAGTTAATATTCGTAGTCTCCCTTCGGTGGCTCCTTCCATTGGAGCCTTTCATTCTTCCTTCCCTTCTCATCGGAGCCCTCTTCGGAACATCTTCAAAACCAACCGACCTTCCACTCGGCCTTCGACTGCTCGGAGACCCTATCCTTAGCAGTGAGCGTGTAGCCCCAGGAGCCAAAGGCCTAGTCTCCATTTCCAACTCTTCGTCATACTCATCGCTTGAGTATTCCAACTCCCTTCTCATCTCCACATTCCGAGTTTGCATCCTTCGAGCCCTCAGTAAAGATTCTAGTACTTCGATGTTAGCTTCGACAAACGCTGGACTGATTACCGGTCCAGGGTTAGCCGAAGTTGAAGCATGGTTGTTGGGAGTTATTTCAGGGTGAGATCGTGTGGTAAAGGTGGATGTGGTTATATTGGGAAGGTTGTTAGGATCGTTGACTGGGATTGGTGTTAAGGTCGAGAAACCCGGAGGGGTGTATCTTCTCTTCCTTGATTCATGCCGTAAAACTGGTGAGTGTGATTGACTGGTTATAAGTTTGGAATAACGAGACCAATTGTAGCGTGTCCCACGGATGGCGCCACTGATTGTACAATAATTCGTACGACCAGGACTTCGATGGTGATCGAAGGGTATGAGGGGTGATATGATTGCGCCAAACTTATAGCCAATCTGCAATAAGAAATAACAGACAATTCGTTAAGTGATTGCGCAGGGGTTGGACCCTGCGAACCACCTCCGGCGTGAGAGTAAGTATGTGATATGTGTTGTAAGTAATATGGAGTATGTGAAATACTATGTTGAGTGAACATACCATTGAAATGACTCGTCCAACCTATTTATAGATGAGAAAATAAGCTTGGAGAGTGTTAGCACACGTTTTGGAGATCATGGGGGCGTCCCATGATTTATGGTAAGCGCTAGGGCTTCATCGCCACTCTCTCTGTCTTGGCGGGGAAGCTAAAGAGATAGTGGGAACGTGGGGGAAGACCAATTCAAGGTTCTCCTTTGTCTTGGTGCCTTCAAGAGAAGACTCCGAAGGGCATAGGCCTTCGGCTGGCGAATTCCCAACTGGTAACCATATCAATGATGAATGATTTTACGCCACCAATGTCTTATGAAAAAAGATTTGGGTCTTCGTAATGCAAATTCGACTGAGGTCGAAGGGGTGTCCTTCGACCTGATCGGAGGGTACGTCATCAATATGCATATAAGAAACAAGTAAAACAATATATCCTTGATAGACATACTATTGTTCAAACAAATAATTAGAAAATTGCAACATAACAAACGACAAAAGAAGAATAAAAACGAAGAAGCATTTTTGTTGTAATTCACGTTTTTTTTAACAAACATTTTCTTATCTTTGTTGTGTGGATAAAAGCAACCACCATGGCTTGAAAAACTCAACAGTCCATCTCATAAAAGAAGATCACCACAAAATAATAAACATGTTGACAACAATTTCCAACATCGACTTGAGTTATCATCGTCTCCGTACTCGGAATAAGAATGTTGTCGCATAATTACGTCAATTGGCTTCTCATTCGTATACGAGGGAGAATGTACATTCCTAATGATATGGGATGGTTATTAAATAACTAGCAGGGTACCCGCGCGATGCTTTGGCGGGTACCCTGCAATAAAATTTTTCATTGAACCATGCTTTATAATCTGAAACGTTTTATGTGACGATAAATTTGCAGATGCCAAAAGTTTCATGTCGCCTATTTTAAATCTTTAAAATACTATAGTAGGGTACCCGCGCGTTGCGGCGGCGGGTATCAAGTAATAAAATTTTCGGCAAAAAATGTTTTCAATTTTATGTTTTCTCTTACAATAACGTTATCAATAGCGAAAATATAATGAGTTTGAGTAACTTTTAAAAAAGTGATGGATAATATCAAACTGATTCATATAAAAACAATTAAAAGTGGCTTGATTTTGCCTCGTGGTAGTCAATAATGTTATGGGTTATGGTCAAATTAGTTGATAGTGGTTCGTAGTCACAAGTAAGTAGAAACATTTTTTTTTATGAAATATATATGTAATAATCAACACCTCGTAATAAGTAAATAAAATATATTTGTAACATTAATATTGTTTATTACACTTGTCCCATAAAGATAAATATATAAATAAAAGAGTGCTTATAATATATACATTTTGTTGAGTATATACTTATGAAAATGTTTGTATCATTAATATTATTTATAACACTTGTCCCACATAGATAGAAGATATAAATAAAAGAATGCTTATAATGTAAAGAAAACTTACATGTTTAAGCAATCATTTAGAATTATCCATAAAAAGTAGAATAATTAATATATTAATATATTAACCATTGAATTAGCACTTTGCACATTTGCATCATTTGTCTTAAAAAAAATATCCCGATTTTTACAAGAAACCATTTTTTACTTTTGTGATTAATGTTATTTAAAATAATTCAAAATTTATTTAGATTAGTTCTCGAAACACTCTTACGATATAGTAATAGTTTTGAAACTTTGTAGTTTTGCATTCATTTTAAAATCATATTCATTTATATGTGCATTTTTGCATTAAAACTATACTAATTAAAAAAGAAAAAATAAATGAAACATTAAAATGTTGTGAAAGATAAATTAGTAAAAGCTATGTATTGTGTACGTTATGCATTAAAATTGTAAGGCTTAAAAAACACATTAATGACATGTTAAATTCAAATATGTTTAGATATAAACAGCATTAAAATTGTCATGGCTAAAACAAGTCAGAAACTAAATAACAAAAAGAAAAAATAAAATAAAATAAAGGTATATGTTAACTGAGCTTATGTACCAAACTTCAATTTAAAGAGGAATTGCATATATATCACTGAAAAAGCTTAAAATTATGTACACATCTAATTTAAACTGTTAATCTTATAATTACATATATATCTTTCCTAAATCTTAAATATATCGTATATATATCCAAATAACTATTTAGTTTAAATTTATAACTCTAAAATTCATGACAATTATAATTATAAAAGAATACTTCTTAAATATATTTATTCTTTATTTATAAACTTGTTGGCAGTAACATAGATGCTTTCATTATAAACATATTTTCTTTCTGATGTATAATATATAACAATCATGATATATTTGATGAGTATGATACATTTATATGCCATTATACTCATAAATAATGCTTCAAAATCATTGATACACAATCATTATCAAATTCATACACAACTAAAAAACTAGACAAATTCACAAATTAATTAATATGCATATAAGAAACAAGGAAAACAATATATCGTTGATAGACATACTATTGTTCAAACAAATAATTAGAAAATTGCAACATAACAAACGAGAAAAGAAGAATAAAAACGAAGATGCATTTTTGTTGTAATTCACGTTTTTTTAACAAAAATTTTCTTATCATTGTTGTGTGGATAAAAGCAACCACCATGGCTTGAAAAACTCAACAGTCCATCTCATAAAAGAAGATCACCACAAAATAATAAACATGTTGACAACAATTTCAACATCGGCCTGAGTTATCATCGTCTTCGTACTCGGAATAAGAATGTTGTCGCATAATTACGTCAATTGGCTTCTCATTCGTACACGAGGGAGAATGTTCATTCCTGATGATATGGGATGCTTATTTAATAACTAGCAGGGTACCCGCGCGATGCAGTGGCGGGTACCCTAAAATAAAAATTTTCAATGAACAATGCTTTATAATCTGAAAAGTTTTATGTGACGATAAACTTTCAGATGCCAAAAGTTTCATGTCACATATTTCAAATCTTTAAAATACTATAGTAGGGAACCCGCGCGTTGCGGCGACGGGTAATAAGTAATAAAATTTTCGGCAAAAAATGTTTTCAATTTTATGGTTTCTCTTACAATAACTTTATCAATAGCGAAAATATAATGAGTTTGAATAACTTTTAAAAAAGAGATGGATAATATAAAACAAATTCATATAAAAACAATTAATAGTGGCGTGATTTTGCGTCACGGTAGTCAATAATGTTATGTGTTATGGTCAAATTAGTTGATAGTGGTTCGTATTCACAAGTAAGTAGAAACATTTTTTTTATGAAATATATATGTAATAATCAACACCTCGTAATAAGTAAATAAAATACATTTTTGAATATGTTTGTAACATTAATATTGTTTATTACACTTTTCCCACATAGATAAAGATATAAATAGAAGTGTGCTTATAATATATACATCTTGTAGAGTATATATTTATGAAAATGTTTGTATCATTAATATTATTTATAACACTTGTCCCACATAGATAGAAGATATAAATAAAAAAATGCTTATAATGTAAAGAAAACGTACATATTTAAGCAATCATTTAGAATTATTTATAAAAAGTAGAATAATTAATATACTAATATATTAATCATTGAATTAGCACTTCGCACATTTGCATCATTTGTCTTAAAAAAATGATCCGGATTTGTAAAAAAAACCACTTTTTACTTTTGTGATTAATTTTATTTAAAATAATTCAAAATTTATTTAGATTGGTTCTCGAAACACTCTTACGATATAATAATAGTTTTGAAACTTTGTAGTTTTGCATGCATTTTAAAATCATATTCATTTATATTTGCATTTTTTGCATTAAAACTATACTAATTAAAAAAGAAATAATAAATGAAACATTAAAATGTTGTGAAAGATAAATTAGTAAAATCTATGTACTATATATATTATGCATTAAAAATTATAATGCTTAAAAAACACATTAATGACATCTAAAATTCAAATATGTTTAGATATAAACAACATTAAAATTGTCATAGCTAAAACAAGTCAGAAACTAAATAACAAAAATAAAAAAATAAAATAAAATAAAGGTATATGTTAACTGAGCGTATGTACCAAACTTAAATCTAAATAGGAATTGCATATATTTCACTGAAAAAGCTAAAAATTACGTACACATCTAATTTAAACTGTTAATCTTATAATTACATATATATCTTTCCTAAATCTTAAATATATCACATATATATATATCCAAGTAACTATTTAGTTTAAAGTTATAACTCTAAAATACATGAAAATTATAATTATAAAAGAATATTTCTTAAATATATTTATTCTTTATTTATAAACTTGTTGGCAGTAACATAGATGCTTTCATTATAAACATATTTTATTTCTGATGTATAATATATAACAGTCATGATATATTTGATGAGTATGATACATTTATATGCCATTATACTCGTAAATAATGCTTCAAAATCATTGATACGCAATCATTATCAAATTCATACACAACTAAAAAACTAGACAAATTCACAAATTAATTAATATGCATATAAGAAACAAGGAAAACAATATATCGTTGATAGACATACTATTGTTCAAACAAATAATTAGAAAATTGCAACATAACAAACGACAAAAGAAGAATAAAAACGAAGATGCATTTTTGTTGTAATTCACGTTTTTTTTAACAAAAATTTTCTTATCTTTGTTGTGTGGATAAAAGCAACCACCATGGCTTGAAAAAATCAACAGTCCATCTCATAAAAGAAGATCACCACAAAATAATAAACATGTTGACAACAATTTCAACATCGGCCTGAGTTATCATCGTCTTCGTACTCGGAATAAGAATGTTGTCGCATAATTACGTCAATTGGATTCTCATTCGTACACGAGGAAGAATGTACATTCCTGATGATATGGGATAGTTATTTAATAACTAGCAGGGTACCCACGCGATGCGGTGGCGGGTACCCTGAAATAAAATTTTTCAATGAACCATGCTTTATAATCTGAAACGTTTTATGTGACGCTAAATTTTCAGATGCCAAAAGTTTCATGTCGCATATTTCAAATCTTTAAAATACTATAGTAGGGTACCCGCGCGTTACGGCGGCGGGTATCAAGTAATAAAATTTTCGGCAAAAAATGTTTTCAATTTTATGTTTTCTCTTACAATAACTTTATCAATAGCGAAAATATAATGAGTTTGAATAACTTTTAAAAAAGTGATGGATAATATCAAACTAATTCATATAAAAACAATTAATAGTGGTGTGATTTTGCGTCACGGTAGTCAATAATGTTATGGGTTATGGTCAAATTAGTTGATAGTGGTTCGTAGTCACAAGTAAGTAGAAACATTTTTTTATGAAAAATATATGTAATAATCAACACCTAGTAATAAGTAAATAAAATATATTTTTGAATATGTTTGTAACATTAATATTGTTTATTACACTTTTCCAATATAGATAAAGATATAAATAAAAGAGTGCTTATAATATATACATCTTGTAGAGTATATATTTATGAAAATGTTTGTATCATTAATATTATTTATAGCACTTGTCCTACATAGATAGAAGATATTAAAAAAAATACTTATAATGTAAAGAAAACGTACATGTTTAAGCAATCATTTAGAATTATCCATAAAAAGTAGAATAATTAATATACTAATATATTAATCATTGAATTAGCACTTTGTTCATTTGCATAATTTGTCTTAAAAAAATGATCCCGATTTTTTAAAAAAATAATTTTTTAATTTTGTGATTAATTTTATTTAAAATAATTCAAAATTTATTTAGATTGGTTCTCGAAACACTCTTACGATATAATAATAGTTTTGAAACTTTGTAGTTTTGCATGCATTTTAAAATCATATTCATTTATATTTTCATTTTTTGCATTAAAACTATACTAATTAAAAAAAATAATAAATGAAACATTAAAATGTTGTGAAAGATAAATTAGTAAAAGCTATGTATTGTATACATTATGCATTAAAAATTGTAATGCTTAAAAAACACATTAATGACATCTTAAATTCAAATATGTTTAGATATAAACAACATCAAAATTGTCATGGCTAAAACATGTCAGAAACTAAATAACAAAAAGAAAAAATAAAATAAAATAAAATAAAGGTATTTGTTAACTGAGCGTATGTACCAAACTTCAGTCTAAAGAGGAATTGCATATATTTCACTGAAAAAGCTTAAAACTACGTACACATCTAATTTAAACTGTTAATCTTATAATTACATATACATCTTTCCTAAATCTTAAATATATCACATATATATCCAAATAACTATTTAGTTTAAATTTATAACTCTAAAATACATGTCAATTATAATTATAAAAGAGTATTTCTTAATATATTTATCCTTATTTATAAACTTGTTGGCAGTAACATAGATGCTTTCATTATAAACATATTTTATTTCTGATGTATAATATATAACAATCATGATATATTTGATGAGTATGATACATTTATATGCCATTATACTCATAAATAATGCTTCAAAATCATTGATACGCAATCATTATCAAATTCATACACAACTAAAAAACTAGACAAATTCACAAATTAATTAATATGCATTTAAGAAACAAGGAAAACAATATATCGTTGATAGACATACTATTGTTCAAACAAATAATTAGAAAATTGCAACATAACAAACGACAAAAGAAGAATAAAAACGAAGATGCATTTTTGTTGTAATTCACGTTTTTTTAACAAAAATTTTCTTATCTTTGTTGTGTGGATAAAAGCAACCACCATGGCTTGAAAAACTCAACAGTCCATCTCGTAAAAGAGGGAGAAACTACATTCCTGATGATATGGGATGGTTATTTAATAACTAGCAGGGTACCCGCACGATGCGGTGGCGGGTACCCTGAAATAAAAAATTTCAATGAACCAAGCTTTATAATCTGAAAAGTTTTATGTGACGATAAATTTTTAGATGCCAAAAGTTTCATGTCGCATATTTCAAATCTTTAAAATACTATAGTAGGGTACCCCGCGCGTTACGGCGACGGGTATCAAATAATATGTTAGGAATTAGAAATTCAAGGTTTAAAAGAGTCGGTCACCTCAAGTATATGTAATCATTAGAAAGCTCGTAGTCGTAGTTCTTTTAAGTTAAGTAGTATTTAGTTAAGTAACACCGTGGAGGACGGACGGGTCTTTACCCACTGTATGCCTGATCCACAGCCCGTTGTGTGGCGTTTTATTGTAAGACTATAAATACTCTCTACCTTCCAAGGTAGAGAGTTGGAGCTCATAATAATATTTTCTTTCTCTCACTATAGTTCCCAACTCTCTTCCTTTCTCTCACTAGAACTTTCTCTCTCTAACATACTTATACGCCCACTTTGATTATGGTTTAGAGTGTTTGTGAAATCCAATATCCTACAATTGGTATCAAGAGCCACGGTTTGATCACTCATCCTTCATGCTCTTTGTTTTGGTGGATTTCATAAGGTTTTTGGAGTATTAAGGGTTTAGGAGAGTTTGATTCATTTGGACAAATTCTAGTGTTAAAGTTTGAATTTTGCTTGTACTTTTGTGTTTAGGATCATCATATGTGTTTATGTTTTGAATTGGAAGGCTTTAATCATTGTGGTTTGGTTGTTTTGGATTGATAAAGTGGTTATTTTTTAAAGAAGGACGAAGCGAGTTGTGTCTCGGACTTGTTTTTTCTTCAAAGCGAGTTGCTTAGTTATTTTATGCGAGTTGGTACATGCGACTTAGCTATTTAGCGAGTTGGTCTTTATGCGACTTGGGTTCTAAGCGAGTTGTTTCTTTAAGCGACTTGAGATCTAAAACGACTTGCTATTTAGCGAGTTGTAACGCTAGCGAGTTAACTTAAGCGACTTAGTGCTCAAGCGAGTTGATTGTGTTGCGAGTTGAGACTAAAGCGAGTTGGCTATTTAGCGACTTGATTAATTAAGCGAGTTGAGTGTGTTGCAAGTTGATGCTAATGCGACTTGGCTATTTAGCTAGTTGACTGCTTATGCGAGTTGTGTGTTTAGCGACTTGTTCATTTAGACTTGTTACTTCTTTGTGATACATTCTTACGGCTGTTCTTTTGGTTTAGTAAAATCCCGTGAAAGAATCAATTTCCCAGTTTAATCAAAGAATAGTTATATCCCGTAGAATTTGTTATCATGGCAAACATCATTCCTACCAGTGCTTCATCAGTAGCTGAGGATGTTCAAGCTGCTGGCTCAGATACTCGTCCACCCATGCTTGACAGAACTGACTATGACTCTTGGGCTCAACGAATCAGATTGTACTGTCTTGGAAAAGAAAATGGGGTTAACATTCTCAAATCCATTGATGAAGGACCTTACCGAGTTGAGACTACTAGAGATGTACTTGATACTGCTGAAGATGGAACTCTGATTTACGGAATGGACAGACCAAAGATGTATGATGAACTTGATGATAAGGAGAAGAAGAGATTCGATGCAGACATCCGAGCTTCCAACATTATACTGCAAGGTCTACCAAAGGACATCTACAAGCTTATCAATCACAACACCGAGGCAAAAGCTGTATGGGATAATGTCAAGATGCTTCTTTCTGGCTCTGAGCTAACTGTTGAAGACCGAGAATCACAGCTGTATGATGAATTTGAGCACTTCAAGATGAAACCAGATGAAAGTGTTTATGAGTACTATGTGAGGTTTCATAAGCTGGTGAATGACATGAGGAACATCAGAATGACTATGCCTAACACTCAGCTGAACTCAAAGTTTGTAAACAACATGAATCCCGAATGGCACAAGTTTGTTACTTCTGTAAAGCTTACTAAAGGATTGAAGAATACGAATTATGAGCAACTCTATGCCTTCCTTCTTCAAAATGAGAGGCATGCCATGTTTGAAAAGAGGATTCTAGATCAGTTCAAAGCTCAGGGAGAAGCAAGTTCAACAAATGATTCAACTGCCTTCTACTCAAACATCGGAATCACCACCAAAGCCTCACAAGTCATACCCATGGGTAATGGTAATCACAAACTCATTCCTGATCCTATGTTCAAACAAGCTGATGCTGATGCACACGTGGGAAACTTTATTAATCAACTAGCTCTTCTGATTAGTCAAAACATGAATTCTCTCCCACAAACCAACAACAACCTCAGAACAGCATCTAACCTACACAATCAAGCTACTGTCAGAGATGGGAGGATCGTGGTGCAACCAGTTCAGGAAAGACAGTATGATCAGGGAAGAGGTGGAGCTGGTGGAGGTTATGTTGGTAATCAGAATCGAGGAAGGAATGGAAATCAAGGTCAAGCTAAGCCGATCAAATGCTATAACTGTGGTGGTGAGGGACACATTGCAAGGAACTGCACATCTCCAAAACGTCCACAGAATGCTGATTACTTCAGAGATAAGATGCTGCTTGTACAAGCTCAGGATAGTGGTGCTGCTTTGGATGAAGAGGAGTTGTTGTTCCTTGTTGAGGGCAATGCCAAGACCTATGATGCAGATGTGGATGAGAAGCCAAATCAGGAGATAGGTCACAATCATCAGAATGCCTTTCAAGTCGCTGATTGTGATGCATACGACTCTGATGTGGATGATGGACCAACTGCACACACAATTTTTATGGCTATCATTTCTCCAATGGTTTCTCCCAAGGTCTCTTCTTCACCATAAGCTGGCCCATCCAAAGACAAACTCATCTCAGAGGTATTAAAACTATACGATGATGCTGATGTGCAAAAGATGCATGACAAAGTACAATCAACTGAAACTATTGAATCAAATATTGAAAATATGGGTAATATCAATGTTGTCCCATATGATCAATATGTGAAACAAAGTGAAAGTGAAGTTGTACCAAGTGATGCATCTTCTGCAGTCAACAATGACTATGTTTTTGATGAATACACTGCATGTGCCCCTGATGATTCTGTTATCTCTGAACTGAATGCCTATAAAGAACGTGTTGCCATTTATGAACAATGAGCTAAGTTTGAGTTGACCACTCGTGAGCAGGAAATGGATGACCAAATGCGTACAATCATTAGAAAAAGTAATTTTAGAGAAGAAGTATTAAAACAAGAGTTAAATTCCTTGCAAGAAAAGCTTTCTAAAACTGCTAAGCAAAAACGAGAACTTCAAGAAAATGTGAAAATGCTTAAGCAAGAATTTAGTGCTAAGGAATCAAAACTTTTGAATGATTTTTCTAATCTAAAAACCTTGAAAAACAAGCTTGAAAATAAGTTGTACGTACAAGGAAATACCATTCAGACTGCTCACTTAATCACTAAGCACATAGTGTTAAGCGATAAGCATAGCATTCCCCTTGTTGAGGAACCAAATCCAGAGGTCATTAAAAAGGCTAGAAATGCTCATAAGGTTCTTTATGATGGCAATGAAATCCTTAAACCTAGACAGAAACCTAGTTGCGTTGAGTGCACTAAGGAAGATAAGAAATCAGATGAAGTAACTAGGGAAAAGATGAACAAGAAATTAGATGATCCTAAATGTAAAGAGAAGAACATAAAGATCACACCCCATGATTACAAGAAGGAAAACTGGATTTCCTTGAACATGTTTAAGCCTCAGACATTGTTGACTCCCGAACAAGTTTTCTGGAAAATGGATTTAGATAAGCAGAAAGCTGAAAATATTGTTCAACAAACCCTCCCCTTTGGAAAATGCCTAGAGCGACTATGTATCCTCCTAATACACCAATGAATCTTGTTCCTAGAACTATTGCCACTAAAAGCAAGACCTTAATCAGTCAATATGTTATCTTTCAACTATTTGTTGATTTTGAGAAAACTTGTAAGAAAAGGATCACACCCACTGGTATAACTGAAGGGGAAAGGGGTTTTGAGCAAACTAAAGAATGCTATTTAACTGAGGTCATGCCTTTCTTTAAACAACTAAAAGATCAATTTGAGAGTCTTAAAAAAGGGACGCATTCTGATATTAAAGAAATGGAAAAGGAATTTGATGCAATGATTGTTGAGGTTAGTGACTATGAGAGAGAATTAAAATATAGTGAGAATGAAAGGAAGCACTTGCATACACTGAATGAGAATCTGATTTCTGAATGTATTGCTCAAGATATGTTTTTCACTGCTACAAATTGTTCCATTAATGCTTCTCAATTTCATGAATTATCTGTTGCTCTGAAAGTCTCCCATGATCGTGTCATTGAGCTTGAAACAACAAATTCAAAATTGCATGAGAAAATAGAACAAGATGATCATGATAACTTGGTCAAACATTATTCTAAATTAGAAGTTGAACATCTTGCTTTGCAATTAAAACATCAACATCTCAAAGAAAATGTTAAAACCTCAAATATCAAGACATCCTCTGATGCTCCTGAGTTTGATGCAGTTTTTGAAATTAGCAAACTTGATGAACAAATTCGAGCTCATTATAACACGATCAAAAGATTGAAAGCCCAAATTTCACAACTGAAAGGTGAAAAGAAGGATGTGACTGGTTCCCATATGCCTCCACCTTTAGATTCTTAGAATTTCCAATTTCAAAACATAATTGATAACTTGCAAAAGGAAAATGATTGTTTTAAAGCTGAAATTTCAAAGGTTAATGATCAAAACAAAGAGTTATGTGATTCATTTAAAGTTAATCATGATAAGAAAATTGAAAAGATAACTTCTTTACTTAACGATATTGAGAATCTGAAGCGTGAGGTGAAAGGAAAGTTGCCAATCCCCAATTGCAAATACTCTGTTCCTAAGGTTTCTGTTTGTGACAAATATGCTATCGATATGTTATATATTCCCCCGCCCATTAGGAATAATGAACTTGCACATAAAGCATATCTCTCATACCTTAAGGAAAGTTTGAAGGGTCTCCGTGAGATTGTTGAAGATGAAAGATTAGAAAACCCTTTTGATAGTACTATAGCCTATGCCTGCATGGATGCCAAACGATCTCAGGAACTCTTAGAGTATGTAATTGTCACAAGTCCGAAATCTAGCAATAGGCGAGATAGAATAGTTGTGCCTTGTTCTATGCCTAAAGCCAAGCATGTGACCCTTGATATGCCTTGTTCCATGTCTAAATTCAAGCAAGCAACCTGTGATGTGCCTCCTAGAATTTCAGATCCCAGCACTTCTAGACCAGGAATGCAGAAAGTAGTGAAGCCATGTAATGTTCCCATCGTTACTTCTACAGATGATAAGATTGACACTAAAGTTTGCGGGTCAAAACCTATAAGCAATGCAAAGAAGGATAGGATTACGCAAATTAAAAGTGATCATGATAAGGAAGTGAAAGAACACCATATGGACAAGAAGTTTGATTTGAACAAAATGAATCGTGTTAGTTCTAGTATTAGCTCCAAGCTTACTGAAATTAATTCGAGCCCTTATGCTGTCTGCAAAACATGTAAAAAATGTTTATCTTCTGGTAATCATGATAAATGTGATGTGTTATTTCTGAGGTCTAAGATTCATAACCCAGTTAAGAAAGTTTGGTGAGCAAAACAGATTAAGCAATCCTGGAAACCTACAGGGAATGTGTTTACAAATGTAGGATTTCAGTGGAAGCCCACAGGTCGAATATTAACGCATGGCAAACCTTACCCCTTAGCTAGATCCACTATGCCTAGAATACTGCCTGTTAAGGTTTGGAAGCCAACTGGTAGAATAATCCCATTAAGCACAAAAGGTCATTTGACTAAGTCTGATGCTTTTACTAGTTCAGCTCCTAGTGATAATGCCATTGCATCTAGGGTTTCTGCTGATTCAAAGATTGTTTGTGCTAACCAAAAAGAACCCATCAGCACGTGGGGATCCAATGTTTCCAATTCTCTGTCTTCGTCTGTTGTCCAAAGCAGGTCATACAAATCGTCCCTTGGTATTTGAATTCGGGCGGCTCTAAACATATGATTGGGCTCTTAACAATGACGTCTGTTCAAATCAGTTCAGGCCTCGTACTTCATCATTATGGCGTCTGCAGATAACACTTCAGGCCCCGTTTCTCAAAGAAAAGAAAAGTGTACGCTTCAGTGCGCTTTATCTTCAAAAGAAGAGAAATCTTCATGTGTATGACCATTCTCATCGACATACTTTATCAACAAGCTTCATGTTTTTCCATGCTCTTTCAACCTTCAAGTGGATCTACGTTCATTGGTGTATATTCTTATTCACTTGTTCAAGTCAAAAATGGCAACTTCGGATGCAATTTTTGAGGGGGAGAAGAGTCCATATACTACATGTTGATGGATGCTTGAATTATGGTCATATGACTCTCCTTCAACGCCTAATGCTTCACTTACTAAGGATATCTGGGATTCATTGTTTGGGATGTTTGAATATTTGGATGTCAAGATATGTTTGATGAGTACTTCCAATCTCCAGTTATTCCTCAAGGCGTTGTTAATGACTATCATTGTTGTTGCACTCATGAATAATGATCCGCTCTTTGGTACTTCTTTGCCAAATCTTCATGGATTACTGTTCATGAATAATGATCCGCTCTTTGGTATCCCTTTGCCAAATCTTCACGGATTATTGTGCACTCTATAAATCAACCACATGAATATTAAGGAAAATGACTACCTCATCCGCTCAAAGATACTATTGGTGAGTCTTTCAGATCAGTCTCTACATGAATACTTTTAGAAAGAAGGCATTAATGTTGAGGTATTATTTGTTCCGGTTCATTCAGTGGATCAATATACATTCGATTGTATGTTTATTCACGTGTTGGGCATTTGACACAAGTTGATTACTTCGGAGTTAATCATTTATGACTTATTTGAGATTGAAGTTGACTTTCACAAAGGCGTGTTCTTATTTGATAACTTGCTCGGGTTTAAGAATTTGAGTTGAAGTCTTGGGTTATCTAGTTACCAGCAGTCAAGGTGGATGGTTGAAGACCTGGTTAACTATCACAATTAGGAGTTACTTTGTTTTACTCAGTGTCACACGCAGATGACGGTGTGGATAATCTCAAGAGGTGGTAATGTCTCATACTCTCATTGGGTATTGAGTACTTAAGAGATTTGCTTGGAGCATAAATTCTCGACACCATTCTTCCAACATCAGTGCAAGATTAAGATACAAATGCGGGGATCTCTACTTCAGTTTCAAGTTTGGTATATCGGGTTTGCTTCTTCAGTGGTCACTTCAAAATGTCTACATATGGGTTGATAAAGATAGTCAGAGAGAGTTTCTGTAGCAGTTGATTCTCACAGGATTCATTTGAACTAATTAGTTGTTCTTCTCTATTTCAAGAATATTTGGTATATATAATGTGTTGCTGATACTGAGGTATCAAAACCAGCAAGGGGGAAGGAGACATATATCTAAAAGCACAACGAGTACACATGATGAACTTAACACTTCTACCTGATTGAAGTTATCCCGGAAAGACAATGGTCATAACCGTAGAGAAAATCAGTGTTTAACTCGTTTCCTTTGGTGTATTATTCCAACTATTTGGGGGAAATGGTCTCTGGAGAATTTTGGTATGTGTTACTTCAGTGTTCAGTTGGAAGAAATATGAGAAGAATATTTGGAGCGTGAGATGATATTGCTTATCGACATCTTCGACATGGTTATGATAAAGTGCTTCTGGTTATTGCTTCATGTACACTATATAATGATGATTTCGATGAGATCGCAACCATCAGGGGAGAGATTTGTGTACATCAAGGACTCACAACATGATCACTTGATCGAGCTTATTTAGTTATTCCGGAGTTGATATCCGTAGAGATAATCAGTGATTCAACATGTTATTTGGATGTCATAGTCTCCACTCTGGTTGGGTACATGTGTACATTATGGGCTGATTGGTTTTATGTAAGATAGCTAGAATGCATTTGGTGAATTGAAGATGTTGATATATTGTTCTCCCGTACAGACGACTGCACAAATCCGTAGAATGATGTTTACATCGGAGATGCACAACAGGTTCATGTGATCGGGCTTAATCATGCATCCTGAGTTTGATAACCGCAGAAAGGATCACTGGTTCAACTTGTTACTTCGGTGTTTTCATGTTTCTTTGGGTTGTTGAGCTTCATTCAATAAGACTGCTTTGTATTCAACTCTACTACTTAGGGAAATGGTATTTATTCGATGTTTGTCGGTTTGGGGGGAAGTTACCAAAGATTCAAATTGAGAAGGCTCATGTTCAGACGATTTTCTTAGAAGCCTCGAATGCTTTGGTGACGAAAGTTTAAGAGATGTTGATTCCTTTCTTCTACAACGTGTTGAACGATATCTTTATCTCCGTAATCATTTCATCATTCTCTTAAACTAATTTATCTCTTGTAAATATTTATTCGAAAAACAAAATACAAAATTATAAAACCTTCAAAAAAAATCAAATAGAAAAATATAAAACTTTCAAAATCCATAAAAAAAAAATTGAAAAATTCGAAAAATCTTCTAAAAATATTGTCATTTTGTCATGTTTCTCTCGATTCGATAATATCTACGGTCTTGATGTTGTCATTCAAAGAATGACACGGGACTTTAGATGTTGTTCGAATTTTTATATATATATATAAAAAAAAAAAAAAAAAAAAAAAAAAAAAAAAAATCAAAAAATATTTTTGGGAGAAAGAGAAACTATGGTTTATTGTCAGTTCAGGCAGTAACCCGCTTTTCAAAGAAAGAACAGAGCCATGCTTTTTCATGTTTTTCAAGATTTGAGAATTTGTTTGAACGTTCATCAAAAACCTTCTTATCAACCAAATTCCATGCTCTGATTCTTTTAACAAGTTATCTGCTGAAAACAAATTGTTTTGAAAAATAACTCGGACTCTAGTTTTGATAATCATCTGGTCTTATTTTTCAAAATATCTATCTCTCAATCGACAACCTATGTCATTGATTGAGGGGGAGAATGATTTCAATTAAATTAAAAATGTTATTTGACATTCAATCGTTTTTCAAAAGATAATCATGCATGTTCAATCAATGGAGTCTAAAGTCTTAATATCCGATCCATATCAGTTAAAATGTTTTCGTAATCAAGTCACAATTCTCCTTAAAAGCTTTCAAAATCAATTTAAATCTATAAGAGATCACAAATCTCAAATGATTTGATAGTTGTGATTGGGGGGAGAATGTGTGATTTAAATTGGATTTAAACTGATAATTCGGTAAATGGTTTTATAAGGATGAACATGCTATATTTCCCACATGTGACAAACGATTTCAAATTTTCCATGCACATGTTGAGGGGGAGCATCTATCTTAAACCTATGATGTGAAACGTGATCACTTATCTTAATGTGCAAGTTCCCTCTAGTATGTGCAAAACTCTTTTCAAATCCCGAGGCACATATTGAGGGGGAGCAAACTTATGAAAACCTCATCCTTCCCTAAAATGCTTTATCTACTTGTCTTGATTAGGGAAGTGATGTTGATATATTTTAGAAAATGGATTTCAAAGAAGATATCTCTTTCTCTTGCCTCCGTGTGCAAAACGATTTCAATCACTTGATGCACATGTTGAGGGGGAGCTCTTGTTCTAAAATTATCAAAAACAATTCAGGTACAAAATGCTTTGATAATACATCTTAAGTATCTGGATTGATTTTCAAATGGTTTTCAATTGGTTCCAATGGCAGATGAACAATACCAAATAGACCGACCAACTTTACTTTATGTACGGTGATATAAGGATGATAAGGTTAGGTATTGGTTCCCATGATCCGCCAGAACCGGAGGGATCTACCCAGGGACAATCCACTAGTTAGTGTAGAAGTCCTTAGGTATGATGATAAAAGGAGAAAAGTGAGATATGGGAAGAGTGCGGACTGAGACAGAGCAAGTACTGGAACAAACCCAACAAGGTTCTTGCTATGAATTCTCGGTAAGCACTGAAGGGGTTGAAGAATTAAAAGTAATTGAATGAGAAAAGGGTGAAAACAAATAGCCCTCCATATATTCAACCTTAGGGTAGAAATCGGGTTCAATTCATATGCTACTGATGGTAACATCGGTATTGAAGACAAGACGTCATGGACCCAGTGAGGCACTGCACTTCAACTTTCCAAACCACTCAAGTTCCTCTTAAAAGGACTTGTTTCATTCTCACGGGGAACCGACATTATCTATCGACTTTCTCTTAGAGATTGTTGATATTGAAGAAGGAGACCCTCTCCCTAGTCTCCGGCACAGGATCCAAATATGCACATATTGAGTCTAGAGCCACGAGATCATCAATAACTCTCATTAGGACACTTTCAATGAAGACTCTCTGTTTCACACGATGTGGAAAGAGAGGTTATATCTTGAGTCCTACACATTATCCTTGTGGTATTGCCAGAACATCTGAGTGATGTGTTTACATATTTACAATGAAGATGGAAAGCCTTCTGGAGCCAACATCTAACAAGCTCCTGGTAGGTGGCATGTGAGATCTATCAAATAGATCAACCATGTGACAACTGAACATAAACAATGGAGAGATTCAATCTTTTGAATCAATCCTGGTTCAGGTTATGGATTGACGGATACCTTTGAAAAACCGGTCTTTGTGCTTAAAAACTCTTTTCTTTAGCACATTGACCGTGTTCGAATATTTCAAGTCAAAAGGTGTTTTATGATTGATAATTGATTTTCATTAAAACCTTCGTTGTATTGCAAAAACAATTTCTATTGAGCAATACACGATTTTTTTTCAAATCACTTTTCATCAATCAGTGGGCTTAAATTCGCTGATTCACTCACTCCGTGTTGTCTTCTTTGAGACGTTCCGATTTGAGAACAGCTAGAGCAGCTGCGAAACCCTGTCAAGAAAATTCTTCGGAATCTTACCTGATCACAGGCAGTACTTGTATTGATCAACGGGGAACCGTGGGCCGTGTACCTCAATTCAACGAAAGTGATCAAAGACACTTTCGTGCACTTTATTGCTAACTGTTTTATGCAGGTACATCCTACGTTTGCAGCTGATCAGAATGAAGCGGTCAATCCATAGCCGCATGCTCACACTACACATTCATCTCAAAAGAAATCATGATAAGTGCATCAATGACTCTGATATTTTCACTCCATGCTTCTGCTACGCTGCTGCCAATATCATGAATCAACGAAAGCTTCCGCTACTCTGATAAGAAGATTTCATGATCCAGAATGTGAGCATGTCGGTCCGAATGTCACAACATCACATAATACCAACACCACAATGGATGTCTCAGAGATTTTTGTTAGCTGATGATCTCAAAAGCTGGCTCAAAATTATTATCACGTGGATCAGTAAAAGACCTCCACTTGGACTATCCAAACATGCAATCAGAAGAATCAATGTCTACGAGCTTCTGAGCAAAGTACTACATCAAGAATGCAAGAACTACTTTAATGTAATATCTTTTTGTATTCAATGTAATTTTTGTACATGATTGAGGTGACCTCCCTTAGGGGGAGATTGTTAGGAATTAGAAATTCAAGGTTTAAAAGAGTCGGTCACCTCAAGTATATGTAATCATTAGAAAGCTCGTAGTCGTAGTTCTTTTAAGTTAAGTAGTATTTAGTTAAGTAACACCGTGGAGGACGGACGGGTCTTTACCCACTGTATGCCTGATCCACAGCCCGTTGTGTGGCGTTTTATTGTAAGACTATAAATACTCTCTACCTTCCAAGGTAGAGAGTTGGAGCTCATAATAATATTTTCTTTCTCTCACTATAGTTCCCAACTCTCTTCCTTTCTCTCACTAGAACTTTCTCTCTCTAACATACTTATACGCCCACTTTGATTATGGTTTAGAGTGTTTGTGAAATCCAATATCCTACATAATAATATTTTTGGCAAAAAATGTTTTCAATTTTATGTTTTCTCTTAGAATAACTTTATCAATAGCGAAAATGTAATGAGTTTGATTAACTTTTAAAAAAATGATGGATAATATCAAACTAATTCATATAAAAACAATTAATAGTGACGTGATTTAGCGTCACGGTAGTCAATAATGTTATGGGTTATGGTCAAATTAGTTGATAGTGGTTCGTAATCACAAGTAAGTAGAAACATTTTTTTTATGAAATATATATGTATTAATCAACACCTCGTAATAAGTAAATAAAACATATTTTTGAATATGTTTGTAACATTAATATTGTTTATTACACTTTTCCCATATAGATAAAGATATAAATAAAAGAGTGCCTATAATATATACATCTTGTAAAGTATATATTTATGAAAATGTTTGTATCATTAATATTATTTATAACACTTGTCCCACATAGACAGAAGATATAAATAAAAAAATGCTTATAATGTAAAGAAAACGTACATGTTTAAGCAATCATTTAGAATTATCCATAAAAAGTAGAATAATTAATATACTAATATATTAATCATTGAATTAGCACTTTGGACGTTTGCATCATTTGTCTTAAAAAAATGATCCCGATTTTTAAAAAAAATCATTTTTAAATTTTGTGATTAATTTTATTTAAAATAATTCAAAAATTATTTAGATTGGTTCTCGAAACACTTTTATGATATAATAATAGTTTTTAGACATTGCAGTTATGCATGCATTTTAAAATCATATTCATTTATATTTGCATTTTTTGCATTAAAACTACACTAATTAAAAAACAAATAATAAATAAACATTAAAATGTTGTGAAAAATAAATTAGTAAAAGCTATGTATTGTATACATTATGCATTAAAAATTGTAAGCCTTAGAAAACACATTAATGACATCTTAAATTCAAATATGTTTAGATATAAATAACATTAAAATTGTCATGGCTAAAACAAGTCAGAAACTAAATAACAAAAAGAAAAAATAAAATAAAAAAAATAAAATAAAATAAAGGTATATGTTAACTGAGCATATGTACCAAACTTCAATCTAAAGAGGAATTGCATATATATCACTGAAAAAGTTTAAAATTACATACACATCTAATTTAAGCTGTTAATCTTATAATAACATATATATCTTTCCTAAATATTAAATATATCACATATATATCCAAATAACTATTTAGTTTAAATTTATAACTCTAAAATACATGACAATTATAATTATAAAAGAATATTTCTTAAATATATTTATTCTTTATTTATAAACTTGTTGGCAGTAACATAGATGCTTTCATTATAAACATATTTTCTTTCTGATGTATAATATATAACAATCATGATATATTCTATGAGTATGATACATTTATATGCCATTATACTCATAAATAATGCTTCAAAATCATTGATACGCAATCATTATCAAATTCATACACAACTAAAAAACTAGACAAATTCACAAATTAATTAATATGCATATAAGAAACAAGGAAAACAATATATCGTTGATAGACATACTATTGTTCAAACAAATAATTCGAAAATTGCAACATAACAAACGACAAAAGAAGAATAAAAACGAAAATGCATTTTTGTTGTAATTCACGTTTTTTTAACAAAATTTTTCTTATCTTTGTTGTGTGAATAAAAGAAACCACCATGGCTTGAAAAACTCAACAGTCCATCTCATAAAAGAAGATCACCACAAAATAATAAAATTTTCGGCAAAAAATGTACATCTTGTAGAGTATATATTTATGAAAATGTTTGTATCATTAATATTATTTATGAAATATATATGTATTAATCAACACCTCGTAATAAGTAAATATAATATATTTTTGAATATGTTTGTAACATTAATATTGTTTATTACACTTTTCCCATATAGATAAAGATATAAATAAAAGAGTGCCTATAATATATACATCTTGTAAAGTATATATTTATGAAAATGTTTGTATCATTAATATTATTTATAACACTTGTCCCACATAGACAGAAGATATAAATAAAAAAATGCTTATAATGTAAAGAAAACGTACATGTTTAAGCAATCATTTAGAATTATCCATAAAAAGTAGAATAATTAATATACTAATATATTAATCATTGAATTAGCACTTTGGACGTTTGCATCATTTGTCTTACAAAAATGATCCCGATTTTAAAAAAAACCATTTTTTACTTTTGTGATTAATTTTATTTAAAATAATTCAAAAATTATTTAGATTGGTTCTCGAAACACTTTTATGATATAATAATAGTTTTTAAACTTTGTAGTTATGCATGCATTTTAAAATCATATTCATTTATATTTGCATTTTTTGCATTAAAACTACACTAATTAAAAAAGAAATAATAAATAAACATTAAAATGTTGTGAAAGATAAATTAGTAAAAGCTATGTATTGTATACATTATGTATTAAAAATTGTAAGCCTTAGAAAACACATTAATGACATCTTAAATTCAAATATGTTTATATATAAATAACATTAAAATTGTCATGGCTAAAACAAGTCAGAAACTAAATAACAAAAAGAAAAAATAAAATAAAATAAAATAAAGGTATATGTTAACTGAGCATATGTACCAAACTTCAATCTAAAGAGGAATTGCATATATATCACTGAAAAAGCTTAAAATTACATACACATCTAATTTAAGCTGTTAATCTTATAATAACATATATATCTTTCCTAAATATTAAATCTATTACATATATATCCAAATAACTATTTAGTTTAAATTTATAACTCTAAAATACATGACAATTATAATTATAAAAGAATATTTCTTAAATATATTTATTCTTTATTTATAAACTTGTTGGCAGTAACATAGATGCTTTCATTATAAACATATTTTCTTTCTGATGTATAATATATAACAATCATGATATATTCTATGAGTATGATACATTTATATGCCATTATACTCATAAATAATGCTTCAAAATCATTGATACGCAATCATTATCAAATTCATACACAACTAAAAAACTAGACAAATTCACAAATTAATTAATATGCATATAAGAAACAAGGAAAACAATATATCGTTGATAGACATACTATTGTTCAAACAAATAATTAGAAAATTGCAACATAACAAACGACAAAAGAAGAATAAAAACGAAGATGCATTTTTGTTGTAATTCACGTTTTTTTAACAAAAATTTTCTTATCTTTGTTGTGTGAATAAAAGCAACCACCATGGCTTGAAAAACTCAACAGTCCATTTCATAAAAGAAGATCACCACAAAATAATAAAATTTTCGGCAAAAAATGTACATCTTGTAGAGTATATATTTATGAAAATGTTTGTATCATTAATATTATTTATGAAATATATATGTATTAATCAACACCTCGTAATAAGTAAATAAAATATATTTTTGAATATGTTTGTAACATTAATATTGTTTATTACACTTTTCCCATATAGATAAAGATATAAATAAAAGAGTGCTTATAATATGTACATCTTGTAGAGTATATATTTATGAAAATGTTTGTATCATTAATATTATTTATAACACTTGTCCCACATAGATAGAAGATATAAATAAAAAAACGCTTATAATGTAAAGAAAATGTACATGTTTAAGCAATCATCTAGATTTATCTATAAAAAGTAGAATAATTAATATACTAATATGTAAATCACTGAATTAGCACTTTGCACATTTGCATCATTTGTCTTACAAAAATGATCCCGATTTTTAAAAAAAACCATTTTTTACTTTTGTGATTATTTTTATTTAAAATAATTCAAAATTTATTTAGATTGGTTCTCGAAACTCTCTTACGATATAATAATATTTTTGAAACTTTGTAGTTTTGATGCATTTTAAAATCATATTCATTTATATTTGCATTTTTTGCATTAAAACTATACTAATTAAAAAAGAAATAATAAATGAAACATTAAAATTTTGTGAAAGATAAATTAGTAAAAGCAATGTATTGTATACGTTATGCATTAAATATTGTAATCCTTAAAAAACACATTAATGACATCTTAAATTCAAATATGCTTAGATACAAACAGCATTAAAATTGTCATGGCTAAAACAAGTCAGAAACTAAATAACAAAAAGAAAAAATAAAATAAAATAAAATAAAATAAAATAAAATAAAATAAAGGTATATGTTAACTGAGCGTATGTACCAAAATTCAATCTAAAGAGGAATTGCATATATATCACTGAAAAAGCTTAAAATTACGTACACATCTAATTTAAACTGTTAATCTTATAATTACATATATATCTTTCCTAAATCTTAAATATATCACATATATATCCAAATAACTATTTAGTTTAAATTTATAACTCTAAAATACATGTCAATTATAATTATAAAAGAATATTTCTTAAATATATTTATTCTTTATTTATAAACTTGTTGGCAGTAACATAGATGCTTTCATTATAAACATATTTTATTTCTGATGTATAATATATAACAATCATGATATATTTGATGAGTATGATACATTTATATACCATTATACTCATAAATAATGCTTCAAAATCATTGATACGCAATCATTATCAAATTCATACACAACTAAAAAACTAGACAAATTCACAAATTAATTAATATGCATATAAGAAACAAGGAAAACAATATATCGTTGATAGCATACTATTGTTCAAACAAATAATTAGAAAATTGCAACATAACAAACGACAAAAGAAGAATAAAAACGAAGATGCATTTTTGTTGTAATTCACGTTTTTTTAACAAAAATTTTCTTATCTTTGTGGTGTGGATAAAAGCAACCACCATGGCTTGAAAAACTCAACAGTCCATCTCATAAAAGAAGATCGCCACAAAATAATAAACATGTTGACAACAATTTCAACATCGGCATGAGTTATCATCGTCTTCGTACTCGGAATAAGAATGTTGTCGCATAATTATGTCAATTGGCTTCTCATTCGTACACGAGGGAGAATGTACATTCCTGATGATATGGGATGGTTATTTAATAACTAGCACGGTACTCGCGCGATGCGGTGGCGGGTACCCTGAAATAAAATTTTTCAATGAACCATGCTTTATAATCTGAAAAGTTTTATGTGACGATAAATTTTCAGATGCCAAAAGTTTCATGTCGCATATTTCAAATCTTTAAAATACTATAGTAGGGTACCCGCGCGTTGCGGCGACGGGTATCAAGTAATAAAATTTTCGGCAAAATTTTTTTTCAATTTTATGTTTTCTCTTACAATAACTTTATCAATAGAGAAAATATAATGAGTTTGAATAACTTTTAAAAAGTGATGGATAATATCAAACTAATTCATATAAAAACAATTAATAGTGGCGTGATTTTGCGTCACGGTAGTCAATAATGTTATGGGTTATGGTCAAATTAGTTGATAGTGGTTCGTAGTCACAAGTAAGTAGAAACATTTTTTTTATGAAATATATATGTAATAATCAACACCTCGTAATAAGTGAATAAAATATATTTTTGAATATGTTTGTAACATTAATATTGTTTATTACACTTTTCCCATATAGATAAAGATATAAATAAAAGAGTGCTTATAATATATACATCTTGTAGAGTATATATTTATGAAAATGTTTGTATCATTAATATTATTTATAACACTTGTCCCACATAGATAGAAGATATAAATAAAAAAATGCATATAATGTAAAGAAAACGTACATGTTTAAGCAATCATTTAGAATTATCCATAAAAAGTAGAATAATTAATATACTAATATATTAATCATTGAATTAGCACTTTGCACATTTGCATCATTTGTCTTAAAAAAATGATCCTGATTTTTAAAAAAAACCATTTTTTAATTTTGTGATTAATTTTATTTAAAATAATTCAAAATTTATTTAGATTGGTTCTCGAAACACTCTTCCGATATAATAATAGTTTTGAAACTTTGTAGTTTTGCATGCATTTTAAAATCGTATTCATCTGTATTTGCATTTTTTGCATTAAAACTATACTAATTAAAAAGGAAATAATAAATGAATTATTAAAATGTTGTGAAAAATAAATTAGTAAAAGCTATGTATTGTATACATTATGCATTAAAAATTGTAATGCTTAAAAAATACATTAATGACATCTTAAATTCAAATATGTTTAGATCTAAACAACATTAAAATTGTCATGGCTAAAACAAGTCAGAAACTAAATAACAAAAAGAAAAAATAAAATAAAATAAAATAAAATAAAGGTATATGTTAACTGAGCGTATGTACCAAACTTCAATCTAAAGAGGAATTTCATATATATCACTGAAAAAGCTTAAAATTAAGTACACATCTAATTTAAACTTTTAATCTTATAGTTAGATATATATCTTTCCTAAATCTTAAATATATCACATATATATCCAAATAACTATTTAGTTTAAATTTATAACTCTAAAATACATGACAATTATAATTATAAAAGAATATTTCTTAAATATATTTATTCTTTATTTATAAACTTGTTGGCAGTAACATAGATGCTTTCATTATAAACACATTTTATTTCTGATATATAATATATAACAATCATGATATATTTGATGAGTTTATTTCATGTATTCGTATTATACATGATATAAGGTGAATGTTTATTGTGAACTTAAACGATGTCTTGATGTATTGTTTTTGGTCATATAGTTTACTTGAACTTCGGGACATTTTACCCTTAAAACAAATGTGGTTGTTGCAATTTTAAAGTTATAATTACTATAATTTAGAGTATAAAGTTATATTAAATAGTTATTTAGATATATATAATATATTAGGCGAGTACCCGTGTATAGCAACGGGAATTTCTAGCGACACACAATTAATGATATGCGAATTTTGATGGCAGATATTTTTTCGCTACAAAATGTAATTTTGCGTAATCACTTTTAGTAGTATTTTTTTTGTATGACTGGTGTTAAGTCATTGACTCATGGGTAAAAAGAATGAGGCAATTACATATATACTTACTAAACTTGCATATATAACTAAAACATGCTTAACTTTCATTGTACATCATACATTGAAAACTTTTATTTTGAAAAAAATTTGCAAATATTTAATTTTTAGTGAGTTTAAAATGCAAGTCTCAATTCTACATTTTACAAACTTATTTTTTGGGGCTCAATGAATATAATCAAATTTCAACTTTGAAAAGAAAATTTCTATATTTTTGAGTTGTCATTTCCAAGTTATTGATGATTCTAGTTTGATTTGTTGCGATAGTCCAAGTTGTAATTTTGTCCGCTCCACTTTTTTCCTGCTTTTACTATTGTTCAGTCACTTCATTAATATTACAACGGTTGTTTGTGTGATATACCAAAAATCAAAACATTCAAAAGAGGTGGTGAATAATTTCTAACAATATTCAATTACAAAGCATGTCATATAGTCTTCAAGTTTTATAGCTTTTTGAAAGTTAAACGTTTCAACTTTCAATACTCTTTTTATTTTCAAATACTTAAAAAAAAAAAAAAAAAAAAAAAAAAAAAAAAAAAAAAAATCAACATGTCAATATTCATTAGTTTTAAAAGCTCAAAAATTTAACGATTTTCAAGGTGAACCCATTCAAAAAGAAATCCACTTTCTATAATTTCAAACGTTTAAGAGTTACCAAATTTGAAATTTCAAATTATATAAATTTTCAAAACCTTTTGACATTAGAATTTCAAATTTTCAATCTTATAGTTTTGAATTTTTCATTCCTTACAAAATAAAATTCGAAAGTAAAATAAGTTAACTTGTGATTTCTAAGTTTTAAGCCTATAAAAAGAATATTATATTTTGATGTTATATTAAACTTTTAAAACCTACCATAATTGTTAACTTTAATTTCAAACTCTCATATATTAGATTGTTTACCAACAAAATTTCACTAACATAATCAACATCATAATTTTGGTAAATTAAGTTTAAAGAGAACCTATATTTCACAAAAATAGGCCATTTCAAATCACTAACAAAACACATGTATAAATTTCCGAAATGTAGCGAACATTTCTTGACAGAAAGCCACAGATCCAAATGTCGGTAGCAGATTCCAGCGACGGCCTCGACAAATATGAGAAAAAATTAGTATAAGAGGATTAAAAATACATATATCTATAAACAAAAGTATATCAATCAATAAAAAAAAAACCTCTAAAAAATGAAAAATTCCTAGATCTATAAAAAGAAATACATCATTCCATAAAAATAAATAGATCTATATACAAATATGAACAAAAGCATTAAAAAAAACATACATTTTGTTTTTCCGGTTTAACGGCGGCAACAACATTTTCCGGCAAAACAGCAGCGGCGACAACGTCAAGTGACGGCTGTAACAAAAAAACACCCAAAATTTATAAAAACTCAGAAGTAGCAGAATATTTCGTCAACAACGGCAATTGTCAGATAAAAAATATTAAGAAAAATGTTATACCCTTTAAAACTATAAAAACCTTCAAAACTTTATATCCGTATATAATATAAAGATAGATCTATAAAATAAATCTTTGGATCTATAAGAAAAACCTCTAAATATGAAGGTGGAAAAAAACCCTTTCGTGAAGATTTCGGTGTTGGGGTTTTCGAGCTTAGGTAGTGGGTCTCGGTGGTGGTGGGTCTCAGTGGTGATAGTAGTAGTGGAGGTGTTGGTAGATGAGAAATAGATCGAGGGTGCGAGTGTTTTGAAGTGGCAGTGATTTTGTGTGTGTAATGGAGATGCATAATTTGTTTTTCAAAAGAAAATTCATTTGATAACTTCTAGTCTTCAATACACATAAATGGTTTATGCAAAATTCACGGGTTGATTTGAAGATTTTAATGCATAATATTCTCAATCTTGGCTTGCTGGGGAAGCTTGGAAAATAGCACGGAGTAAGCTGCTACTTTTTGGGGTTGACTTCTTTTTTTACAGCAGTTTCACTTTTTATTGATCATTCCTTTTTATTAACAATTCACATTCTCTCACATTTGATCCTTTTTCAACATTTCAACAATCAACATTTTCCACTTTGACCATTTTCTCTTTATATATAGTTAAGATTAAGATTAGAAGTTTAGAAGGATATATATGTAATTATAAATGTTTAGAAAAGATATATATGCAATTATTAAGTAAAGTTGAATATATGCAATTTTTAAGCTTTTGAAAAAATATATATATAATTATAAGTTTAAGTTAGATAAATATACAAGTTTAATCTTTTGCAATGATATATATATATATATATATATATATATATATACATATATATATATATATATATATATATATATATATATATATATATATATATATATATATATATATATATATATATATATATATATACTAGTGTCAAAACCCGTCTGATGGATGGGTATGACTTGTGGTTTTTATTTTTAGGTTTTAGTAGAACAAATATATACTAAAAAGTAATTAAAAGTTAAATTAATGTAAACAAAGAATAATAATACTCTTGAGTGAGGAATAAGAAGATAGTTAAAATAACCCAAACAATGCAATTAAATTAATCGGATGGGAATTAATAAGGAGATACTTTCGTTGTGCTAATGCTTTTTCTTTATATATAAATATCCAAACCCCAACCCGTTTTAACATGCCATAATGCTCGTTGTTGGCCCAACCGTTTTGACCCGTTAATTAATATGCTTCAAGTATCGAGGAAGGGTGGGGGGTTATAAGCCTTATATATGGTGTTGTATTTTTAAGTATACTTTTTACTTCGATATTTAACATATTTTGTTTTCTACTGAGTATCAAATTGTTCATGCTTTAAACTGTTATTGATCACTACGACTATTGTCTAAGGTTATCAGTTTGACTATGTGTTCTGTAACAGGCTGAGTATTGGAAACTAAAAACAAAATACATGGAGAAAAAATTAGGGACAAAAGAGAGGGTCATTTTGAAAACGATGCAATAATAAGTTATAAAAAGACCACCATTGCCGTCCTGAATATATCCAGATTATGAACATGCATTGGGCCGAGGACCGAGTGTACAGATATGTTAAAGATACGCAAGAGATACATCACAATAAAACTTTGACAACTATGCTATTAGAACTTGGAAAGGAGAAAATATACTTCATCAAATGTTTGGTACCCGCAACATCCAAGTTGCACTGCTCGGAACAACTCTATACTTATAGCTCAGTATTCAATTCTGTCTTCAAAATCTTTAATTAAAACATCTTATCAGTTACGTTGGTGTGTAGAAACGTACAGTAAAGCATTGTTGAATACACGCTTGGTCTATGAGAGGGTTCACGTATACAATTATGTCTGCCTTATGCATGCCAACTTCATACCTACATACATCATTAGTGAAACGTATCAAAGTCACAAAGAGGCATACACATATCACAGTTCGGAAACATATCACTGTTATTCATAGACGTATCATTAGTGAAACATATCACAGTTCGGAAAGACTATTGAATACTATACATGAACATATTAGGGTTTTCAGAAAAAGAGAGAAACTGGTTCGACATATAGGATTCTCAAACCAAGATCTGATAAATATTGGTCCACAAATTACAACATTAGCTGCACCAAGATTATTTGCTAAAGTTATATTATTTGAAATATACATAGTAAATATGTAGAGTCAAGTTATGTGGAATAAAATTTATGTAAGGTTACTTTGAAAATTAATGTAGTAGTAATATCAGTGTTGCAAAAAAAGGTCTACAAGGCCGATTAATCACCGATTAGGTGCTACTGGGCCACCGACCTTTCTGATTTATGTAAATCGTTCAAACAAATCGGTCAACCATGGTCAACGGCGGTTAGCGATGGTCAAACTTGCCGAAAACATGGAAATATTACTGGAAATACCCTAAAATCGCTGTAAGTAGTTATAATCACTGTTTATATCTATTACAAGATGTTTTTCAAGGAAAATCTTGCCAAAAATACCAACACTTGTCGTAAATACCTAAAACTTGACAAAAATGCCAATACAATTAATCACATATTCGCTATTTTTGCAACCCTGAACAAATGTAGTCACTTATAGTCACTATTTATATCTATTACAAGATGTTTTTAAGGAAAATATTTTCGGGAATAAAAACTACCCAGAAATACCCAAAACTTGCCAAAAATGCCAATCCGATTAATCATCGATTAATCTCGCCTAGACCGATTACAAGTTACAAGGGGGTCGACCGCCTCACTACCGATTCGCGATTTTTGCAACCTTGAGTAATATTAAAAAATCTGAAAATAAATATTTCTTACCTTCACGGAGATGGTAGTTAATGACCCTATAAAAAGACTCATTTGTTGGTTATACAACGGCTCTAGCCGGCACATCCAATGCTTTACTTTGAGCTCCGTGCATACATCAAATCTTTGTAATCTCTTCATCATGTGCAAAAATGAAATCCATATTTGAAATGAAGTTCAAGTTATATCATGTAGCTTTAACAGAAAATAATTAGAACATAAACATCCCAGATGCTTACCCATATTACCCTATGCATATGGGTACTAAATTACGCATGTAGGACTATGTGACCACGAGCCAAATATAAACGTATAATGTAAAAGGTTTCATAAGGCGTGGCACAAGCTTTTGTAGTTCCAACAACCTAATTGAATATCACATAAAAACTTTATTCACACATGAGAATCACCTACTATCTATGAAAAAGTGTTTAGTTTTTGTCTTACCCATATGAAAATCTAAAATTATGTAACTTGAGCTGCTAATTTAGCAATAACTATATACGAAAACGTCAAAGGTAGTAGTTATTTGTGACAGTCACCTTCAGCAGGAACATCTTCCAGACTACTCGAATCAACGGGCGCACACGTTTGACTCCTCTAATTTTCATATTTCAAAAAAGTACTATAATCAGTATAGATCACTCAGCCATAGTACCCTCTGCTACAAAATGTAATGCCAGAGGAGTTATGTGTCGGTGAAATAATATTTTCCAAGATTCTTATATTAAAGCCGATATAAAGACAAGCTAATTATAAGAGATCACAACCTGCCATACTGAATAGATATTAATCCCCTTGTGTATCATCTTCTAAATGTTTAATAGCAGCTTCCCATAGCAAAAACCAAACTCTATTTTTTGATTTACTTAAGTCGAACTAACCTTGATATGTCGTTGCCTTAAGTGGTTATGAAGTGGAAAGCATTGGAGGGTAAGAGTGGACAATGTAATAAATCACAAATATTTATTAACCAATATTTACAATTTTTTCTAAATATTTGTTGTACATGATCAAAGAGGTGCTTGTGAAACTATAGGTTTCTGCAATAAGAAAGTCATAGGCACACGATCATTTAGTCAAGGAATGAACATGCCCATGGGACAATTTCATTTAGGGATGTAAAAAATATCCACATGCAAACCCGACCTGCACACTCATAAGCTTATTCGGGGCGGCTTAAATGGGTTAAAAGATCTTAACTAGGTTAACCCGATTAGCCCGAACTCTTATCAGGGTCGGGTTACGAATATATCTCTAAGGCTTATTCTGGGTTCGGGATAAACTATATAACCTGATAAAGATTTTATTTTTTATTTTTAAAACTTCTTTTATATAGTGTGGAGTCCAGAATTATTTCATTTTCCTTACTTACTGTCAGTTTGAACCTGTTGGTAGTAAACTAATGATTGGCAACTTTTCATTTTAAGACCATGTCCAATTTTGTTCTTGTTAAAGTTTTCTACCATCCTCATGATATATAGTAGTTATATTATTGCTTCAATACCCCTCATAACCCCCATAACCCGTACCCAACATACCTGAAGCTTATTAGGTCAGCACTGGTCCACTTTCTATGTTTTCCAAGTTCGATTTGGTTGATGTTGTACAAAGAAGGATCTGTAGATTTTACAGGAATAACCTTCTTGAGCTCATCCACGTACCTTCCTTATTAGGAAAACTAATTTTTAGAATGAAAGCAACAAATGCTTGTTATAGTTTAAAGAGGAAATAGGGTCAAATGTTACCCAAAGTGACGTGCCACTCATCTCTGGCCTCAACAACTGATAAGGATTTAAAACGTACACATTTAAGGGGTCATTTAAGCCCTTAATCGCCCACTTTTATATCCGTTACTGCTTAATTTCGTTCCTTTTCACTTTTTAGGTATCTTGGAAGCAAAATGCTGGAATGATGCATTTTTGGACGAAAAGGAGTGAATATGTGAAGAAAATGTCTAAGTCAAGATCAAGACACTCAAGCTGCTGGAATTACACCTGACGGCGTCCTAAACAGAGGGCGACGCCGTCCCTCTCTATGTAATATTTTGCGATGACTCAGTAGCGTTTTTGCTATTTTACACCTGACGGCATCAGGCTTTGAAGAGTAAGGGCGTCACGAAGACTTTTCTTCTTAGACGGCCTAGATCCAGATTCAGACAATGTCACTGCTGAAGATTGACGGCGTCACAACCACAACGTGACGCCGTCCCAATGATGACTTGGCCAAGACGAAACCCTAATGACGGCGATCTGACGGCGTCCCAAATATAAGGTGACGCCGTCGCAAATGTAAAATTATATATAGAAATTAAATTTTCAGAATTTTGGTAGGTAGACTTGTGTAGTAAAAACCTAAAACGATTTTAGTCCAGTTTAGACAATATCTTAGGGTTCTCATACCCTATTTTACATCAAGATAAGTAATTTACTTCATTGATTTCATTATGTCTTCGATTGTATGTGTGTATGCTTGCATGTTTAACATGTCCGGCTAAATTTCTTGTGTGTTTGCTTAGATCTATGAAACCTAATTATTAATTATTGATTGGTTGTCTCTTATCTTAATTGTAATTGGCTTAGGATTGCACTAGGCTATCATTGTGTTTTTAATGCTTGAGTAGTCTTTGTGAACCTTAGTTTATACTCACTTAGCGGAATTGTAGACTAAACATACAAAGATAACCTTAAAGTTAATTTATGAATCATAGAGATTTCGTAGGCAATAACCTTAAGGTAGTCTCAAAGAGTTAGGGATAAAAGCATACCCTACAACCTCAGAAAACACAACGCGTTAAGAATAAGGACGTGAAAATTCAACCACCAATAAAAGATAACTAGGGAGTAATAGTATCTAGGTAGACACATTTTTAATCATCATACGAGCACACATCAAATAGACATAAGACTACCCATTATTTTAGATAATTAGATAGTAGGAGTAATCGGTAGAAGTACCAAACCCCCAAATCCAAACCCCGAGATTTTACCCTTAGCTTTATAAAAAAAATAAAAAGATAAAAAAAGTAATCTTCCTCAACCTCAAACCTTAGCGTAGTACATCTCTCACTAGCATTCGTATTCCCCTAGAGAACGATATCAATACCCGAGGCTTACCCAATACCACACTACAACAATTAGGTTCACTGCCTAGGGTGTTGAAAAACTTGCTAGAGGAAAAGGAAGTTCCTTTGACCCCGAACGTGTTATACGCGCATCAAGTTTTTGGCGCAATTGCCGGGGAATAGAATAGCTAGTTAGATTTCTATCTCGTTTAGGTTCCCTTGCTTGATTCCTATCAAGTAAGATTTTTTCTCATTTTTAGCTTCCTCGTAGTCTATCCCATCACTTTTCATCATGGAAGGTGATAACCCGCCACCACTTATCAACCCACCAATCATTGACCCGCCAAGAGGCCGTACTCTTGGTGAATACTCTAGACCAAGCCACTAAGGCTATAGGAACACTATTGAGCTCCCCGATCCAGCTCAATATACGGCCCTGCGATCCGACACCATCCGGTTGGTGCAAAACGGATGTGCATTCCATGGAATTCATTTTGAAGATCCTAATCAGCATTTCAAGGATTTCCTTAAAATCGTTGATTCCATCGACCTTGATGCTACCATACGGGAGTCCACGCGCTTGCGTCTCTTCCAATTCTCTCTACAGGACCAAGCTAGTAATTGGCTTGAGCATCTTCTCGCCGGATCCATCTCAAGTTGGGATGATCTCACTACTCGTTTCCTTGCCCAATTTTTCCCACCGGGGAGAACTACTAAACTTAGGAATGAAATCTTGATGTTCCAACAACGTCAAGGTGAATCTCTCTACGAGACATGGACTCGATTCAAGGACTTGCTCCATAAAGTCCTTCATCACGGCATAGATCTTTGGCTTCAAGTCCAAATCTTTTACAATTATGTCAACTTCTCAACTAAGCAATCCATCGACCAAGCGGCCGGTGGCAAACTTAGTGATCTCACCGCGGAAGAATCGTGGGGTACAATTGAGGACCTTGCCCTCTATGACAACGAAAGTTGGAATGACCCCCGTGAGTTGCCCAAAACCATCAAGGAAATCTCCTTGCCTCCCATTGACTCACAAACTTCCGATCGTAGGATGCTCGAGCTTGAAGATCAAGTCAAATTCCTAATGAGCTCCTACAAAAATCCTAAGTCTTCACGCCAAGTGAACAAAGTCTCTTCCTTGTGTGAGCTATGTAGTGGTCCCCATGACACTCGTCCTTGCACGAGACTCCCTAAACAAGATTCCGTTGACTACGCATCCTCGCGTACCAATGGAATGGGAGGAAGATTCCCCACAACACCTGGACCTAGGACTTTCAATGATGCCCGAGAAGCGTGGAGGGGCAAACCCGACTACAATTGGGGACCTTTTGAAAGCCATGACCAATAGTGATAGGAAGACCACCGAAAAGGTTAATGCCATCTCGACTTATTCTCCCGAAGCTTTCGGTGTGAAAATTAAGGACCCAAGTAAGTTATCCAAGCACGTTCAATTCGTCAATACCATCACCTTAGTAAAACCAAATAGGACTAATGACAAACCGAACCATGAGACGACACTTGAGGTTAGTGAAACTCCTAAGGAAGAATCGACCGATGACGCAGACGAGGTAGGTGATGAATACTTCAATAAGTTTCCTACGAAAGAGGAACTCTCTCGCCACCCGCACTTAGTACGCGACCTTCGTCACATGTATGTTAGGAAAAGCCCTCGGATCAAATTTGGGAATCCTTGGAATCTCAACATACCATGTTGCATAGGACATCTTTTCGTGGCAAAGGCATACATTGATCGCAAGTCCCCAATAAACATCATGACTAGCACCTACTATAATTGGGTAGTGAAGAAACCTATCCCAAATAGGCGAGACCCCGATGATCCTAGGGTTATTTGTAATTTTCTTGGTAGAGTTAAGGGATTGCCCGTCTATGTTGGTAGTTTCACGTACCCTACGGATTTCATAATTATGAAGGATATTAGTAAGACCATAGATCCTAGCTTGTCCCATGTAATTCTAGGAAAGCCTTGCATAGAAAACACCGGGATGACTTATGATCCGTCGTTAGGAATAGTTAGATTCAAGGATGAGACCGATGACGTAGCTTACCAAATGCCATTTAAGATTGAGAAATTTTCATCACTATCTAATGATGAAAGGGAACTTAAGCTATCGGTCTACTATAGGAATAAGGAGGATAAGGAGAAAGGAGTAGATTATGTGATGAATAAGATTTTTGGGTTCTATAAGGATTGTTTGAAATTAGGACCGAAACATAGAACCGACTGGGGAGAAGATGACTTCTTAGAAAGATGCATAATAGGGCATTATTATAACATGGAAAACCCCAATAGAGACCGTCAATAGGAAGAAGGTGACGACAATGAAGTCACGTAGGAGCACGACTTCGAGTCTAGCTACAAGACTCATAAATAAAGAAAAGCGCTTCGTGAGAGGCAACCCATGCTTAATTTTTTGCTTGTTTGTGTGTCATATATCTTTTCATTATTGTTTGTTCTCATGTTTGAATTTGTGAAAATGCTTAATTTTGTCTTTAACCTCGTCTTAATTACACGTAAAGGTATTTTACAAAAAGAATAAGTGTAGGGAGGATTACACACGTTTTCAAAAGAACGTGAACATGAGAACTACGATTATTGAAAATGATATATATGTGTGTTTTTTAGGAATTTTTCCAGATTTTAAAGGTGTAATTTTTCTAGAAAAACGCAGCAGACCAGTTTTTGTCAGGATCATAACCTGACGACGTCAGGAGGAGCAGAAACAGCTTATTACTTTCTCTCATTTCTGTGCTAATTATAAATTTTAGGAAATTCTAAGGTCTTAATTTTCCAGAAAATCTGCAAATATCTATTCCACAAGCATTATATCCTAGTTTAGTTGAGTCATATATAGTTTTACCGCCGATTTTATGCGAAGGTTTCGTCTATTTTCTTAAGGTGTGCAGGTTTTATTTATCAGAAGAAGAAACATAAGATTGGATGGAGCTTATCACGCATACATTCTTCTTGGAAAGAATTTAACCACTACTTCACACGGATCCTACCGAGCTAATCAGGGGAGTATAAGTTTCTTTCTCTTTTAATTACCTTCCGTTATCACAAATTTGATACTTTCGGGGAACATTAGGGACAATGTTCAGTTTAAGTGTAGGAAGGAGAATAAAACGGGACCTTTGAAACTATGCTTACCCTCGATCATTTGTCTTGTCCTATTTTATTTGTGTAATAAACCATGAGAAATACTTGTTAGGGCAATTTTGTGCCAAATTTAAAATTTTTCATGACATGTAGGGGTGGGTCTTTAGTCTTAATAAAGCGTCTCATGGATAGGAGTTATATGACTAGCACAAAAACCTTTTACCACTCAAATTCCACCCCAAAAATGTGAGGTTCGCCCCTAGATCTATATGAATTAAAGCATTCCACTTTAATGCTTCGAGAGTGTACCGGTAGTATAATATATTCTAGAACTTGTTTTGTGATGCATTCCGAGATCGCTAGTGAAATTATACTTGTGTAGTTAGGAATAACTAAATGATAAGAGGCATTAGGATAACCCTTGTTTGATACTCGTATTATAATAACTTCTTCCATCTCGGTCGAGTAATTCCCCCACACCCTTGCGATGTACTCATCTTTAGTACACGATACCCCTAGTTAACCACTCAGAGCCTATCCTTTTCGCGGTTCTCATGATGTTTCGGTTTTTTAGAATATCAATGAAGAGCATTGTTTACAATCCACCCCCAAATGTACACCCAAATCGCCTTAGCCTACCTTGTATGCACTCACTTTTAGTGCATTATTGTTATCATACTAAACCCTTAGTTCAGTTATCTAGTTACTTGCATGGTTGCTAAGTCAAGTCATATCTTTTGTACACAGTTTTGGGACGATTGGGACTCATGGGTAAAGTTAAAGTTTATGGAGTGACGGGAAAGAGCGTTAAATTCAAATTCACTTTATTTACGTAATAAGGTACTCTAAGTGTTTTGATCTTTTCAATTCGGGTCAAATTAGTGTTAGAGTAATAAAAACTCAAATGTAGGGATGCTCTTATAAATCCCTTAGATTTTGATGTTATCATAAAGGATGGTAGAGTAAAAGTGTATGCAAAAAAAAATAATAAAAAAAAGGGACTACCATCCTACATCTATCTTTATATTTATGTTTGTTTGTTTCAAAGTTATCTAGAGTTTAGAGATTCGAGTCTTGGCTTAGCAACGCTATTATTTTCATGCTTGTAACATAATATTTTTGACTTGCCACCACTAAATCGCCTATCCAACCAAACCCTTTGTTTTCCTAACCGTAATTCTAACGTTACAACCCTTTAAAAGACCTCTTAGATAGTTGTTCCTAGGTGCTTACGCCTAAGCGATGGAGGTTTGATCTGGTCTCAAGCCTATGGCAATCTATGTACTATGACCGGTTAATGAGTGTTTATCTTCCATTTCCATTTACTATATTTCATATACACCCGAGAGATGACACAATCCAGACACCACTTGTGAGGTGCTAGTATATAATTTCCATTCTTGTTATGACTATTGCGGTGCTTTTACTTGTTATGAATTATGTTAAACCAATGCTTTATGCCCCCTAACTTATAAATTGATTGGCCAAAAGTACATTTTCTTGAGGACAAGCAAATACCAAGTGTAGGGATATTTGATAAGGATTTAAAACGTACACTTTTAAGGGGCCATTTAAGCCCTTAATCGCCTACTTTTATATCCGTTACTGCTTAATTTCGTTCCTTTTCACTTTTTAGGTATCTTGGAAGCAAAATGCTAGAATGATGCATTTTTGGGCGAAAAGGAGTGAATATGTGAAGAAAATGTCTAAGTCAAGATCAAGACACTCAAGCTGCTGGAATTACACCTGACGGCGTCCCAAATAGAGGGCGAAGCCGTCCCTCTCTATGTAATTAATTTTACGACGACCCAGTACCGTTTTTGCTATTTTACACCTGACGGCGTCAGGCTTTGAAGTGTAAGGGCGTCACGAAGACTTTTCTTCTCAGATGGCCTAGATCCAGATTCAGACGACGTCACTGCTGAAGACTGACGGCGTCACAACCACAACGTGACACCGTTCCAATGATGACTTGGCCAAGACGAAACCCTAATGACGGCGATTTGACGGCGTCCCAAATATAAGGTGACGCCGTCACAAATGTAAAATTATATATAAAAATCGAATTTTTAGAATTTTGGTAGGTAGACTTGTGGACTAAAAACCAAAAACGATTTTGGTCCGGTTTGGACAGTATCTTAGGGTTCTCATACCCTCTTTTACATCAAGATAAGTAATTTACTTCATTGATTTCATTATATCTTCGATTGTATGTGTGTATGCTTGCATGTTTAACATGTCCGACTAAATTTCTTGTGTGTTTGCTTAGATCTATGAAACCTAGTTATTAATTATTGATTGGTTGTCTCTTATCTTAATTGAAATTGGCTTAGGATTGCACTAGGCTATCGTTGTGTTTTTAATGCTTAAGTAATCTTTGTGAACCTTAGTTTATACTCACTTAGCGGAATTGTAGACTAAACATCTAAAGATAACCTTAGAGTTAATTTATGAATCCTAGAGATTTCGTAGGCAATAACCTTAAGGTAGTCTCAAAGAGTTAGGGATAAAAGTATACCCTACGACCTTAGAAAACACGATGCGTTAAGAATAAGGACGTGACAATTCAACCACCAATAAAAGATAACTAGGGAGTAATAGTATCTAGGTAGACACATTTTTAATCATCATACGAGCACACATCAAATAGACATAAGACTACCCATTAGTTTAGATAATTAGATAGTAGGAGTAATCGGTAGAAGTACCAAACCCCCAAATCCAAACCCCGAGATTTTACCCTTAGCTTTATAAAAAATATAAAAAGACAAAAAAATTAATCTTCCTCAACCTCAAACCTTAGCGTAGTACATCTCTCACTAGCATTCCTATTCTCCTAGAGAACGATATCAATACATGAGGCTTACCCAATACTACACTACAATGATTAGGTTCACTGCCTAGGGTGTTGAAAAACTTTCTCGACGAAAAGGAAGTTCCTTTGACCCCGAACGCGTTATACGCGCATCAACAACTGTATCCTATCAGTGATGTCAACCACAAAGATGAGACCCCTTGTTTCCTAGAAATAGTTACTCCATCGTGGATGGGTCTGCACATATAATACATTGACGTACACCTGTTATTTCATTAACACTAAGTGTGTATCCTCACATTACATCCATCCCACTAAATTTTCCCTTGGCATAGATGCATAGTCAAAAATGCATCAACAATCTGCAAACTTATAAAAACATGGTTATTTTCATAAAAGATCAGCATTCTTTTTATAGATATTTGCATAAAAAGGTACAATGACTAACACGAGACAAATCAAAAAGTACGTTGGTTATTTTCGCAGATAATTCTAAGTAACGTATAAATTTAATGTTACTTACAACTTGTATCAGAAGGCATTTTATGAATGGTCTTTCAGCTCTGTGTAACCTCTCGACAGTGAGTGTAACATATGGTTCGACCCAATGGTCCACCTGACCCTTGCAGTTAAGGAACACCCCTTCAATGAGCTTATGTGCTGGTTTAACGTCATTGTCATCTAGATTCCTATCGTTCATTATATAAAACATTGAGAAAATATTCAATTAAACAGAAAATGATATTTTTTAGCAACTATCTGACTTTGCTCAAAAAATAAAAATAAAATAAATTAAAAAATAAATTAAATAAAAATCAAGAGTCGCCACTCCCCTCATGCGTCACATATATAGAAATCTCGCTCAGAAGACGTAGAACAAAAAAACGTTTCTACCTTGTGTTGACCCCCAACACCCCACACATTGAAGGTGATGTTATTGTAGTGAACAGTCTCCATGTTTAATCCTGCATAAATAGAATAAGTCGAATTAATTCTAAATACATGTCTTGGTAATTGCCATTTATTAGTCAATCGAAACTAAAGCAGCAGTCACCACTGTTGTTGATAAGCGACCCTCTACCTTACTAAGAATGCATACAAAAACCAATGAAAGATGTAATTCTCATGCTTTATTAGCGAATCGTTACCATCTCAGGGAAATTGGTAAGCTTTTCGACTTTTGTTACAAAAATTCCAACTTTTTCTAGAGCGGATGTCGTCCCTCCAGTTGATACAATTGTGTAACCGGCGTGTTCAAGTCACAGACTTCATGTTACGTTTCAGTTGCAGAGTTGTGAAATAAGCTATATAGCCATCAAGATCAGCCCATTTCTCCACATGTGTGTTCCTACTCATGTTTTAAAGAGTTTAGTAATAGTTATAAGTATTTATGATTCCTAAGATTAATGTCGGAAACACAGTTGTAGGAAACTTAATAATTATATTGTAGTTGTTGTCTGGTACAACAAATTGCAGGTTTTTACATTAGATTGTGGAAGGAGAGTAAACTAATGAACCATGCCACCCATACAACATTGATGATACAGAGGCCCGGAGCTGCGCATCGAAGTGGTGAGCCTCTCTTTGTAGCAAAATCATGCTTCACATGAACAACCTCTGGAAAAAAAATTCAGACAAAATAGTTCAATGTCAGTATGATTGGTGGTCTTGAAGGTATCTGCACATGTTATGACCATATCATTTAAGAAGTAAAGAAACTACCTATATAGTTGTATCAGAAGTTTCATTACGTTTAAGTTAGTAAAACTCATTATCACTCTCTGTATATATCAAATTGTGAATTATATCCACAAATGACTAACCGCATGTGAGAATTGTGCATCTTGAGGTCCTTGAACATGTGGAAGCTGGTTTTGTGAGCCTAATGTTGCCTTCTTCTTGTCCTAGCCCAGCATAACTGTAAGAAGATGGAGATGATCAGCATTCTGTCCACCAAAATAGAAGTCGCCAGCAAATCAAATAGGGCATCAATCCCATACTGATTGGTTGCCGCCAAGTTTAGTCTCACAAAAAACCGAAGCCTCTCAATGCCATATTGATCGGCTGCTGCAAGCAGATGTTGGGCCATAAGCGTGGAAGCCCATTGTGAGCTTACACCCATAAGATCTTCCAGGTCTGGGAGCTTATCCTAATATATGAAATGGAGAAGATCCTGTTAAAAAAATGCACTTGTATCAATCATTGAATGTAAAAATTAATACATATGAACAAAGAATCAAAATGCTCTTCAATTCCGAGAGGGGATGGAGCGAAATAGACCATGACGATCAGTCACGAACATTGGGGGAGTAAAAGTGGCCATGTAGGAACCTTATATACATCTGGATATATGTTAAAAAAACAAACCATCAGCAAAAACAATCAAACAAATTTAATAACAGGTAAACAGCGATTTGTTCTAAATACCTCAAAGTCAGACATTGTGATGCTGAGTTTTTCCATCTGCCTTGGTGGTATTAGCCTCAACAACATGAATATGCTCTTTGATGTCACAAATATACACTGACCTGTAAAGTAAGTATTATATTGACAACATCATACAGTTGTTCGTGTTTCATTTTCTCACCAACAACTTCTGGTGGCATGGTTCCAAATAGGAGGCAACACTGGATGGATGTATAGTAGTATATCATATGCACTATCCTTTTTAAAATTTATGATGATAAACTTATATAAGAATTTATACATTACCTTTAATGCTTCAGCATTTCAGTCTGAAACTTGCCATACATGTTCTTGATCTGAAAAGGTCCATGACCCTTTAGAAATATGTCGGTGCATGCTTTTGAAGTCACCAGAAGGATTGTCTTTAACCTACACAAGATTGTTAAAATATGGAATAATTAATAACGATTAATCAGTAAAAAAAATGCTTAAACGACATGTGAAGCTTAAATAAAGATATTTCCTTTAGTCAAAGTAGAGTGAATTTCCTCGGTAAGATCAGTAGGCAACAATGGAGCCTGAGACGAAACGGAAACATTGGCTCTTTGATCCATTAAAAAGTAAACATATAAACACTTAAATAAGCAAGTCTTTAAGTGCTTAATGCTTTTGAAATACACCATTTTCATGGAATCTGAAAGCTCTCACTGCAGATATGATTCTTTCCTTAAGTATGTGCAGGTTAGCAAGTGATCTCCCACCTTCAGTCAAGGGGTAAGCTCATTCAAAGTAATAGAAAAGCGCGTCAGATTATAGCTTGTGGGAACCTTTGGAGGTTTATTCCTACTCTAGAGCAAATGAGCATCAGTGAACGAATATTTTCCCTTTCTAGAATAATATCCATTCACAAAATGCATGATCTCGTCCCATTTGCCAATTAGTGTTGCTGCAGTCTTTCCACTTTTATCTTGAACAACACCTTGTACCTGAATCAAGAATGAGTGTTAAATTTCAAATTAGTGATAAACTGTTGTAGGTTGTGTTCTATGATAAAAAGGGAAAAAACCTGATGTGGGTTGCGTTCTCTTATTGACTGCTCCTTAAATTTCAGCTTAAAAGAAAGAATGTGTTCATGAAAGTAAGACTCACAGACCAGTTGATATCGAATTTGTTGCTGAAGTAGCTCTTGATATCACCGTTAAATAACCTATTTTGACCCATTACCCAGTGCAAAAGTTAATGTGCACATCGATTCAGCACCAACCTTTTTAAACACAAAAATTAGTTATTGATTTGAAGAAGATAAAGAAGTAGACGAAATTACCTTAGAGATTGTGTACCCGTCTGTTTTCAATCCAGTATATACAATTCAGTAGTGGGGTTTGAACCATTTTTTTTGAGGTTAATCAGTTTCTTGCAGACTTTTAGTGGTAGGCACTTGAAAGCTAAATTAAACAAAAAACATTAATCATTGTAAGAGTTTCATAATACAGATATATAATAATATTGATGATGGGTAGAAATTTGCCAGGCTTTGATCTACTTGATCGTGTTTTAGTGAAACTTTAATATAACTAAAAACGCAAACATAATTTTTTTGTGATTATTTTATTGAAAGATGTACCTTGCTTTGAGTGTCATAAACAAAAGACTCGAGTGTGTTTCTTTGGTCCTTAAGTTTCTCCGCCTTTCTATCTTGCTCTGCCAACAACTTTTCTCTTTCTTGAGCTTTAAGTAACTTATCTTTTGTTGCGAAGACATCTAAATCGTCAGAAAACTGAAGATTCAACACTTGGCTATTGGCCCCTATTTCTCTGGGGGATACCAATACATCTGATGTCTAGGTTTTGTTTCATCTAGAAGCTGAAACAACAAACAAAATCGAGAACGTTATCATAATGCTTGTGAATGAAAAGTCATTCTCAAAACAATATAATTAATTCATGGCTAACATTTGGGTAATAAACAATACTTACCAACACGGATTGTATTTTGAATATTCCATGTTTGTTGGATGCAAGGATTATAAACACATACATATAACTCATACACAAATTGAAGACGAGTGTGGCTAATCAAATTACATGGGGAAACTACAGCTACATATTATACATATACGTTAAACAACTCTAATACAATGATATATACTAACCTCTATAAAAACATGAAAAAGCAATATAAATCAATGCAATGCCATTAGTTGAATCTGCATAAACGTAAAAACAACCATATTATGACATTATTAATTAATTGTGTGTACTTGAACATATTAGGGTTTTGAAAAACTTCTGAACCGGTTCTGAGGAAAAAAAAATATAATGAATGAATGAGCTATAATTAAGGAATAGATATCGTGAGTTTTCTAGATTAATACTAATCTCATTAAATTAAAATAGTCAATAATTGGTTGTATAGGTTTATAGATTTGGATTTGCAAAATATAATCCATGAAATATGTTAGTCTAGTGGTTAGCATGTGTGTTAATGTTACAAACACCCCAAGTTCTGTAGGATATTGGTTTTCACATACACATCATAACACAATCAAACATAGGCGTATAGAAGATGAGTTTTAGAGAGAGAAAGTTAGAGGCTTAGGGAACTTTAGTGAGAGAAATAAAATCGTATTATGAGCTCCAACTCTCTACCTTGCAAGGTAGAGAGTATTTATAGTCTTACATAAAACGCCACACAACGGGCTGTGGATCAGGCATACAGTGGGTAAAGACCCGTCCTTCCTCCACGGTGTTACTTAACTAAATACTACTTAGCTTAAAATAACTACGACTACGAGCTTTCTAACGATTACATATACTTGAGGTGACCGACTCTTTAATACATGGAATTTCTAATTCCTAACAAGTTCGAATCCCTCTACTGTCAATTTTTAACTAATTGGCTTAATCCGATTTTTAATATCTTTAATCCTTGCTTAGGTGGACTAAATGTGATGACATGGCTTTAAATGAGAATTACATGGCAATGTCGTGGAATTTAGTGGCTTTATCTAGGTGGCATGCCTCCTGTTATATATAATGTATGTATATATATATATATATATATATATATATATATATATATATATATATATATATATATATATATATATATATATATATATATATATATATATGTTGTTCCCCGTTCACTACCGTTTAAAACAGTTTAAGACTATAAAACAAGTTAATAGTGAACAATGACTGAAATTAACATAAGTAAAACACACAAAGTAATTTTCAACATCATATTCTTTATTAGAAATCAATCAAAAGAATACGTTACCCAAGTACTTGCGGAATAGCACTTGGGATTGAAATGACAAAGGTTGGTGACTCCTCTCTAAGCTCAGGCTAAGTCTGAGCACAACTCTTAGAACCCACTGAGCTATCTCAGGGATAAAGTTGTATTTGGAGGAGTGAAAGATGGCTTGTGTGTATGTGTGTTTTTACAATTCACAAGCTTAATCTTTTCACTCCATCTCTTATGCTATTTATACATGTATGATTTTTGACTCTTTCCTAAGTGACAAATTGACATCATACATAAGACAAAATACTGATGTATTTTGTCTCTGTTTACAACAACTATTCTAGGTAAGAGACAAGACTACTTTCCTAAGTTCAGTGATGACACTGAGCCTGATCTTTTGCCATTCAGGGAAAGTTGACTTTGGTTGATAAGTACTTCGTCTTATCTGATTCAAACTTCTCCCGCCATGTCTCGCTCATTCTTTAGTCTTTACATCCTTCAGTCTTCTACTTCAGTTAGTCTTCATTGTAAGTAGTTGGAGAGGAGTCTTAGGGATTCAGTGAGTTATTGTCATCACTCACTGAATCCATCATCTTCTTCTTGACTCATTCTTCACTCTTTAAGTTCCGCCTTACTGAGTGGAGAGACTTCTTCTTCGCCTCGTACTGAGTATCCTGAAGATGACTTACTGAGAGACTGTGTACTGAGTGACCTGTTAGTGTTTATCGGACTAAACACTTGGGCTATTTTCTATTCAAATCCTAGATTAAGGGTTTGGGTATTTACTAAACCCAATAGTCTCCCCCTATTTGGATATACAAATAGCCAATGTGTTTGATCAGTGTAAGTGAGTAAATGGCTTCTTCTTACACTGAATATACTAATGAATACAATCAGGAACACTGAGTAATTTAACAAAAACATACATCTTTTATTGATCAGATTACATGGCTCCTATCACTAGTACAAAACATTAATTAAAATGATCAGTCTAGATGGATTCCCAGTGCTTCAAGCTTGACTTTCTTTGTGATCAGTGTTTCCCTGTCAGGATGCTCTCTTATCTTGGCATTCAAGTCAGCACAAAACTTGATATTTGCCAGAGACTGAATTTGAGAAGCCACTGGTATGTAGCTCAGCATTGTTTCCACTCCAGCTTTATCAATATCGCTCCACCTTTGGAACGTTGGGTTTCCATATTTATCAATGAAAAATAACCCTCTTTCAGGCTTTTCAATCACCAAACAGTTTACAAACTTAACACCTTCAGGCGGTTCCCTATTGCATTCGAAGCCAGGTACTTTTATCTCAGGTTGGAACTCAACTCTCTTCCTTTTGCCAGTGGATGATTGTGGTTGAGATCCTTGAGGTGCAGTTAAGGCAGGCTGAATCCTCAGTTGTGCTGGTGCATCCCTCAGTCTTTCATATCTTTTACTGAGCATCTTCATCAGCTCTTTAACCACCGCATTCTTTTTCTTTTCAATAATTGGACCAAGCTCATCGAGTTCAGTGATCTCAAAGTCAGTGAATTTTACGGGATCATGAACGTCAAAGTGTCTTTTATCATCCCATCTTTAAACATTCATGGCCAGTGGTTTGGTATTGGGGATGATTTTGACATCTGTGATCTTTTCAGGTAACCTTCGGCTTGTCATTGTCCAGTTATAATGCTCAATTTTGCTTTGCCTGAGGGCTTCAGTTTTCTTTTTCTTTTCTTCCAACTGTTTTCTCATTTCAGCCATCTGAGCAGCCTGAGCTTCCTTGAACTTCTGTCCTGCCTGACCCTTTTTAAGCTTCTTAGCATCTATTCCAACGTTTTCAGCTTCTTCAGCGACCACCTTTACCAATGCCTGTCTGCTTTTTCTTTCTTCCTCAGCAAGTTTCTGTTTCCTTTCTTCTTTTGCAAGATAGGCACTTAGCTGTTGTGGTGTGAGCAGGTATTCAGTGTCGCCGATCTTAAAGGGAATCTTCTCAGGCTCAGGAGGTGTTGTCATGATTCCTTTTCCTTTGTCCTGGCCTGAAGAAGAAGATGCTACCAGGGGCAGTGTTGTTGTTATTATTGGTGTGATCACTATCAGTGTTGTTGTTGTTGATGTTGGTGGTGGGATTGATGAGATAGGTATTGCTGAGACTGGTGGTGATGATGAGATTGGAGCTGCAGATACTGGTGGTGTTGTCTCCCCCTCAGTGTGAAGAGGAGTTTCTTCAGCTTTCTCCCCCTCAACTGTTACAGGAGCGTCAGTGAGGGCAAGAGTTGGTGTTGGTGCTGAGGGGGACTGAGTTGCTTGTCCCTTGAAGGCTTGATAAATTTCAGAGATCATATCCTTGATATCTGAAGTGTCGGCTTGAATACCAGTGACTTTTTCTTCTAAATTTGCCTGAGAAACTTCCAGAGCAGTCATTCTGGGCCCGAGATTCTAGGCCAGGGAAGAAGATGCCTGAGGCAAGGTAGCCACTTGAGTATTCACAGAGCCCAATGTAGCTTGAAGAGACTGGACTGAAGATTGAAGACCCTGAACATTTGCAGATTGGAGCATTTCGACTAGTTCAGCAAGGCTGGAAGATTGTTTCAAGTAAGCCTCAGTAGCCTTCAGCACTTGAGAGTTGAGCGCTGGATCTTCTTTGACAAATTCTCTGATTTCATCTATTTTTGTGCCTACACCCTGAAGGTGCCTGAGAAATTTAGCCAAGTTTTCATCCAGTCTGTGAAGATTGTCATACATCAGATCCCTATGCTCATGAACATTTTCATCAAAGGCTTGTACCTCAGCCTTTAGATCAGCATAACTGGAAGCACCCTCAGTTTGTTGTTCCCACAGTATTTCAGTGACCCCAGAGTATAACCTTCTTGAAGCTTTGGTGATCCACTGAACAAGCTGCCTCTCGGTGAGTGGAAGAACATTGTCAAATCTTTTAAACTCATCAGTGGAGGAAGAGGAGTCATCATTGTCAGGCTTGAAGGGTGATTCAGTATGCTCCTGTGGATCAGGCTGAGGTTCTTGTTCAGCTTGAACCTCAGCGTCCACTTCTTCCCCTGCTGATAAAATTTCATCATCACTGTCAGCAAGTTCATCTTCAGAAAATAGTATCCCAGTGACATCAACAACAGTTAACAAGGGGTTGGTGATGGGTTCCATATCAGCGGGTGGTATATTTCCCTCTGAGTCTTTGTCCCCCGTTGACCCCTCAGACACTGGTGGGCGTTTCCTAATGCCTTCTCTGGAGTCAGGATTGGTTTTGGGTTCCATATCGGCGGGTTGTTTCTGTCCCTCCGAGTCTTTGTCCCCCTGAGACCCCTGAGACACTGGCGGGTGTTTTCCAGTGCCTTTAGCGGAGTTAGTGGCTGTGATATCCCTATCATTGGATTGTTTTTTTTCCCCCTGAGTCTTTAGGATCATTCAGTGTGCCCTCAGACAAAGGCTGTGATTTGCTAATGTCATCCTTGGGCGTTGTGGAAGGCGCTCCCCTACCAGCGGGTTGTATGTTTCCCTCTGGATCTTGGGGAGTAGTAGTTGGGACCAAGGGCACTGATTGTGATTTATCAGTATCCTTCGTTTTCACCGGGGTGGATGTTGCTTGGTCACCAGTGGGTGTCTGTTTAGTCGGGGGCTTCTTTTGCCTTTTAGGCTGTGCTCCTGAAGCCTCAGGGCCCTGAGACTTGGGTTTGGTTTTAGTCCCAGTCTAAGACTTCCCCTTTCTATTTATAGGAGTAGGGTTAGGAGACACTGATTCCCTCTGGTTGTTTAAAGCAACCATATGAGCTGTCAATTCAATATTTGTGACAAGGGATGGGTCTTTTTGAAAATTTGATTAGCTCAGGATGCCAGGTAAAGCACCAAATTGTTCTTCCTGAGGATAGTTTGTACCCAGTAACACTTGCAAAGCACAAGAGACAAACCTAGGATACGAAACGTATTTCGTCCTAGTATTGCTCTGTAGCTTGGTTACGAGATCACTGTAAATGATCTCCCCTATGTCGGCAGTGACCCCATTCATCAAGCAGTATGCCATCATCAACTGAATAGAGTTAACTTGTTCAGTGGATGAGTGGTTCCCGCCGAGGACCTGAATCACAAAAGTGAATAGGATCCTCCAAGCTACGGGAAATGAGCTTTTGGTGACTGGGGTCTTGTCCCAAAAAGTTGGATCTAAAATGATTTGTTTTAACCCATCCTTCACTGTGTAGGGTTCAGGATGGGCTACGTAAACACCTTTGTTGTAATCTAACCCTGTGGAGGTGCAAAAAGTTTTATAATCCAGGGTGTCTTGTTGCCCCCCATTGAGACTGAACCTGATGAGATATTCTCTGAGAGGTCTAAGGTTGTTCTCATCAGTAGACGGTGTCGGGTCAAAGGCCTTAGCTGTTGCCCAAAACTCCCTAAGGAGGTTTTGGTATAGTATTGAGGGACACTGAATAAAGGCCGTTTTCAGTGGGCAGTTATATAAAAATTTCATAATGTCCTTATAGGCTGGGACAGTTTGAGGATATTCAAAATTTCCTATGACATTATTTGTTTTAAATTCAACATTTGAAAGATCCCCTACCCAATGTGAAGCAAACTGGAGAGATTGTGTACTTGCCAATTCAAAAAAAATTTAGGGTTTTGATAAGAGCAATTTGACAAGAACAATCAAATAGTGTTTTTTTTTATCTCTCAAGTTTGTGATGAAAAACTTTTGTAAATGTTTACAAAGAATGTTTTTCAGAAAAAGGATTTGAAGATTTTGAAGCACACACAAAGTTTTGAGTTTGAGAAAAGATTTTAGCAGAGTTTTGTTACAAAAACAATTTGTGTGTGTGTTTATGGTTGAGAAGGGGGGTATTTATAGAGTGCTGAGAGGGGTTAAATGTGCATAAATGGGAATATTTAGAGTCGGTTTTAGAAAACGTTTGAATTTCCACATTTAATGCCACCACTCCACTACCCGCAGTAAAAATCCCGGTTTTCAAGGGAACAGTTGCAATGCATAGTAATAGTGCACTTTTGCAGTAATAAAATATCAACAAGATATTTTATGTGAGAGGAGGTATTTAATGCCAAGTGGGGATTAGGTAAGTTTGTGATGGACCCTTGATATGGTTGACAGTAAGACAAAGAGACATATATTCCTATATTAAATTGGCATGGTTACCAACCTAGGACATTTAAGTAACTGATACATGGATCATTTAGTTACTCATTCAATGCTCAATTTTAACTATCAGGGTCCCTGAATGAGTCTTACTCATTCAGTGAGAGGGAGTATGTGGGTTTCGTTCAGGTAGGAGGAACCATTTCAGAGAACTTACTGAGATTGGTTTTCAGATGCCTGACTTTCAATGTCAAGCATTCCCAATTCAGCTTTCAGTCTCCTGAAGGTAGGTTCATCCAAGGGTGTGGTGAAGATATCAGCCAGTTGATATTCAGTAGGGATGAAATGGAGTTCTATGTCTCCTTTCATTATGTGGTCCCTGATTAAGTGATATCTGATATCAATGTGTTTGGTTCTTTGATGAAGGATGGGGTTGTTGGAGATTGCAATTGCACTTGTGTTATCACAGAAGATGGGTACCATTTTGTTATGGATGTCATAGTCACTGAGTTGACTTTTCATCCATAAACATTAGCACAGGCTCCTGCAACAGCCACATACTCAGCTTCAGCTGAAGACATAGCCACTGATTGTTGCTTTTTAGCACTCCAACAAACCAGTTTTCCTCCAAGAAATTGACAGGACCCTAAGGTACTTTTTCTATCCATGTTGCCGCCAACATAATCAGAGTCAGAGTAACCCTTGAGATCAAACCCTAAGCACTTTGGATAATAGAATCCAAGGTTTAGGGTTCCCTTCAGGTACCTGAGTATTCTTTTGGCTGCTGTGAGGTGGGATTCTTTGGGATTGGACTGATATCTTGCTATTAGACAGATTGAGAATTGTATGTCTGGTCTAGTAGCAGTTAGATACATCAGTAAGCCAACAATCCCTCTAAAATGGGTTTGGTTGTCTGATTTGCCAGTGAGATCAGGTCCAAGGTTGTTAGGAGGGACCATTGGTGTCTTCACTGAGGCACAGTCAGATATCTCATATTTCTTCAAAAGATTTCTAGTGTACTTCTCTTGACTGATGGAGATTCCTTTATCAGTTTGCCTGATTTGTAGTCCAAGGAAGTATGTGAGTTCACCCATCATGCACATTTCAAACTTCGTTGTCATCATTTTTTTAAACTGTTTGCAAAGTTTGTAGTTTGTTGAGCCAAAGATGATGTCATCAACATATACTTGAACCAGTATCACATCTTGTTTGGTCCTATATACAAATAGGGTGTTGTCTATCTTTCCTCGGACAATCTTGTTTTGTATTAGGAAGGCTGAGAGAGTTTCATACCATGCCCTAGGAGCTTGTTTAAGTCCATAAAGGGCTTTGTCAAGCTTGCAGACATAGTCAGGGAATTCATTACTCTCAAAACCAGGAGGTTGCTGAACATATACATCTTCCTTGAGATCACCATTTAAGAATGCACTTTTAACATCCATTTGGTAGACCTTGAAGTTCATGTATGTTGCATATGCAAGGAAGATCCTGATGGCTTCCATTCTTGCAACAGGAGCAAATGTCTCATCATAGTCAATGCCTTCTTGTTGACTGTAACCTTTGGCTACAAGTCTGGCTTTGTTTTTAATGACAGTGCCGTTTTCATCAGTTTTGTTTATGAAAACCCACTTCATTCCTATGACTACAGCATCCTGAGGACATTTGATCAAGGTCATGACCTTGTTTTTATCAAACTGTTGCAGTTCTTCTTGCATAGCCTGAACCCATCTTGGGTGCTTTAGAGCCTCAGTGACACTTTTGGGTTCTATTTCTGATAAGTAATCAGCATATAGACATTCATTGGCTGAAGCTGCAGTTAACTTAGCAGCCATGCTTCTAGTGAGCATGCCCTTAGTGGGTTCACCAATAATGTTTACAAGCTCTATGTCCTGAGATTTTGTCCACTTACTTTGTGGTCTAGGATCTGAGCTTGAAGAGGTCACTGGAGACTCAGGAGTGAGTTCTGGTGCTTGAGACATAGAATCATTAAAAACATCTGTTGAGATGTCTTGTTCAGGTTAGGTTTCTTGATTCACAGGTCCTGAACATTTGGTCCAGTATTACCAATCCGAGTAGGGACTAATTGATTATCAATGAATTCACTTATAGTTGGTTGGGGAAGGTTGTGAGGCAAGACATAAAATAAGATGTCAGCATAAGCTTGATATGAGGAATTGAATTCAGTGTTGTACTCATCAGGAGGATATCTTGATGAGTCATCAATTACTATATTTCTCCACTGAGGTGTTGGTGAACCTGATGCTTTCAGCACTTTCATCAAAGGTGACATGAAAGGTTTCCTCAACTTGTTGTCTCTTTGTGTTAAAAACCCTGAAGGCTTTGGAGATCAGTGAGTAGACTAAGAAATATCCATCATCAGCTTTTGCATCAAACTTGCCTAGATGATCCTTGTGGTTATGAATGAACACAGGACATCCAAATACATGAAAATAGCTGATGTCAGGAAGTCTACCTTTGAAGATCTCATATGGAGTTTTATTATGTCTTTTGACAATGATTGACATGTTTTGAGTGTAACAGGCAGTTTTGACTGCTTCAGTCCAGAAATGCTTTGAGAGGGCTGAGCCATTTAGCATGGTTCTAACAACCTCAATGAGAAATCTGTTTTTCCTTTCAGCGACCCCATTTTGTTCAGGGGTATAAGGAGATGAGAAATTTTGAGAAATTCCTTTTTCATCACAGAAACTCTCAAGCTCTTGATTTCTGAACTCAGTACCATTGTCAGTTCTGATTTGTTTAACAGTAATGTCATTCTGGTTTTCATTCTTCCTGATGAATGACATTATTGTATCAGCTGCCTGACTCTTTTTAGAAAGAAAGTATACCCAAGTGTATCTTGAGAACTCATCAACAATGACAAGTGTATACTTCTCATGCTGGATTGATCTGGGACTGACAGGTCCAAAGAGATCCATGTGCAGGAGGTGAAGGAAGCTTTTGATGGAAAAATTTTGTTTGGTTTTGAATGATGCTCTGTGGTGTTTACCTTTTTCACAGGCAGAGCATGGTTTGTCTTTTGCAAAAACCAGTGATGGTAAGCCAAGGACCTTGTTTTGTTTTGCCAAGTTGTTGAGGTTTTTGAAGTTTAAGTGTGAGAGTCTCTTATGCCATAGCCAATTGATAGTTTTAGTGGCTTTAGCAAAGAGACAAGTTCCATCTTGGGAGAGTGTTGACATGTCTAACACGTAAACATCATCTCTCCTAGGAGCTATCAACACAACTTCCTTGTTGGCATTGAAGATGGTACCTTGTTTGTCATTGAACTGCACAATGTACTTAGCATCACATAGTTGACTGACACTGATGAGATTGTATTTTAGACCATTGACATAAGCTATATAGAAAACTATTCCATTACAGTTTACTGAACCATAACCTTCAGTGGGACATGATGAGTTATCATCAAATACTACCTTGGGTCCTGGTTCCTTTACATACTTGTGCAGATACTCCTTCACACCAGTCATGCTTCTTGAGCATCCACTGTCTAGATGCCAAATAGGCTCCCTGGCGTGTCTCTACACAAGTAGTAAACTGAATTAGTTTCTCTTAGTGACCCACACTCTAGTGGGCTTGGGTCTCAAGGTCTGTTTGAATTTGGCAATTGACTTAGGGTCAGTGGTTGAGTGCATTGTGCTACCACAGGTTTTGCATATAGAGACTGAGGATGACTCAGTAACTCTGGGTTGTTTTGTACCTCTCCTTGCATGAATGATACTGTCATGTTGGGATGTCTCATGAGCTGGATTACCGCATATATCACAGCATTTGTTCATGAGACAATCATCCTGATGATGATCATTGAAGCCACAGTGTGGGCAAAGAGGAAAGGGTTTAGCTCTATGTTTGTGAGCTGACTTAGAGGATGAAGCATACTGATGACCAACTTTGGTATAGTTTGCCTCACTGAGTGAACTTACATATTGTAAGTGATCAGAGGTTATGTGATCATCTTTTTTGTAGATCATACAAAAAAGGATTCTATAGCAGTTGTCAGTGGTATGATTGGTATAGTGGCATAGATCACACTTCTGCTTGGATTTGGGGTTTGAATTAGACTTTGAGGAACTAGAGTATGCTGAGTTTGTCTCCTTGATTGATTCAGGGACCTTTTCAATGGATTCCATCTTTTCAGTTAGCTTCCTCACAAGTTCAGTCAGTTGCTGAATTTGATCTGCTTCAGTGGGAGCTGAAGATGTGGAAGTCTCAGTGGGAGTAGACTCTTGTTGAGTTGATTTTGATGGTCTTTTGAGGATGGTTCTACCAAGTCCATACCTTTATTTTGGTGAATGAGGATTGAATTTCATTGGAGTAAGCTCAGAGCGTGGTGCAGCACCCTGAAGAGGTTTCAGGGGTGGAAGCGTTGCATTAGACTCTGCTTCAGACTCAATGTGATCAGTATTACTGGGCACATCAGGGAGTCCAAGCATGCTCTTAAGAGCTTGACTCTCAGGCTCAACAATTCTTCCAGAATCAAAATTAGGAAGCTTACTATCAAGATTAACCCGATCAATCCAATCACTGGGCTTGGAAGTAGTCAACACATTGGTAATCATGCCTTAAGTTCATCTTGAAGAGCCTGATTTCTTTTAACTAATTCAGTGTTTTGAATTTGCAAAGTGATAGCCTCAAGCTTATTTTGTTTTAAAAGAAGCAGTTCATCCCTACACTTGTTCAATTCAAAACTTAGCTTGTTGTATTTTGAAAAAAGATTCAGTCTTTGCTCTTCTACGAACTTAAGGTTAACATTAAGATAATTCATATAGGACTGCCAATCAGAGTCATCATCCATATAAAGTAAGATAATTACCTTCTTCATTGTGATATTGACCCATTCTCCATTCCTGGCATGATTCTTTCCAACAGCTAGCTTGTCATCTTCTGAGAGGGCCATCAGTGCACTGACATGCACCATTTCATCATCTGATGAAACTGGCTCTTCATCCCAGTCAAAGGTCTCAGCAACAAGGCCTTTGTTTTTACCCTGCACAGATTGAACACTTTTTGTTGTTTCTGAGGGACTGGCCTCGAGCAATGCAAGCTTAGCTTTGACTTTCTTATACTTAGCTTCAAAATCAACTGTTTTGTTTTGATCAGATTTGTTTTGAAAGTTTTGATGAGACTGATAGATTTTTGGTTGAAATTTGCTAAAGCCTGAGGACTGATTTGACCCTGATGGTTTATAAGAGGGTTAAGAAATTGTTTTTAAAAAACAGTATTTTGCAAAATGACCTCTTTTGTGACACTTAAAGCATTCAGTGTCCTCATTTTCTTTGGCATTTGAAAACCTTTGTTTCTTTTTATAAACCTTCGAGAGTTAGCAAGGAGTGCCCTTTCCTGAAATTCAGTGTTCAGGTCATTTAGGTACTCCTCACTTGATCTCTCATCAGGCTCATCATCAGAATTTTCATGAAAATCTTGAACAACATTGTTAGAATAGAAAGCAGTTGATATTGGTGATGAGGTGGTGGTCAGGCACTTCTTGACTTCCTGAGACTTCTTTAAGTCAGGGTATCGTCTGTTGATGAGGTTTTCCTCATAGACAAATTTCCCATAAATTTCAGGAAGCTCAAGATTCTGGATATGATTAGCATTCCTAAGTCCCTGAGAGAAATTCAACCACTTCTCAGGGAGACTGTTGACAAAACCAACATTGATTTCATTTTTGGACAACGTAACACCATCATTTGATAGTTCATTTAAAAGAGTTTTGTACCAGGTGTAAGTTTGAGAGAAAGTTTCTGAGTCCTTAGCCCTGAAGGTGTTATACTCAAGTTTCAGGTCCATTATCCTGTTTTCCTTGGTATCAGATGGGCCTTCATGACTATGAACTAGGTCATCCCAGGTTTGTTTAGCTATACTACAGCTTATAACTGACTCCATAATATCGTCAGGAAGACAAGATATTATGATACTTTTGAGTCTTTGGTCCTGGTTGACCACTCTCCTTTAATCCTGGGTCCACTGAGCTTCAGGTTTAGGCAAACCTTCAGCAGTCTTTGGGACAAATGGACCTTCATTTATACCCTTGATATAATAAGGTTCCATCCCAATCAAATAGCAAAGCATTCGCTTTTTCCATTTGTTGAATTTTCCAACTTCAAGTCTAGGGGCAACAGCTGAATAAGCTCCACCCTTTTTATCGACTAGTTGGGGTACATCAATTTCAGCCATTTAGGATACTAATTTAAAAACTTTTAGAGCAGCCTAAAAAAAATGTTTTATAATTAGCCTTGCTCTGATACCACTTGTTGTTCCCCGTTCACTATCGTTTAAAACAGTTTAAAACTATAAACCAAGTTAATAGTGAACAATGACTGAAATTAACATAAGTAAAACACACAAAGTAATTTTCAACATCATATTGTTTATTAGAAATCAATCAAAAGAATACGTTACCCAAGTACTTGCGGAATAGCACTTGCGATTGAAATGACAAAGGTTGGTGACTCCTCTCTAAGCTCAGGCTAAGTCTGAGCACAACTCTTAGAACCCACTGAGCTATCTCAGGGATAAAGTTGTATTTGAAGGAGTGAAAAGATGGCTTGCGTGTATGTGTGTTTTTACAATTCACAAGCTTAATCTTTTCACTCCATCTCTTATGCTATTTATACATGTATGATTTTTGACTCTTTACTAAGTGAAAAACTGACATCATACAGAAGACAAAATACTGATGTATTTTGTCTCTGTTTACAAAGACTATTCTAGGTAAGAGACAAGACTACTTTCCTAAGTTCAGTGATGACACTGAGCCTGAACTTTTGCCATTCAGGGAAATTTGACTTTGGTTGATAAGTACTTCGTCTTATCTGATTCAAACTTCTCCCGCCATGTCCCGCTCATTCTTCAGTCTTTACATCCTTCAGTCTTCTACTTTAGTTAGTCTTCAGTGTAAGTAGTTGGAGAGGAGTCTTAGGGATTCAGTGAGTTATTGTCATCACTCACTGAATCCATCATCTTCTTCTTAACTCAGTCTTCACTCTTTAAGTTCCGCCTTACTGAGTGGAGAGACTTCTTCTTCGCCTCGTACTGAGTATCCTGAAGATGACTCACTGAGAGACTGTGCACTCAGTGACCTGTTAGTGTTTATTTGACTAAAAACTTAGGCTATTTTCTATTCAAATCCTAGATTAAGGGGTTTGGGCATTTACTGAACCCAACAATATATATATATATATATATATATATATATATATATATATATATATATATATATATATATATATATATATATATATATATATATATATATATATATATATATATATATATATATATATATATATATATAATCAAATGATACATGAGTTTGGATTATTGATACACCTGATACACATACGAAAACCTGATACACATTACACTTCTAATCAAAGTGTATCACCTAGGTTTCATAAATTTTAAAAAGAAATCTATCGGAACTTTAACAATTTTAGTTGTAGCTAATAAAAAAATTATTTTTGTTGTAAGGAGAGTGTCACTTGATCTAGATTATATATATATATATATATATATATATATATATATATATATATATATATATATATGAGTTGTGCTATTTAGACTTACAACACAAGCCAAAATATATACCTAATGCATAAATCATTTTTATAATTGCATTAAGTACAACACAAGCCTATATATATATATATATATAGGGAAGGGATCGGTTGCGTTTCAACTTTTAAGTACGGATGGTACGGATGAATGTCAGCCGCACGATCAAGCGTCCATCTGATCTACGTTAAAAAAACGCGGTGGCATTTTCGTAATTAATCTATATTATTATAATATCAGTGTAGATCTGAATAACAAAACATACAAAAACATAAACTAAAAAAAAATCAAAAAAAAAATCTAAAAACAATGATTTCATCAAGTTTAAGATTTGCAGAATTAAACGAAGGGAATTTTCTTAATTTCGAATTTAAGAATTTTTTTATGATAGTTAGTCTGATATTAAGAATATCTGATGATAGGTAATCTGATATTAAGAATATTGCTATTCTGATATAATTCAAACTCAAGATAGCTATTCTGATATTAGCATAATTAATTTTTTTTCTTAAGATACTTATTCTGATATTAATTGTAACTGAAGCTTTCTAATATGATATTAAGATATTTCCATTCTTATTAACATTTTTATTAACTGAATATAGCTAATGTAACATTAACAACAACAAAAAATTCTTAAATTTTTTATTCTGATATTAATTGTAACTTAAGATTGCCAATATGATATTAAGATATTTTCGTTTTCGTTTTCATTTTTATTCTGATATTAACGGTGTCTGAAACTGAAGTTAATAAGGTTTCGGTATAATTATACTGATAAAAAATTTCTTAACATTTTTTATTCTGATATTATTTGTAAACTGAAGATTGCTTATATGATATTAATATATTTACGTTTTCGTTATCATTTTTATTCTGATATTAGAGGTGTCTGATGAGAGCTAATCTGATATTAACGAATTCCCTTTTTCTTAACATGGTCATTCTGATAATAACTATAAGAAAATTATTTTTTCCTTAATGTAGTTATTCTGATATTCATTGTAAACTGAAGATTGGTTATATCATATTAAGATCTTTAGATTTTCGTTATCATTTTTATTCTGATATTAATGGTGTCTGATGATACCTATTATGATATTAACTAACTTTCGATTTTCTTATCATTGTTATTCTGATAATAATTATAAACTGAAAAACGGCATATGATAATAATTGTAGTTAATCTATTATTAAGAAATTTCTTTGATGTTTATAAATTGTCTCCGAAAATTATTATGATAGGTAATCTGATATCAAGAATTTTTCTTAACTATCAAGTTCATATTACTTACTTAATAAATTCGATAAAGTAGTTAATTCCTATGCTAGCTATTATTACGGATAATCTGATAATTAATTCAAATTCCTTAGCAATAGTAACTTAGTACTAGTAGCTAATAGTTAATCTGATATTAAAAATTCTTAACTATCGGCTTGTTATATTCAACAGAAGGAGAAGAAAGATTAGCTGATGAAGAAGAAAGTTTAGCAGTGGATGATTTTTTGTCTGATTATAAGGAACAAATGCGAAAATGCTTGAGTCAAGTTAAACAAGAAATTAAGGCTGCAAATTCTTTATTAACTGAAACATTAAAGTATTTGACATGCGGCAATTATCCTTTTGACACAACAAATATATGTGTGCTACGCTACCATCTCAAAAAGCTGGAAAAAACAATGGAAGTAGTTGAAGATTGTTCTATTTGTGACAGTCATATTTACTTCAATTTGCTAGAGTACAATAAGGATCAGGTATTATTGCTTTTATAATCATAATAAAGTTTTGCATATGATATTACAGTTTATAAAAAAATTGATATATTATATATTTCTTATATAGATTCATGAAACTTGTCTAGACAAAGTAAGAGCGATAGTTGATGATGCTGCTTTGATGATTGTAAAGGTTGTTAAAGAATTTGGTTTGCCACCTTTGAAAGATGAAATACATCCAGTTATATGGGAAGCTCTTTGCAAGATAAGAAATGAAATTAAAGAAATTAGAGATCCAAATTTTTTTACATTTGAAGATGTAGAAATATTTGATAAGTATGCAGAAGAGGCAACAGAAAAAAAAAAATTGTCAATGATGTTTTGAGAGAAAAGGTACTGTTTTGTGATATTAAGAAATTTTGTTAGTCAGATTTTAATTGACCTTATTCTTATGTGATATTAAGAAATTTTGATATTATTTCTGATGATTTAGAAAGATATTAAGAAATTTCTGATTTTTGTAATATAGATTTTATTATTCAGAAAGGAAGACTGTCTGATGATAGTAAATTGTATGGTACTCTCAGTTTAAATATCAGAATAAGTTTGGTGTAACTAAATATTATTGCTGCTGCAACAAATTTTTCTGCTGCTGCAATAAATTTTTCTACTGCTGCAGAGATTATTTTTATTGGTGATTCCATTGCTAATGAAAATTTTCTACTGCTGTTTCTAGTATAGAATTTAAATGTGACAATCATATTAAAATATGAATGCGTCTTTTATAAATTTAACTTATCATTGATTTTCATAGCATAAAATGTAAAAAAGATATTAATATCAGAATTATTATGACTTGTTGAAAAAGATAGATGCATAATTGCATCTTACATTACACAGCAGTTGTTTCATAGTGGAAAGTCATACATAAAAGACATAAAAATATAAAAAACATTAGCAACTTCTTGATTGTCATCTTCATTGTAATTTTAAACACATTCCTTGATCCCACTTCCTTTACCCCAAACCTGTTCTGCTTGATTAATTCCCAAGTCAGCATATTTGCAAGCCCTAAAACTTGAATCCTTTTACCAGGGGTACCTTTTACAGAATTAGCTTGAACAAGAGTAGCAGTATGACAGTTCTTTTACACTTGTTTGAAATAGCTTTGGTTATTGTAGTTGTTTAGCTTATTTCAAAAATAATTGGATTATAAATTCATACAATCTAACTTCATCAACTGTGACTACTGCAAAGCATCATCATATACCATCATTTCTAAGTTTTGTTGATGAAACTGGAAAAACAAAAATATACAATGGCATATGATTTTAATAGAATAAGGTTTAAAAAGCAACAAAAAAACTGTTTGCAGCTTTATACAGAATATCATACACCATTGATTATACTTGAAGATGAAATACTTAACGGTTTAGGATTTAGGGTTTAAAGGAACACTTAGTGAGACAACTTGGTGATTTGTAAGAAAAATTGTTTACTTGTAAGTTGTTTCACTTTCAACATTCGGTAGAATATCTAGATTTCATATAAAAACGAATAAAAAAAAATTATAGAGCAAAATGATCATCAATCTTTTGAATATAGATTGAAATTTTGTGTGAGTTGATTGCTTGGCCTGTTTTTATGTGAAATTGGAAATGGTCATATTTATAGAGCAAAAATAATAAATTGTGTTTATACTATATAGAGTAATGATTGGATACCTAATTGTTTTATTTGTATATGTCACATACAATTTACTTAAAATTAAAAGTGATGATATTGAAATAAATAGTTAAATAAACAAAAATTAAATATTTTATTATTCAATAAAAAAAAGATAATTAAATAAAAAAACAAATATATTAAGAATTATATTCGAGAACCAGGTATAATATTATTCATAACCTATCTTGAGTACATTACACACTCATTCATTTCTATCACAAAAGCGTGAGTAGCAACGGTTATCAAAACACATTTCAAAATTTGAAACCAAACTAAAAAACATCGACAAAACAAAATATTCTTCATAACCTATCTTGACTACATTACGCGCTCGTCTTGGACGCTCATTCCTTTCAATGAGAGACTGCATCATTGTATTATTATCAAATCTAAACAGTAAGGAATGCATCATCAGACAAGAAGCAATGTTTATCTGGTGTACATCATTTTCTGGAGAGATTGTCATATCAGTTGACATTCTAGCTGCTTAGTTTTGATAAAATTCGGTAAAATATTTAGGTTTATGTGAAAATATAAATAAATAATAATTCCTCCAGAATCAAAATAAACTGTCATTAAAACAAGCACTTCTAAAGAAAAAAAAATATAACCAGTCTAAAGAATTAATAAGCATAAATTGTAAAAAAGATCTTTCTTAGATAAAGACTTTAAAAAAAAACCTTTTCTCAATAAAGAAATGCAATATTCCTTTTTTTTTAAACACTTATTTTTAGTACATTATTGAAGTGGGAATGATCAAATTTATATTGCAAAATAAGGATAAGGTTGTTGTTGAAATTTATTCCAAAACAAGTAAATATAAACTGACATTTGGTAGGTATGTTTAAAAACTGAAAAAATATTAAAATTTATGTGTATAGTGTAATCTTACCCATGTGTCTTTTTTCTGACATTATATTTTACTTAATAAAAAAAACAAATTTAAAATCAACATGGATATTAATACAATAAACGATACTATTTTTTTTAATTACTAAATTACTATGATATTAATGTCATAATAAGTTACTGTGATATTAAATAATTTTTAAATACGATTCAAAATTTACATACTATTATAATATTTAAAATATGACATTTACATACTCTGATAATATTAAGAGAATAGTTATTATAAATAATTTTTAAAGATTATCTTAAATTTACATATATGATAACATTTAAAAATGTGAAATTTTCATACTAATATAATATTCAAACTTAAAGTATTAAATTTGTCGTTCTAAAAAAAATATGAAATGTAAATTGATTAAATTTGTAGCTAAAAATATTTAAAAAAGTCTAATATCATAGTACATCAAAGTTGTTTAAGTAAAACATCTTTATTAAAATAACAATACAAAAATTAATATCGAATTTTTTTATCTAATTAAATTAAAATTATCATAAGTTATACTTTATTATTTAATTGTATTCATTAATGTCTTGTGTATTGTCAAAATCAACTTTAAAAATTATCACAGATAGAGTGATATTTTGTGTCTCGAGGAGATATCTTTAACCACTATAAAATAGTATCTGACATATATGTCACATGGAAATTACTTAATAAATGTAAAAAGATACTCAAATATATACGTCATAGGCAAACAAACTGTGATATTAAGACAATATTAATAGGTATACGTCATAGAACATGCAATTATAAAATTTTCTCTGATTTTTTTTTAATATTTAGTTTCAGACACTCTGATATTAAGACAATATCATATATTAAGACAACTAACTTTGATATTAAGACAAATATCATATATTAAAAATATGAAATTTAAATAAAAATTTCAATGGTAATTATTCTTATAGTTTGTCTTCAAACACACTGTGATATTAAATAAAAAACTAGAACAATTAACTATGATATTAGAATGTGCAATTATAAAATTTTCTTTGATTTTGTTTTTAAATAGGATGTGAAGATTAATATTTTGTTTCAGACACTCTGATATTAAAACAATATCATATATTAAGACAACTAACTCTGATATTAAGGCAATATCATATATTAAAAAATGTGAAATTTAAAAAAAAAATCAATGGTATGAAATGCGATAATCACTATAAATAACATCTGACATATATTAAACATTAATGAAAAACTATATTAAAATTAAATATAAACCTTTTACATAAATTGATATTTTGAGTCTCGAGGAAGAATTTTTCATCACTATAATTAATATCTAACATGTACGTCAGTGTGCAATGCATCTATCTTTTCAAGATATAATCAAATATGTAGGTCAGATACTAAATTTAATTTTGTTTAAGCTCTTTTTGAATATTTTTAATTTATTGTGATATTAAGAAAATAATATCATAAGACAGTACTAGATTAAATTAGTGTGATATTAAGTTTAATATCATAGTACAAAAAAATTATTTATATAGTAAAATATTTGAAAATAAGCTTCTAAATTAAACATATTTATTAAAATAAATGTTCCAAAATTAATATAACATTTTTTTAACTAATATAATTAACGTTTAAATTAATGTAAACTTTAAATGTAAAACTTTAAATTATATTTCTCTGATATTAAGACAATATTAAATTTTTATTTTAGATACATATATTAAATTTTAGATACATATATTAAACATATTTCTCTGATATTAAGACAATATTAATAGATAGAAAAAATTCTAAGTGTTATTTACTAGTGCTTATTCAAGTTTAATTTTTAAGATATTTCTTTTTTCAATAATTAAGAAAAAAAATTTATTTTTTTTTTTGATCTGATATTATTGTTTGGCAAGATTAATCTGTGAAACTCAAATATTTAAGACAGTTTAATATCACAGTACATTAACACTTTGTTTATATAGTGTTTGAAATTCTTAATAATATCCTTATCAAGAAACGATCTACTGAATATCAAAAACCTAACGTAAATCCTCATTTCCATAACTCAAAAGACAAATCCAACTTCCAACAATACCATGTTGATCGATCGTATTAGCAACATGCCAGATATAGTGATCAGTAACATTTTGAATCGATTGCGTTTGTTAGAAGCGGTGAGAACCTCTAGTTTAGCGCGAAACTGGAGGTATAAGCGGACTTTGCTCACCGATGTCATAGTTGATGAGGATTTCTTTTATTATTTAACATATGAGTTTGATGGGAGGCTTGTTACTAGACTCTTAAAACGGCTTATGGGTCCAATAAGAAAGTTTGTCTTCTCTGTAGAGCCAAGATCAATGCTTGGAAGAGACAACTTTCATTATGAAGAGATTCGTGAGTGGCTCTTGTTTTTGGCTGAGCATGGAACTGAGGAGTTGATTATTACAAACTAGTATGGTGACCCAGTTATGTTCCCAACCCAACTTTACTCTCGTATCGAATTGAAACATCCGGTACTTCATCTTTGTGCTATGCCTACTTTGGAATATTTTCATGGCTTCCCAAATCTACTGAGCTTAGAATTAATTCATGTCAATTTCCTAAGCGGTACAGTTTGGGACTTTATTGCTGGTTGTCCCTCACTTGAGTCTCTTAAAATGAATCGTCCTAGTACAAACGAGATGAGACTATGGGATATTGCAAAACTTAGGAATTTTAAGAAGTTAGATTTGAGTTTCAGTCTTTATAATGTTGTGACGAGAATCACAACATCCGAAATCTTTCAACTGACAAGACTTCAAAATCTTGAGACCCTTACTTTGGATTTTGGTGATTGCACGGTAAGAACAATCTGAGTTTTTCAACTTATAATTTTATAATGTTAAAGAAATGTGTAATACTACTGAAATTTAATTTTTAAAACTTGTTGTAGTTGATACATGAAACTAATTCTAGGATGAATGTGCCTTTTGTATCCCTGATTAACCTTAAGCTGTCCGATGTCGATTTTGGGAATAGTGTTATGGTAGCGTTCACCACTGTAATGATTCGGGCATCTCCAAATTTGAAAATGTTGGATACCAGAGTAAGTGTAATGTTGTAATGCATATGTATCAAATAAACATTCCTAAATTTCCATGTTTGCGTATCTCAACACTATTTGATTTTTCAGGCTGCAAACATGCTTAGTGTTCTACCTTTGGAAAAAATTTCCAATGTTGTAGATAGAAACACATTCAGCCATGGCCAGCTACAGACTGTGGTGTTTTGAGATTTTCCTAGAACAGAGCATGAATTAACTTTAATAAAGTGTATACTTGTGTGTTCCCGGTTGATAAAGACAATCAATATCAGGCAAAGCGATAGGAGTTATGATGGGAATGAAAATATCAAGAACAACTGGGAGTTGGCTAGGAAGCTGTTGAAACTCCAGCGAGCTTCCCCCACAGCCATGGTAGATTTCTTTGAGTAGTTGTAGTTTATGTGTCGGTTGAATAGCCTATGACAATTCATGTTGCAATAATAATTGATTTTCAACTTCATGTTCTTCTTCATCTTAATTTCTTGCATATAATTTGAATTTTATATAGTATGATAATATCATAATATATGAATTGATTAATCTTTGAAATTTTACTAAATCTGATATTAATTGAAATTTTACTAACACTGATATTAAGACACTCTGATAGTAATACAATATCATATATCTATACAACTAACTCTGATATTAAGACAATATTATATATTAAAGACAATATATTAAATTAGAACATGTATATAATAAAATTTCTTTAATGTCAAAATATTAAAACCTACTCATTATCAAACACACTGTGATATTAAATAAAAATAGAATAACTAACTCTGATATTTGAGTATGTGTTTGACTAAAGAAAGTATAAGAAAAATACAAGTAGGACTTTTGATACTCTAATATTAAGACAAATATTATATATTAAAAATTTGATACTGCTGCTAGAAGAAAAGTTAATGCTGCTATAAGAAAAGTTACTACTGCTTAGGACTTTTGATATAAAAATTATAAAATAACAAATTTTATTGAAAAAATAAACATCATATTAAGTTTTACCAACTGAGTTAGAAATTAAATCATTTTAATTTAAATAACATAACTCAATTAAAATTATTTAGTAAATTTAAATAAAAACAAAAATATACTTAAAAACAGCATGAATTAAAAAAAGCAACATTATTGAAAAACTATATTAAAATTAAATGTAAAACTTTGACATAAATTGATATTTTAAGTCTCGAGAAGGAATTTTTCATCACTATCTGACATGTATGTCAGTGTGTTATGCATCTATCTTTTTCAAACAGATACTCAAATATGTATGTTAGATAGTAAATTTAATTTTATTTTAGCTCTTTTTGAATATAGATTGAAATTACTTAATAAATGTAAAACTAACTATGATATTAAGACAATATTAATATATATACCTCATTAATATCCAAATGTGAAGATTAATATTTTGTTTCAGACACTCTGATATTAAGACAATATCATATATTAAGACAACTAACTCTGATATTAAGGCAATATCATATATTAAGACAACTAAACTCTGATATTAAGGCAATATCAAATGTGATAATCAATATAAATAACATCTGACATATATGTCAGTTGCAAATTACTTAATAAATGTAAACAGATACTGAAATATGTATACGTCATAGGCCAACTAACCCTGAAAATATGATATAAAATTAATTATAATAACTACTCTCTTAATATTATCAGAGTATGTAAAATTCATAGTTTAAATATATGATAACATTTAAAAATGTAAATTGATTAATTTTGTAGCTAAAAATATTTAAAAAAGTTTAATATCACAGTACATCAAAGTTGTTTAAGTAAAACATCTTTATTAAAATAAAAATACAAAAATTAATATCAATTTTTTATCTAATTAAATTAAAATTATCATCAGATATACTTCATTATTTAATTATATTCATTAATGTCTTGTGTATTGTTAAAATCAACTTTAAAGATTAAAACTGATAGAGTGATATTTTGTGTCTCGAGGAGATATCTTTAACCACTATAAAAATAGTATCTGACATATATGTCAGTTGGAAATTACTTAATAAATGTATACAGATACTCAAATATATACGTCATAGGCAAACAAACTATGATATTAAGACAATTTTAATATGTATACGTCATAGAAGATGCAATTATAAAATTTTCTCTGATTTTTTTTAATATTTAGTTTCAAAGACTCTGATATTAAGACAATATCATATATTAAAGACAACTAACTTTGATATTAAGACAAATATCATATATTAAAAAAATATGAAATTTAAACACTGTGATATTAAATAAAAATAGAACAAGTAACTCTGATATTTGAGTATCTGTTTGACTAAAGAAACTATAAGAAAAATACAAGTACGACTTTTGATACTCTGACATTAACACAAATATCATATATTCAAAATATTAAATTTAAATAAAAATTTCATACTGCTGCTAGAAGAAAACTTAAAGCTGCTATAAGAAAAGTTACTACTGCTTAGGACATTTGATATAAAAATTATAAAAATAACAAATTTTATTGAAAAAATAAACATCATATTAAGTTTTACCAACTGAGTGAGAAATTAAATCATTTTAATTTAAATAACATAACTCAATTAAAACTATTTAGTAAATTTAAATAAAAACAAAAATATAATTAAAAACAACATGAATTAAAAAAAGCAACATTATTGAAAAACTATATTAAAATTAAATGTAAAACTTTGACATTAATTGATATTTTAAGTCTCGAGGAGGAATTTTTCATCACTATCTGACATGTATGTCAGTGTGTTATGCATCTATCTTTTTCAAACAGATACTCAAATGTGTATGTCAGATAGTAAATTTAATTTTATTTTAGCTCTTTTTGAATATAGATTGAAATTACTTAATAAATGTAAAACTAACTATGATATTAAGACAATATTAATATATATACCTCATTAATATCCGAATGTGAAGATTAATATTTTGTTTCAGACACTCTGATATTAAGACAATATAATATATTAAGACAACTAACTCTGATATTAAGGCAATATCATATATTAAGACAACTAAACTCTGATATTAAGATAATATTAATATATATACGTCATAGGCCAACTAACTCTGATATTAACAGAATATCATATATTAAGACAACTAACTCTGATATTAAAGACAATATAAAAATGTATACGTCATAGAGCATCCCACAATGGTTAAACAGCTCATAACTCTAATAAACACATCATAACTCTAATAAACATCATAACTCAATTAAAATTATTTAAGTAATTTAAATATATTAAGACAACTAACTCTGATATTAATATTTTCTTTCAAACATTCGGATATTAAGAAAATATTAATATATTAAGACAACTATGATATTAAAATTTTGATTTTGTTTTTAAATAGAAGGTGAAAATTAATATTTTCTTTCAGACAACTAACTCTGATATTAAGACAATATTAATATATCTTTATTAAGACAACTAACTCTGATATTAAGACAATATTAAGTGTTAGGTCACCATGTTGTAACACAAGCATCAATATGATAGAAATAAGGTAAGAAGTGATCGAATGAACACGCTAACACAATACTCGAATATATGAAAGAAATGTTATGCGTAGGAATTGAGATAATGTGAACAACCAAATCCCAAATGGGAGTTTACAACATTATTTATAGGGGAAGGGAGCTAGGGTAACACATCTAGTCCCTTCCTTCCTTATGGGCTTGGGCAAGGCTTATGGGCTTTCTACATAAGCCTTGCCATAAATACAAACTTTAAAGCCTAATTAAGCTAACTATTACATGTTGATTACTAACACTTGAGAAGTAGTTTAGGAGTGATTCCAACAATCTCCCTCTAAGTGTTAGAAATTGATGTCTTCTGTAATATTGAACAGTTGTTGGTGCAGATGTAATAGTTGCTTTGACGTCTTCTGACATTCTTCTTTCTTGTGAGAACAAGTGCCTTGATTCCAACAATCTCCTAAGTGTAGGGATTTTGTTTCTTTTGAAGTATTCTGCTTTGACGTCTTTGATTTCTTTGTTCTTTGACTCTTTGTTCTTTGTGGTGGTTGTGATAGTATGTTGTTGTCAGCTTCGTTGCTCCAGTGTCTCCACGTATTTCTCCAACATGCTCACACGCTCATTTGACAATGAATTCCAGATGTGAAGTAGTTCTTGAGTCTTTATAACTTTGTAGATTCTTTGATTAGATAAAGAATCATTTTGACTTTGGGTAGCCTTTGATTTTGAGAGAACTTCTTTTGTGATGTTGTTGGTATGAGCATGTGGAGAATCAGTACGATCTCTTCCTCCCGCGAGCATCAATCAGCAGCAGCATCTCCGGTACAGTCACGAACACCAATTGATCATTGTAATCTTTTCATAAAGAATTGATTACTACAATTGTTCTACTGATGAATGTCTTGATTCCATTCACCATGGTCGGGTGAATCAGCCGTCCGAATCCCGTAAAGGACAGTTGGCATTACATTGAACAAGTTCAAGTAATGACCCACATATTCAGGACTCGATTCTTGAAAGGAATCTCCTTAGCAGGATTTCCAGCACTTACAAGTTTGAACTTCGAGAGTGACAACAGCATAATGAGAAGACACATCTCTAATTCTAGCAAAGGCTGTTCCTAAAACCGGATGCCCTCAAGAAGGCTAACACGATGTACCGAAGTACATCTACGGTTCAGGTGAGTCGCTGAGGTACACCGAAGCATCACCTACCATTTAGAGACAACACTAAGCGTAACCCACAAGGAGTTACCGAAGTGACCTGCTGTCAGGGCTGTTTGATGTAGACCCTGGCAGGAGTTTCCATTCAATCACTGAGGATCACAGTTGTGAACCCCTCATAAATGTTCTCGACAGAATGCTAAGATCTATGAAGGACTCGATAATGTATCACTTGCGTTCTTATTGTTGAACGACAAGTGATGAAATGTCAAGTGTTCCTAAGAGATCTTTTGATGAATCTCGTGGCTCTAGACTCAATAGTGCGCTATGGTTTTCCTGAGCGGAGACTAGGGAGAGGGTCTCCTTCTTTAATACCAGCAATCTCTAAGAGAAAGCCGATAGTTTATGTAGGGTTCCCTGTGAGAATGAAACAAGCTTCTGTTGAGAGAAACTTGAGTGATACATTGTTATTGTGGTATTCGTGCTAAGGTCATTAATCCGCATGTTGTTATTATGGTATTTGTGCTAAGGTCGTGAATCAATCATTGTTACACATCTTTTTCTGGTCTCTCATTGTTAAATAATTTTTGTGTTGGTGATTTGCACAAAGGTCACAAATCCACACAAGTATATTGGTGTTGCTAAAATACAATATTAACTAGTGTGGATTTCTAAGTATAATAAAAATTAATTTTTATCATTCTTAGGAAGTGAAGGTCATTCACATTTAGGAACTTTGTAACGTGTGTTAGATATAGTGATAGAATAGTCAACGGGCTCGTGGATTGGGCTAAGCTAAATGGCTAAATCTTATGTTAAGCTAGCCTTGTATAAGTTGTTATCCAATCCAAGTCCAATCCAAGCCCATCCCAAAGCCCATTAGGGCATATGTACTTGTAGTATAAATACACCTCAAATGAGTCATTTGAGGTGTGTGCTTGAGTGTGTTTTGTGTGTGCGTTTTCTTTCAAGTATAATAAGTTTCCTTTCATCTTATTTTCTCTCTATTTCATACGCATAACATATATCTTCAAGTCACCATCTTTCCTTTCTTCTTCTCATCTCTACGCATAAGTGTTTGTGGGTTTAACGTGTTATACTTGTGTGATAAAGTTAGGTTGGTATACGCGTAAGGTTGATGTAAAAACAAGGTCCTACAATTGGAATCAATCTTCTAACAATAGTTTAGGAGTGTTTTTGGTTGAAGTTTTTTTGTAGTGTTACGCGTAGGACTCTCGTTCTCAAAATTGTAACGCATAAAACTTTAATTTTTGCACTAAAATCTTCAAGATTCTTATGTTTTGAGGTTTATATAGTGTTAAAGATTCTAGCTTTTGATAAAAGTTCGAAGCTTTACGTGTTTTTATTCACTTTTAAACTCGTGTGTGTTTGGTAGTTCATTTCTACGCATAAGCAGAAAAGGCACTTTGGGTGATAAAGGTCAAAACTTTCTTGTTATTTGAGTGTTTTGGAAGCTGTGAGTGCAAAAGATATCGTAAGCGAAACTGAGCATCTTTTACGCGTAAGCAAAGAAAGTAAAAACCCTCTTTTTACGCGTAAGAAAAAAGTCAAAACCCTCATCATACGCATATGATTTTACGCATAAGCATTTGGTAAAGAATCTTCGTGCAACAACGGTGACTCAGTGCTTCCCTCACTTGGATAAGTTTGTGGAACACTTCGACTTGTGAAATCTCACTAGCTTGGATAAGTTAGAGAGATACGATTCTTGTTTACGCATAACTAAAGTTTTTAAGCATAAGACTTAAATCTTACGCCTAAAGTTGTGGTTTACGCATAAGCATTAAATCTTACGAGTAAGATCGTTTTTTACGCCTAAGAGTAAAATCTTACGTGTAAGGAAATTTTTTATACATAAGAATTAATTATTACGCGTATGGTTACTAGTTACGCCTAAGGTTCAAATCTTACACCTAAGCATCAAAAGTTACGCCTAAGCAACCAAATCTTACGCATAAGCTCAAAGATTACGAGTAAGACTTTCAGATCCAATTTTCACTACAACAACCGAGCTTAATCTTCATCAAACACATCTCCTTTATTGTTGAATTGATCCTACATCAACTTTATCATAGCATACCTTCATCAATGGCAACTCAACAAGACATTCATGCAGCCGGTGCCGAAAACCGTCCTCCTATGTTGGAAAAAGGTGGTTATCTTCAATAGAAAAGTCGTATGCTCCGCTACATCAAGACCAAACCTAATGGAAAACTAATGATTCAATCCATTACGAATGGACCCTTAAAACCTCGACAAGTCCAAGAACCTAGAAATGCTGATGCAACACCTCCCGTCCCACCATCCTTTCATACTCAATATGATTCAGAATACACTGAAGAGGATAAGAAGCAAGTCGAAGCAGATGACATGGCAATTCATACTGTCCAACTGGGTTTACCAAGAGACATCTTTGCTGCTGTAGACAGTTGTGAAACTGCTTTTGATATGTGGGAACGTGTTAGACGGCTTTGTCATGGAACATAAATTGGTCAACAAGATACGGAGAACAAGATGCTAACTGCATGGGAGAAGTTTACATCTACTCCAGGAGAATCAATTGAATCCTACTATGGAAGGTTTTGCACTTTAATGAATGAGCTTATCAGAAACAAGTTGGAACCCAGAACTATCGTGAGTAACATCAAATTCCTGAAAAATCTTCCAGAAGAATGGGGACGATATGTCACTATTGTCAACCAAACAAAAGACTTACATCAGGTAAACTTTGATCAACTCAACGATTTTCTGAAACAAAACCAAATTGAAGTGAATGAAGTCAGGAAAGAAAGATTGGCAAAGAATCATGATCCATTGGCACTAATTGCAAAGACTCAAACTCCAGTGAATACACAACAAAAAGCTTCATCATCTTCCACTAACAACAACTTGCAGCAATACATTCTACAACCACAAGTTGTTTTCCCTCCTCAACAACAATTCTATCCACCAGAACAACAAGTCATTCAACAACAACAATACCAGGAACAAGGAATCACTGATCTTGAAATTGAACAAGAAGAGGCTTTGTCAAATGCATTTGCATTTTTTGGTAAAGCATTCAGAAGTCGCTATTCCACACCAACTAACAAAAACCAAAGGATTTCATCAAACACTCGCAACAGGCAAATTGCATAGCCGGGTGTGAATATGGGTCATCAAGGACAAACGGTTGGAGTTATTCTGAACCCACAGGGATATGCTACTGGATTTCACATGGGTAATCAAGCGGTTCCGTATCAGGGTAATCAATTGGGTCAGAATGTTGGGAATCAGTTGGGTCAGAATGTTGGGAATAGAGAAGTGGGTAATCAGAATGGGAATGTTGCAGCTCCAGTCGTTGGGAATTATGGAAATGTGAATCAGGGTAATCAGGTTAAGTGTTACAACTGTCAAAGAGTGGGTCACATGGCAAGGAATTGTCTAACTAAGCCGAAAAAGAAGAATGCTGCATATCTTCAGAAAGCTATGCTGTTAGCACAGAAGTCAGAAGCAGCGCTGCAGCTGGGTGCTGAGGAAAATGATTTTTTCGCTATTATGGATGATTTGGAAGACCTCGAGGAAATCAATGTGAACTGCATCTTCATGGAAAATCTTCAGGAGACTAAGTACGACACTGACCCTGACGCACCTCCTGTCTATGACGCTAATGCAGTATCTAAGGTACCAGTCATTGATCCATACTATAACAATGTCATATTTGATGTGTTTACTCATGACGAACAGCATTCTGTGACATCCTCACCTACTTATGATACATACCTGGACAATCCGAGTTGTAGCAATACTAACTCTGAAACTCCAGATATGGATCCTAGTAGAGGCTGTGTGGCACAAAATACTGAGACTGATGAGGAAACACGTGCTTATTTTGAAACATTAATCAATAACTGTGGCATTGAAATCGAGAAAGTTAAAACGGTCAATCGCGAAGTTAAGGCCGCGAATGCTAAATTAACCGCTGAGCTAGAGAGTTACAAGGAGAACGTAAAAGCTTTTGAATTTCACAAAAACAAAGAGTCAGAATTAGAAATTGGTTATCGAAATTCCGTTTTAAAAGAACAACAATTGCAAATCAAGTATAACACACTTGATGTGAATTTGAACTTGAAAATAAAATCTTTAAACAAGGAACTTTCTGATCTAAATGACCAACTTTCTAAACAAAAAGCAATGTTTTCTGATCTTGAAAAAGAGAAGAAACAGTTGATTACTGATTTTTCAAAACGAGAAGATTCTCTCCTTGATGAAATTCTTGATAAAGATGAAAAAATCAAAAAATTGGAAAATTTACTTGTTACAACGGGTCATTCAGCTAAATCAACCAATATGCTGATTAATCAAACAAATCCGTATTTTCATACAACACAAAAAATGGCCCTTGGTAACAACCCTTCTTCGTTCCTCAAGAAAGCTCAGAAACCTCAGAATGTGTTAAAGAATGGAAATGCTTTGCATGAACCCATAATTGTTCGTGATTCTCTTGAAACGTTAGAACTATCTAAGGAGAGTAGATCAAAAATGAAACAAAAACATCCGTAAATCAAACCAATCGACTACAACAAATGGAACAAAATTTCTGGAATTACTTTTGTTAATCAAAAAGAAAATTCAAATTTTTCCATCACACCAAGTGTTTCAAACAAAGTGTCAACACTAGTTTCAAAATCAGTTTCAAAACCAGTTGTTGTCTCAAAATCTCTTTCGGACATTGAACAAATGTCTTCAAACAATCCTTTTAACACAAGTGATGCGAGAAGTATTTTAGAAAATGTGAAAACTAGAATTGCGGGACTTCAAGAGACTGTTAAAACCAAAACCCATATTACAACAAACATCTGGTTTTCTAGTTTTGATAATGAAAATAAAAAGTTTTTTGAAACTGAAATTGCCCCTCAGCTAAATAACATCAACTCAAGGGTAATTCATTTTGAACAAACATTTTTGAAAGAAACAACTGACTTTGTCAAGGACCATAAATCCCTGGTAAAGCAAGCTAATGACAGTATTGAACACATCAAAGTTTTGGAAAATTTAAATGATTCTCTCTTCGAAGATGTTTTGACTACTGATATAATGTCCATTATTTTACAAACATATTCTGTTGAAGATCATGAAAGACTCCAGTCTGAGACCTCCGAAATTGTTTCAAAATATGAAAAAGCTCTTGAAAAACTTGAAAAACTTGAAAAAGAAAATGTCTCATATTTTAAACAACTTGATCAAAAAACTGAGGAATGCAAGTATGACAAACTGTCGTATGAGCGTGCCTACAATGACATGAAAGCGAAAAATGATCTTTTGAGGGCTCAGTTGGAATGTCAAAAAGGAAAGGCAGTGGATTCTAAGATTACAAAACCATTGACTGAGGAGAAAGCAAATGTTCCCAAACCGGTTTTAAACCAAAAATGTATGTTTCTTTGCCTCCTCCAAAAGTCAATGAGAAAAATGATTTATCAAAACCAGTCACTCCACCTGCCTTGCCTAAACAAAATGTTGAAAAAGGAAAAGCGGTTATCGAGAAACCAAAAGTTTTAGCACCTGGCCTTTTTAAGATGAGTACCACTAATGCGTCTGCCTCCACATCTAAAACATATGGAACAAACGACATAAGTTTAGAAAAGCACTCTAAAGAAACTAGGCAAGCTGAAACCACTTCTCTAGATAAAAATGTGAATCCTAATGCGTGTGCCTTACCTTCTACAGGACTAGAAAGCACCTCTAGGAGCAGCAGACTAAAGCCTAAGAGCAATACAAGGAACAATAGAGTCTCGCATGCCTCTAAGAGTAGTAGCTTGAAGAAAGTAGAAGAACACCCTAGGAATTTATCGCTTTGTAATAAGAAAGACATTTCATCTGAATGTAATGAACCTATGAACTCTGCTAAGTTTAATGAATATGTTAATTTTTTTTTTTTGTTTAACTTGCAAGAAATCTTTAACTAATGTTCATGATGATTGTGTTTCTAAGAATGAGATTGTTAAGCCTGTTCAGAAGAATGTTCCTAAAAGAACTTATACTAAACCCATAGGACGCCTAGTTGCAAGACTTAGGTTTTACACTACTGATAAGAAGCATAGTCTTTACTTTAGGGATGACATTTAGAAACCAACGGGTAGAACTTTCACACTCCAGAATGGTAGAATGAGTGATGAACCTGCTTTCCCAGTAGATAACTTCTATGAGTGTGATCAGGATTTTACCTCTAACCCAAAGGAACCAAAATCAAAACGGTTTCCAAAATCTTCTTCTTCTGTTCTTGGCAGGTTATCGAAATATGTCTTTGGATCGTCGACTCGGGTTGCTCCAAGCACATGACCGGGAATCTGAAGCTGCTGATAAATTTCGTCTGGAAATTCATGGGAACCGTACGTTTCGGAAATGATCATGTAGCAGCTATCATAGGTTATGGAGATCTACCTTTTGGAAATTATTTGATCACTCGGGTTTACTATGTCGAAGGGTTGGGACACAATTTGTTTTCAGTCGGGCAGTTCTGTGATGCAGATTTAAAGGTTGCGTTTAGGAAAAATGCTTGCTTCGTTAGAAACTTGGATGGCACTAATCTCTTAACTGGGAATCATGATACAAACTTGTATGCTATCGACATAAACCAAATGGCCTCTTCATCACCAATATGTCTTATGACACGAGCATCTGGAACAAAGTCCTAGTTGTGGCATAGAAGGCTATCCCATCTCAATTTCGACACCAGCAACAAACTTGCCAAAGACAACATCGTCAACGGACTTCCAAAGTTCAAATACACCAAGGATCACTTATGTCCATCATGTGAACAAGGAAAAAGCAAAAGAGCATCATATAAACCCAAATCCGTACCTAGTTCAGAAGCAAAGTTGCATATGTTGCACATGGACTTATGTAGCCCAATGAGAGTAGAAAGCATTAATGGGAAAAAGTATATTCTTGTTATCGTCGATGATTATTCAAGATATACATGGGTTAGGTTTCTGAGATCAAAAGACGAAGCACCAGGCATCATCATCACCTTTCTTAAGCGTATTCAAGTACTTCTTCAAACTCCAGTAAGGGTTGTAAGAACAGACAACGGCACAGAATTCACAAATCAGGATTTAAGAACTTATTTTGAAGATGTTGGAATCACTCATCAGACGTCAGTTGTTAGAACTCCACAGCATCATGGGGTAGTTGAAAGAAGAAATCGTACTCTTGTGGGCTGCTCGCACAATGCTAATCTATTCTAGTGCACCATTATTTCTATGGGCTGATGTTGTTGCCACTGCTTGTTTCACTCAGAATCAATCCCTTATCCATCCAAGATTCAATAAACCCCCATATGAAATAGTGAACAACAGAAAACCTGATATCTCTTACTTTCACGTGTTTGGCGCTTTGTGCTATCCGATAAACGACAAAGAAGATCTAGGGAAACTGAAAGCTAAAGGTGATATTGGAATCTTCATTGGATATTCAGATAGCTCGAGGGCATTCAGGGTGTATAACAGGAGAACTAGAAGGATCATGGAGACGATGAATGTGAATTTTGATGAACTTTCACAGATGGCTTCTAAGAGACTCGCTCTAGAACCCGCGCTTAAACCGATGGCTTCTAATCAAAACAGATTAGGACCCGCACCAAACCAGCAGACTTCTGGACACATCAGTTCAGGACTCATACAACAAAGAGCTCCATCAACTTTTGCTGGCACACCTCATGAAAAAGAATGGGAGAATTTCTTCGAGTTAATGTTCGATGAATACTATGGTGGAACCTCGACAAATGCATCAAACCATCATTCCGCTGCACCCGCTCAACATCATCTACCACCACCAACAGAAGATGCATCTACAACGGTCGAAACCAATGCACCAACTCTATCAACATCATCTACATCTACTCCAGCAACTCCAATTCTTCAAACAGTTTTACCAGCAGTTGATGAGCAAAACCAAAACATATCATTTCAAGAAGAACCTACTCAAAACCAGAACGATGCAATGTTAGATGAAGACTTATTTGAAAACGCGTTTGCTACGGAATCAGCTGAATCATCTTCAAACTTACGAGAACCATCTAACTCGCACTCGTATAATCTACGGTATCCTTCTACTCTGAAGTGGACAAAAGACCATCCGATTGAACAAGTTATTGGTGAACCGTCAAGGCCAATTCAGACGAGACGCCAACTTGCCACCGATTGCTACTTGTGCATTTACCTTTGCTCAATTAGCAATATAGAGCCAAAGAACATCCGCGAGGCAATGGCAGAACCCGCATGGATAGAAGCGATGCAGGAGGAACTTCTCCAATACCGTCTACATGACTCTTGGGATATGGTTCCAAGACCAATTGACATTCGAGTCATTGATCTCAAATGGTTATGGAAGAACAAAAGGGATGAAGAGATGACTGTAATTCGCAATAAAGCTCGTCTTGTGGCCAAAGGATACAGACAGGAAGAAGGAATAGACTTTGAAGAGTCATTCACGCCGGTAGCTAGACTTGAAGCGGTCAGGATATTCTTAGCCTATGCAGCTCACAAAAACATCATGGTTTATCAGATGGACATTAAGACCGCGTTTCTGAATGGAACTCTGAAAGAAGAAGTGTACGTGAGTCAGCCAGAAGGCTTCATAGACATGGAACATCCCGACTACGTCTACAAACTCAAAAAGGCAATCTATGGATTAAAGCAAGCTCCGAGAGCGTGGTATGACGAACTGTCCTCTTTCCTGATTCAAAACAATTTCATCAAAGGAACTGTTGATCCTACCTTGTTTACACAAAAATGCAAAAACAACATTTTGATTGTTCAGATTTACGTGGACGACATTATCTTTGGGTCCACTAATCTGAATCTTTCAAAACAATTTGAAAATCTCATGAAAAGCAAATTTGAAATGTCCATGATGGGGGAACTAAAATTTTTTCTTGGTTTACAAATACATCAATCCCCACATGGAATTTTTATTAATCAAGCAAAATATACAACTGAGATTTTGAAAAATCATGGTATGGATAATTGTGACTCTGTTGGCACACCAATGATAACATCGCCAAAAATTGGAGCCGATTTGTTTGGGAAACCTATCGATCCGAAGAAATATCGGAGCATGATTGGTTCTCTCATGTACCTTACTGCTAGTCGACCCGATATTCATTTTGTTGTTTGCTTATTAGCACGGTTTCAAGCAAAGCCTACCGAACTGCACCTCAAAGAGGTTAAAAGGATCTTTCGGTACCTGAATACTTCCATTCACAAGGGTCTTTGGTATCCGAAGGAATCCAGATTAGATCTAATTTCCTTTTCAGATGCGGACCACGCAGGCGATCAAGTTACATCAAAAAGTACATCCGGAGGAGCACAATTTTTAGGTGAAAAGTTAGTAAGATGGTCTTCAAAGAAACAAGATTGTACTGCACTTTCAACCGCTGAAGCTGAGTATGTGTCTCTATCTGCATGTTGTGCTCAAGTTCTATGGATGAGAACACAACTCACAGATTATGGCTTTACTTTTGATAAAATACCTATGTATTGTGACTCGAAAAGTGTCATAGCCATATCGTGCAATCCTGTTCATCACTCAAAGACTAAGCACATTCGTGTCCGCTACCACTTCATCAAAGAGCACGTAGAAGAAGGTACTGTTGAATTATTTTTCGTGAAGACTGATTACCAACTCGCCGATCTATTTACTAAAGCCCTTCCAAAAGAAAGGTTTGACGATTTAGTTCGACGAATTGGAATGTGAAGCCTAACCCCTGAGGAGTTAGAATGTCTGATTTTCCAAAAAGCTTCACTGTAAATATTTTTGAAAAACAAAATACAAAATTTGAAAAACCAACAAAAGCAAAATATAAAATTATAAAATTTTCAAAAATTCAAAAACAATATAAAATCAAAAATCCAAAAATATTCTTCTCACGACATGTCTCTCGTATAATCGATATTTTATACGTTTCTAGAAATGTCATTCCACAACAGTGGCGGATCCAGGATTTTTAATCGCATGTAGCACAAAAAAAAAATCTACGGGTCACCATATTTTTCCAAAAGAAATGTCTAAACAAAAAAAATTAGTATTCGAGTTTCTTAAAGTTAAAACCAACGATAGGTTGCTCAAATTGAATATCACAATGCAAGTTTATAAACGGAAACAAATTTTGGATGTCTTGAAATCAGACATCATTTTCATGTAACCTCATATTGCACCATGGACTTTATTTACGATAATTCTTTATAATGTAACAGAACAGTAAGAGACTAGATAGTTTAATACATTATGGTTCTAGTCTCGTCGGATACATGTATGAGACACTAGTATAGCGTTTGAAAAAGTTGCATTAAGAAAAATAAATATTTAAAAAACAAAAAAACAAAAAAAAAACAAACAAACATGGGAATTTTAAAAGAATAATGTAAATCAAAGTGTTTTAAAATCTAAAACCAACAATGTATAACCTTCAATTCACGTATTGTATAAACCTTGTAAAATGTAATCGACCATTCTAAGTTATACAGTAATAACTAAGAAGGGCTTAATTATTAAAGCTTTAAACTCCTTACGCTTGTTAAAAAATAAAACTATATATACAGTTTAGGGCAAAGTTGTAAAAGCTATCAACTTTAGGGGGCCAAGTGTAGATGAACTAAAGTAGTCATCTTCCTTATCGTATACAGATCTTAAAAGGTTGCAAGCTTGTGTTTATCTTCCATATTTTTTTCTTTAAAAAAAATCATATAAAGACCTTTTTTTAATGCAATCTTATCAGTTTAACGCTATAAATCTTTGCACATGCTCGAATCCGACCATGATCACCGAAATTTTTCATGTGTGGCACGTGCTATACGTAGCCAAGCACTGGCTCCGCCCGTGTTCCACAATGATACGGGCATGTACAGATGCTTGAGCGAGAGTTCTTTAAATGTTTTCCAAAACATGTCGTTTATCAAAAATTTCTTCAAAAATGGCTTTCGTATACTTCAGTACGAAACCCGGACAAAAATGATGACTTTTGACTATTTTCAAATCAAAACTCGTGTTTTTAAAGAAAAATCTAGTGTATGCTTCGGTACACTACATTTAAAACTGGTGAGAAATCATCATCATCTTAAGCACCTTTTTCAAGATTGTTCAAAAAGATTTTTAAAATCTTTCAAAATATTTTGTGCTCAAGATAACTCCCTCTAAAACCCTTTAATTGATTATGCTTTATTAAAGGAGGAGTATAAAACTAAAATGTTCCAAATTCATGCTTAAATCAAATCCGTTTGTCTCCCCAAAAGATTCTAAAAATATTGTTTAATCCGTTGATATCAAAAATATCACGAATATGCTATTTTTGAGGGGGAGAAGACGTGATTAAAATGTGATCAAAATGTTTAATGATCGGTATTTGAATATCAAAAGAGCTCGACTCAGTTGAAACCAATGAATTGACGAGTAATCAAAGTCAGTAATTGTACCATTTCAAGAAACTTGTGATAGACATGAACTTACATGGGTCTAACCTTCTTTTCAAGGAGAGTTTACAACTTCAAGTTAGTTATTAGAGCTAGTTGTCACCTAAAAACTGACAATGGAACTCTTTAACAAAGCAACGTAACCGTGTCTCGTGGGGAATTGTCTATCATGAGCAGATCAATTCAAAAAGTGCGAACTCTACCCTCTATGTGCATATTTCTGTTAAAACTTATAAGCACATGTGAAGGGGGAGTGTTTCTGAAAATATAAAACTCTCGGAGTGTTCCAAACATGTTTTCAATTATAAACACTCTAAGAGATTTTCAAGAAAAATTGTTTTATGGCAACATGGGACAGTCATGGAGTTATAAGGTGACTAAGGATAGGAAATTCGTCCTATGATCCGCCAGAGCCGGAGGGATCTACCCAAGGATAATACCCATAGTTTAGTACTAGAAAGTCCTTAGGTATGATTGAAAAAAAGGAGTAATGTGAGAAAGGAGAAAGAAGGGGTTGAATAATTAAAAAGAAAAGTAAAAGAAAGGGTGAAAAGAAATAGCCCTCCATATTCAACCTTAGGGTAGAAACCGGGTTCAATACATATGCTACTGGTTGTCACTTAGATGACACTGGTATTGAAGACAAAGACGTCATGGACCCAGTGACGCATTGCACCTAACCTTCTAGCCACTTAATTCCTCTCAAAAGGGTTTGTTTCATTCTCACTGGGAACCCTACATAATCTATCGACTTTCTCTTAGATCGGTGGTATTAAAGAAGGAGACCCTCTCCCTAGTCTCCGCTCAGGAAAACCAAAATGCACTAATTGAGTCTAGAGCCACCGAGATTCATCAAAAGATCTCATAGGAACACATGACATTTCATCATTTGTTGTTCATCAATAAGAACACAAGTGATACATTATAGAGTCCTACGCAGATCCTAGCAATCTGCCAGAACATTTATGAGAAGATTCACATTTGTGATCTTCAGTGATTAAATGGAAACTCCTGCCAGGGTCAACATCAAGCAGCCCTGACAGCAGGTCACTTCGGTAACTCCCCGTGGATTACGCTTAGTGTGTCTCAAACGGTCTACAGTCGTGGGGTGATGCTTCGGTGTACCTCAGCGACTCACCTGAACTGTAGGTATACTTCGGTACATCGCGTTATCTCACTTGTGGGACTCCAGTTCAGGAACGGCCTTTGTGAGAATTAGAGACGTGTTTTCACACTATGCTGTTAACAACTCGAAGTTCAAACTTGTAAGCACTGGATTACTTCTAACCCATGTTTTTATGTTTTCTTCTTATGGATGCTTGCGGGAGGAAGAGATCGTGCAGATTTTCCACATGCTCATACCAACAACACATGAAAAGTTCTCATCAAAATCAAAGGCAACACAAAGTCAAAGATGATTCTTCGTCAATGTCAAAGAATCTACAAAGTTTAAAGACTCGAGAACTACATCATTGGTAACCAAAAGACAAATAGAAGTGTGAGCATGGTGGAGAATGACGTGGAGACACCTAACCAATGAAGTTGACAACGACAGAATACCACATTATCTGATTACAAAGCATGAAGGAACAAAGAATTAAGACTACTCTATATCTTCACACAAAGTTCAAGCTCAGGGAAAGTAAAGACCTATTCAAGTGGAGCATCTTTTGAATGACCACCCCTTAGGGGGAGATTGTTAGCCGTAACAATTTTTATTAGAGGTGATGGTCATTCACATTTAGGAACTTTGTAACATGTGTTAGATATAGTGATAGAATAGTCAACGGGCTCGTGGATTGGGCTAAGCTAAATGGCTAAATGTTATGTTAAGCTAGCCTTGTATAAGTTTTCATCCAATCCAAGTCCAATCCAAGCCCATCCCAAATCCCATTAGGGCATATGTACTTGTAGTATAAATACACCTCAAATGAGTCATTTGAGGTGTGCTTGAGTATGTTTTGTGTGTGTGTTTTCTTTCAAGTATAATAAGTTTCCTTTCATCCTATTTTCTCTCTATTTCATACGCATAACATATATATTCAAGTCACCATCTTTCCTTTCTTCTTCTCATCTCTACGCATAAGTGTTTGTGGGTTTAACGTGTTATACTTGTGTGATAAAGGTTGGTATACGTGTAAGGTTGATGTAAAAACAAGGTCCTACAGTGTTGTTCGTGCCTTGGTCACGAGCCTGCTACTTGTATCTTGTTCTTCTACCCTCAACCCTAAAACGTGTATTCTTTTATTCCCCTGTTGCTCCATCCAATCGTTAAAAAGAGTTAACATGGTTACTAAAAGGACATATTGTTTTGGTGAAGGCATGTGTAAAATTGGTATTGAAACTGAAGATGGTCTAATAAGGCTATGATGCAGGTTTTACTGACCAGGTTTTAATATTTATAAAGTCTCGTTATACCTATGGTCTACCCTAATGCACTAACGGGCAGTGTACCCAGTCGTGTGTAGTGTAGTAATCGGTAAAGCCGAGGTCGTCCCAAGAGCTATGTGTGTTGGATTATTACTAAGTCTAGGTGTCACAGATTAATAATGGTTTCGATAGGGATTTAATTCATTAAACTACTAAAGCAGAATAAAACAGAATAAAAGCAAATAAATGATAAAGGGAAATCAATAGAGGAGAGTGGTGCTAACCTAGTTAATCCTCCTAGCTAGTTATGTCTACGTCTACTTATTTCCAATTACTTCACGTGGGGTCAAAGTCGAGAGGACATCATTTGGTCAATTCGCCCTAACCTATCAGCAAAGTTGCCACCACAGGAAAAGTCAGGTGTCCCCTCATAAGTCCTGTTGTTCCTGGTCCCCTAAGCCAAGTCATTAAGTACCGCTACATGCTATATTTATAATAGTGAATGCCCGGTCGTTAGGAACTTAGACACGCACCCCCTAATTCTTAAGTTCATCCAAACGATAGGTGATCAGTTGGTCAAATCGCACAAGTAGAAAGGGTCGTCAGTTGGTCATATCTTACCCTTCCCATCTCAGTCCGCTCACCTAGGTTCAGTTGGTCATATCTCCTAGGCAATTGGCCTCTACCGCCATTCAAAACTACCAAACCAAGGGTGGCTACCAATAAACTATGCATGCACACACTTAGAAATAATTGTACGGAAGTAAAGTAAACACAAACAAAACAATTAAGGAATCATAACTAGGCCAGCACCAAGAGGTGCTTAGCCGCTCATATTAATCATGCAAATCAATTCAATATTCAAAGGTACGAAATACATGAACTGAAAGTAAAAGAAATATAAAACGCTAATGCTTATCGTAGGGGAGTGATTTCTCCCTTGGAGACAGCTCTGTATGCTCCTCTAGACCTGCCTTGAGCTTTTTCCCACGTTCTCTGAGTGTTGTGTGTGGAATGGAATGATTTGCCCTAATCGCCCCCTTTGAGAGGGAGGAGAAGAGATGATATAAAATGCAGAATTCGTGGGGTATTTATAGGCCAGATGTTGGTTACGTTGTAACTATAACAAGAGTTACGCCGTAATCTTCTATTTCATCGTATTTTGCACTAGATCTGATGGTTACGGCGTAACCTTATAAGTGGTTATGCCTTAGTCTTCAATAAAATTGGTTACGCCGTAGTTGATGTAATAGTTACGGCGTAAGTATCAGCGGCGTGGAACCTCATTAGACCTAATATAGTTACATCGTAGCCTTTGGGAAGAGTTACGCCGTAACCTTCTGATAAGTTGGTTTTCTGAGTCACGCAATAGTTACGGCGTAATGTGAGAGATGAGTTACGCAGTAACTTATTCAAAGTAGCATACTGTGATAAATCTTTTGATATTTCTCCAGTTCCGCGTCTCTTTAGCTCCAATGCTCGTAATTTAGCTGAAAGTGGAAAACAATGGAAAACAAGCGTAAATCCATATAAATGATATAAATTACAAGCATTATCGGGGGAAATTGACACTTAATAATCAGGACTATTTGATGTTATCAAATATCCCCCCACTTGAACTCTACTTGCCCTCAAGTAGACCTTATTAGAAAGATTCCTAAAAAGATATCTCCCATAACCTGGAAAATATAAGTTTACAAATCCCTTATGCTAGAATAAAACAAAGTCGAACACCTCACGAAAGGGGAACAAAACACTCAAATCTCTCAGCTATTCTAAGTATCAATTTCGGGGTGATCACTCAATCGCACAGTCATAGCATGTATTCTATCATAAGCTTGGCGGTTACACAAATCTCCACCACTAGAGTTAAGGGCTAAACAATTCTCGAATGCAATATGGGTAGACACGACAAAGGTTAAGGGGTGACTCGTCATTACTAACATGTCACGGCGAAATGGACAAAACCAGTGGTACATGACCAAATCCATGGCCAAGACACCAAAGATTGCTCGCTACATCACCTAGACACGCTTCATGACTAAAGGGTAGGATAAGAAATGGGATATATAATTGGTGCAAAATGAAAAACAAACAGGTAGTCTAAATCTATAACCAAGTCATCACCACTTACCGTCCGCCTAAAGTTCAAGCTTTGAAGTCAAGAAACTGGATCATGAAATATAAGGTAGATGTGTCATTAGAGGACGTCGTGATGGGCACACTACCTTTTCTCCAATTGTTGGCATAACTACCAACTCCAATCTTCAAATGTGACCGAGGTGGCCTCCTCGATACTAAATCTATAAAGCTCATAACATAGTGCTTTAACATTGCACTTTACAATAACTAAATCATAACAACTTTTTTAATTTTTTTTTCAACATAACAATAATAACATACTGTCCCCCCCACTTGAGATGAACAATGGGAATTCGGGGGGTCTTCAATGATCTTCAGGAATGTTGTCTATGAAAGCGTGATTTCTGAACCTTTCCACTCGAACCTTGAACTTAGGCAAATGATGACTTCCCAATCACAAATAAAGACTACAGGGTAGGCTAAGGTGTATACGTGTAACGAAACAATATATTGGGTTGACAAGATGAAAGGAATGGCTTAGAGGGGTGTATCTAGGGGTGTCTTGCACTAAAGGTGAGTGCAACAAAAGGGTTTCACATGGGGTCGATAAGTCGAGGTGACTAATCGATAGACACACAATGGTAGGCTGTTTGGGTGATAATCCTCTAATATTGCCTTCTAAAACTGAAAAGTCCAAATACATAGAGCTAACTCAACATACCTCGTCTATCGTCTCGAAATGATGCAAAGGCCAAGTTCTAAAGTTTACAAGCTACCGGAACACTCATAATTTGGTGGATTTGGGGTAAAATATTGGAAACGGATAAGGCTAATCTCACCATATAATATCAAGGTTTGTATGTGCTCGGCTAAGGTCTAATCTAGTTAGGTTAAGAAAAACATGTCAAAATTTTAAAAATGGCATAATTTTTCAAAATAAACTAGAAAAACGAGGGTAAAATAATGTTCAAGAGATAATTCTACTCCCGTCCCCCCACTTGAATTGGACAAAGTCCCTTTTGTACTAAGCATTAAATAAAGGTGAAGAGAAAAGTAGAATTAGAGCGAGAACTTCCCTGAAATTTGATCCATAAAGAAAGAAGGCCCACGAAAAAGAGACGTGCCTTCGTATAAGCATCATGAACAAACTTCGATCCCTGAAATCACACTACCGACAAGCATAATTCTAAAAAGAAAAAAAATGAAAAATGAAAAATGAAAAACAAACCTAACTCACTTTCGTAGGAATCACGGTTGCATTTAGCGAATGTAACAAGTCTTTTAAACCACTTGGTGTCCCAAGTGGACGAGTGAAGTCTCGTGAGGGTTTACAGGGAACACACCCACAAAGTTCATTTAAAATACTAATACAAGGTTATTGTGTTTTAAAATGAAAGAATTAAAGCAGAGAAAGGTTATATCGTAACTCTTTTGAGGGAGTTACGCCGTAACTGGCAAAACCTGACATAAGCATCAAAGTGAGTGGTTATGGCGTAACCACTGAGATGGTATTAAGCCGTAATTGGTAATGTGTCAAGAATTCTGCTGCTAAAAGGTTGGTTACGGCGTAATTACTAAGATGAGTTACGCCATAACTTTGGTTAGATCAGCAAACTGCAGCAACAATTACTTCCTCGTTTCCTGCAAAAATGGTTAGAAAACACAAAACCCTACAGAAATATAAATAAAACAAAAGAAAGGGATAATTCAGGTTGTCTCCCGAAAGAGCACTTTTCTTTATTTACGAGTCTTTAAGTTAGACTCAGAGCCGCGGGACTCTAGGCAGGTGCGAAGAACTCATCTCCCCGAAAGCTTGCTAACATCCTGCCCATAATAAATTTTTGTGCGGTGTCCATTTACCTTGAAATATACTCCTTCCTTGTTATGAACCTCAATAGTCCCATAAGGAAACACCTTACTTACTGTGTAGGGACCAACCCAACGAGATCTCATTTTTCTAGGGAATAGTTTGAGTCTTTAGTTAAAAACGAGAACCTCTTTTCCTACTTCAAATCTTTTATCCTTAATTCGCTTATCGTGCCATCTTTTGGTCTGTCTTTGTATGCTTTGGCATGATCATATGCTTCGTCTCGTAATTTAGCTAAACGGTTTATTTGGGAAAATCGGTGTTCCTTGATTACATCAGCCTCCAAGTTAGCATTCTTGAGAGCCCAATATGCTTTATGTTCCAACTCTACGGGAAGATGACATGCTTTCCCGTAAACAATCTTAAAAGGGGTGCTTCCAATAGGAGTTTTGAAAGCTGTTCTAAATGCCCATAACGCTTCGTCGAGTTTGTCGGACCAATCTTTTATGTTACTGCTGACTGATTTCTATAAAATTCTCTTGAGTGCCCTGTTGGTGTTTTCAGTTTGCCCATTGGTTTTTGGGTGATAAGGTGTAGACATTCGGTGGAGTACCCCATATCTATTTAGAACTTTCTCCATAATAGCATTACAAAAGTATGTCCCTCGGTCACTAATGATGGTCTTAGGGATCCCTGTAGGAGCGAATATAATATGTTGTTTAGATGATTCGGGTGGTCTAGGATTATGATGATATAAGATTTCCATGTTTAGAGAGATGAAGAGAGGAGAGGGTGTTTTCTAGAGAGATAAACAAACAAGTGTAAGGTTATATTAATGAGAAGCACCACCTTTCGCCTAGTGGGAAGGGTATTTATAGTTACAAGCTAAACGCCCTCCTGACGGGCTGTGGATCAGGCATACAGCGGTAAAGACCTGTCCTTCCTCCACGGTGTTGCACTATGCTAATAACTAACTAACTTACTACTAAGTAATGTAAATAACGATATGTCTACGAGCTAACTTATGCTAGATTATATTTGGGGTGGCCGACTCTTCACTATGGAATTTCTAATTCCTAACAATCTCCCCCTAAGGGAGGTCACCCCATGTTTTACATTTCGAATCCTAGAATTCTATTTAATCTTTAGTCTTGAGCTCGTACACTTGAATTCTTCAACTTCCGCATCTTTGTTCTTTAGCAGTGACTCTTCATAGTCCGAATGCTTTGTACTTTCAGTGGAGGTCTTTGAACTGATCCACATCTTGATGATCTTTGAGCTTTCTTTGAGATCATCAGCCACAGTAAATCTCTGGATCATCCTTTATTGTGTTGCCATCATGTGATGTTGTGACTTTTGGACCGACATGCTCACACTTTCAGGATCATGACATCTTTCCATCAGAGTAGCGGAAGCTTTACTGGTTCATGATATTTGCAGCAGCGTAGCAGAAGCATAGTATAGAAATATCAGAGCCAGGTTATGTAGATATGCACTAGTCATGATTTCTTCAATTAAGTGTGGATACTGTAAGCATGCGGCTTTGGATTGACTTCTCAATTCTGATCAGCTGCAACCGTCCAAATGTACCTGCAAACAACAGTTAGCAATAAAACACACGAAAATGTCTTTGATCACTTTCGTTGAATTGAGGTACACGGCCCACGGTTCCCCGTTGATCAGTACAAGTACTGCCTGTGCTCAGGTATAATTCTGAAGAATCTCCTTGACAGGGTTTCGCAGCTGTTCTAGCTGTTCTCAAACCGGAACGTCTCAAAGAAGACAACACGGAGTGAGTGAACCAGCGAATTGAGATTCACTGATTGATGAAAAATTGATTTGAAAACAATCGCATATTGCTTGAAGAAAGAGTTTTACAATACGACGAAGGTTTTATGAGAAAGATCAATTTTCAATCAAAAATACCTTTTGTATTTGAAAGAGAATACACATTCGATGTGCTAGAGAAAAGAAGAAATTTGCACATCGAACGATTTTTTCCAAAAGTATTTTTTCAATCAGAGATACTTTTTGAGTTTGAAATATGAATGCACATTCGATGTGCTAGAGAAATGAAGATTTGCACATCGAACGGTTTTTCCAAAAGTATTCGTCAATTCATTTCCTGGACCAAGGTTGATTCAAGAATGAATCGCCCCATCGTTTCTGTCCAGTTGTCACAAGCTTGATCTTACGAGAAGATCTCACATGTTACCCACCAAGAGCTTGTTTGATGTTGGCTCTAGAAGGTTTCCATCTTCATTGTGAATATGATTGCATATCACTCAGATGTTCTGGCAATACCAAAAGAATAATGCGTAGGACTCTTAATATATTCTTACTTTTCACATTGTGTGAAATAGCAAGTCTTCATTAAATTTTTGTCCTAATGAGATATTGTGGACGATATCTTGGCTCTAGACTCAATAGTGCACATTTGGTTCCTATGCCGGAGACTAGGGAGAGGGTCTCCTTCTTCAATATCAACAATCTCTAAGAGAAAGTCGATAGATTATGTAGGTTCCCCGTGAGAATGAAACAAGCCCTTTTAATAGGAACTTGAGTAGCTTGGGAAGTTTAGTGCAGTGCATCACTAGGTCCATGACGTCTTGTCTTCAATACCAGTGTTACCTTAGTAACCAGCAATAGCATATGTATTGAACCCGGTTTCTGCCCTAAGGTTGAATTATTGGAGGGCTATTTCTTTTAACCCTTTTCACATTAATTTCTTTTTCATTCTTCAACCCCTTTAGTGCTTACCGAGACTTCATAACTAGAACCTTGTTGGGTTTATTCCAGTACTAGCTCTGTCTCAGTCGGCACTCTTCCCATATTCTCATTTTTCTCCTTTTTTCATCATACCTAAGGACTCTACACTATCTAGTGGATTGTCCCTAGGTAGATCCCTTTGGCTCTGGCGGGATCGTAGGAACGAATACCTAACCTAACCATCCTTATAACTCCATGCATAAAGTAACTTGGTCGGTCTTTTGTTATTGTTCTTTTCTTCTCGAAACCAATTGAAAAATCATTTGGAAAATCAATCAAGGTACTTGTGATATAAAATCAAAGCATTTTGTACCTTAATTGTTTTGATCATTTTAGAAATGCTCCCCCTCAACATGTGCATATGATTTTGAAATTGTTTAGTACATGGAGGCAAGAGTTCTTTGAAATAATTTTGTGATCACAATTTCCGTGGAAAAAGCCATTTGATTTTCTTGGTAAATTCTCCCCCTCAAAATGTGCGTAGAATATTTGAAATCATTTTATCATATAGAGGAAAGAGTTCTTTTGAAGTACATCCATGATTACAAAAGCCATTAAGAAACCATTAGAAAATCAATCAAGGTACTTTATGTTGAAACATAGAAATCTTTGTACCTTGAAAGTTTATTTTCTTTTTGAAATGCTCCCCCTCAATATGTGCTTCAAGATTCGAAAGTGTTTAGCACATATGGGAGAGCAGTATGCACATTTGAATCAGCACGATCACCTTTTATCAAATTTCATAATTAAATCAGAAATTCTCCCCTGATCAAAAATATCAAACCCTTTGAGATTTTGGATCTCAAGTGATTTAATTAGGTTTAGAAAACATGGGAGAAAATGTGGCCTGGTTTAAATACTCATCTTGTTTTTGGATAACTGATCCTCCTCAATCATGTGCATTATATATTGAAATCGTTTGGCACATGGAGGCAGGAGTGCCTTTAAAGGACTAAAACAGATTTGAGATTTAAATCACGATCTCTCCCCTGATCAAAAATTTCAAACCTCTTGAGATTTATGATCCCAGTTGATTTAAATTATTTATAAAATTTTAGGGGAAAGACGTGGCCTGATTTAATTTTGAAAAATGACAGATAAAGATCAATTTTAGACATTAAAGATTGTTAGTGTCAGGTATGATTGTTTTAAGAGATCTTTTAGTAAAATAAAACAATTTCACAATCAATTAAGAACAGAAAAAATTTCATTTTGAATGATCTTTGGGTTTTAAAGAAAATCATACCATGACATAACATTAAATCTTTAGATCACCACATTATTTCGTACAAATGGACTTTTATGAAGAAATATCGTTTGAAAATACTTAAGTTTGAAATCGCACTCCCCCTCAATCAATGACCGTAGTCGTTGATTGCGTGACTTATGTTTAAAAATAAAGTCCGGTTGATTTCCAAAGTTTGAGTTCAATTTATTTTCAAAACAATATTTTTCCCATTTTCAAAACAATTTTATCAAATTTGTTGAAAAATGGTACTATTCACTACTTGTCCTGCACAAAGATACGTTAGGTGGAGAAAAACACAAGTTGCTTCAGTTGTTGTTGCTAAGGGTTGGAAGAAAACCATCTGCAGATGCAGTGAGACCTCTGAAGTTGCATCTAATGTGCCAACTATCCATAGAGAGATCTAATTAAGCTCCGTTACCCTTTCCTTTCGGCATCCAATCTTCTTCATTAGTGGGATCCGGATCGGGAACATTCTTATGAACCATGATATATGCATACGTTAGCGGATACACAAACATATATATGGTGGTCGACATCACCCAAACAGTAATCGACTAATAAAAGTCAATTCAACATATCAATCAGATCATGTAAAGGCATGGGAATTATATGTTTATCAAACTATAGTCATCTAATTCTAACACTCATATCCTAAATTCCTAGTCCTTCGACATAGGCAAATATCATTTTTAGTTAAGCACAAGGATAATTAAAAAAGCCCGATAGATGATATAAATTTGAAAACATTCTCCCCCTCAATCAATGTCTCATTTTCTGAACAGTTTAAAAGCGCTGAAGTCATTGATTGAGTTTGCAAATTTTATAAAAACTCTGATTCTGATTGATTTTTCAAGCAACTCATTTTCCACCATTTTGAACAACAAATATTTTTCTGAAGAATTTTAGACGGAAAAACATTTGTGTAGAAACAGCAGTCCTTCGACATACTTTCCTCATTTTTTATTTTAGGATAAGTGCACGAAATATTTAAAAATTGGTTTAGCGCAGCACTTTCCTTTCTTGAAGAGCGGGTTGCTATCTGAAATAATAGCAAACCATGTTTTAGCGCGGGTTACAGTCTGAGATAACTGCAAGCCATATTTTTGACACGTTTAGAAAATAGAATATTTACACCTCCTGCTCGAACTTCATCTATGGTCCCGTGCCATTATTGAATAACATTTCTAAGACCGTAGATGTTATCGATATTAGAAGACATGTCTTGAAAAACAATATTTTTAGTATTTTCAAATTTTCTGATTTTTATGGGTTTTTGATGGTTTTATATTTTTCTATTTTCTTTTTGTTGGTTTTATATTTTTGTATTTGGTTTTTGATAAATATTTACACAGATAAAGTAGATGATATAGTTTAAGAGGATGATGATACGAGTACCGAGATAAGGATATCGAACAACCCCGTTGCAAAAGATAGAAATCAACATCTCTTAAACTTTCACCATCAAAGCTTCCGAGGCTCCAGAATAGAAGATAGAACATGAGCCTTTGAGAAAGAGAGACTTTGGCAGCTTCCCCCCAAACTGAAAATCCATTAGATGAGCAGATTCGAAGCTCTATTTCAAGCTTGCCTTAGCCAGGTGCACAGAGAAGCACACCATTATCATAAATCTCGCTGCTCCTTTTAAGAACGATAATCGAGATTCTCCGTTCGGGGTTATATCATCAAAATAGATCAACAACGTATCATCCCACGCTTGAATGAATCTTCTCATATTTCTTTTCAACTGATGTCTAAGGTGATCCATTCCAAAAGTTGTCAAGAGAACAATTCCCCCAAGTAGTTGAATTGATGCAGTCAGTCTCTTTGTATAATGCTCAAGAACTCTCCCGAATACACATCATGAGGGAAATGAAAACACCTCCCCAATGTTCACATTTTTCTTCCCTGATGATCGTGTATGAAGCTCAAGTACCCGAAGTACACCAATACCCAAGATCTCTCCCGAATACACATCATGAGGGGAATGAAAACACCTCCCTAATGTTCACATTTTTCTTCCCTGATGATCGTGTATGAAGCTCAAGAACCCGAAGTGTACACATTCCCAAAGAGAGAATAACCGATAACACCTCCCTCATGTTACACATTAATCTCCCCTAAATATGTCATACTTGTGTACCTCTTTTATCCCCAGAAACTAACTCTTCCATCTCTTCCCCCACATAGTTGGAATTAGAACACTAGAAGCCACGAGTCAAACACTGAGTTTCTCTACGGTCATGACATTTGTCTTCCCAAGATATCTTCACTCACTTAGAAGAATTAAGTTCGTCCAGTGTACTCGTTGTGATTTTTAGATGTGTGTCTCCTTCCCCCTTGCTGGTTTTGACACTTCAGAATCAGCAACACATTGTAAGCTCATGTACTAGAAATCTTTTGAGAAGATCGCTTGAAGTCTTTGTGAAAATCAACTTGCCGAAGTACAGTGTGAGCAAGTCTAATTGGGGATTAAATCAGACATTTCACCCTCCCCCAATTAGTGCTCTCCCCTAAACCGACAATCTGTTTGATAAATGCCCGGATTAAGAAGAAGTCTTTTGATCGTTAAATGCAACTCGTCTTTAGTCTTCTAACATGCATCAGAAATTGTAGAACAGAATGTAGACTCGACCTTCTTCAAGATTGTCCAATTAGGGATCAGAAAGTTAACATCTTCAACTCACCAAATGCATTCCCGTTAACATACAAATAGCAAATCCCCTTAACTCAAATCCCTCCCAATCAAACAAGAACAGAAAGATGTTCATCAAGGAAATCAACCCCGCAACTGGAAGCACTTTGTCATTAATCATATCAGCCCGTGTGAAGATGTCAACCAACGGCTCTTACAAGAAACTCCATGTAAAGATGACCCGATAAGAAGAAGCTCGGTTCTTACATGAGTTAGGAGCCGTATGACCATATATTCTCAGATATAACTCAACATGTAGAATTATCATACTTCTTCTCCCCCTCAAGAATTGCATACGGAGATGCCATTCTTGATTAAACAAGTGATTATCTTTATAATGTAGTTTCTTCACACTTCTCCCCCTCGAAGGTTGCAAATGATGTCGCCATCGCCATTTTAATTGAGCAAATGGAATGAGACTAGTACTGGTAGTTCGGTTCACTTGATAATTGTACGCGCATGGAAAAATTATGAAGCATGTTGATGAGAATGGTCATTAATGAGAAGATTTCTCTTCTTTCTGTCACACCCTCGCCGGAGGCGGAAACGCGGTACGAATACAAGGAAAGTCAATGTGGAGCGCAAAGGCGGAGGCCGCTCCCACACTGTCTTTCTTCTCTTTAGAAGAGTAATTACTGGTAAGAGTAGTTGTACGAAGTATTAAAAAGGTACGCGCATGTTAATAGTTCACTTGGCTTGATGGTCATGATCAGAGTAAGGTAAACGAGTTAATTTTACCGCTACCGCTGTAGTAAACGTTGGAAGCTCCCCCTCTTCACACTTCTTTGATGTAATATTTCTATTAGTGAACAAATTAGTTCTTAC
>BPTQ01000007.1:106687851-106710247 GCA_019973895.1 Chrysanthemum seticuspe | reverse complement strand
GAAGTACCTTTGAAGACCTTAGTGATTGAAGAACCAAGTCCTACAAGTCCGAGTAAAGAGTGAAGATCAAGTTTCATATCTCAGAAGATCCAACCGGATCCGGTTACACTTTCAGCCGATTCGGTTGGAAGTTGGTCGGAATTAGTATTTTTGCCATAGCCAACCGATCGGTCGCAACCCGCAACCGGATCGGTTGGTGTGTTATTATTGAAGACCAGCCGGATCGGTTGGTCGTATAACCGATCCGGTTGGAGAAGCTGCAGTTGTCAAATCTTCATCACTAAGCTTCCCCTTTGCATCCAAACGATTCTAGGTCCTTCTCTTGGTGTATTCTAGTCCCTTCCTTACTCCTTGGAGGCCAAGTCAAGCATTTAACACCCTAGGCCTTGGAATTAGTATAACTAGAGGCTAATTGTGAGCATATGAGACACACTTCAATTACAAAGCTCTCTACTCATCAAACCAAGCCTTAACCTCCTGAAATTCGTCCTTAGAAATCCAGAGAAGTTTGGAGTTCCAGAAGTTCCACCTTTGGAGGCCAATACACTAAGAAGTCCACCACGATCCTTTGGGAATCATTACTTCATCATTTGTAATCTTATTCCAAGCATTGTAAGACTTTTAATCATGTTTTCTAATGATCAAAGTAATGAGTTTATGTTCATGTTTGCTATGAGTGGCTAGTTTCTTTATACACTTGCTTAAATGAGGTTGATTATTATATGATTAATTAGTGATTGTGTTAACATGTTTTAATTTAATTTCAAGTTGATTCTAAGATCCAATTGTGCTAAAGTTTCATAGTGACATTTGTTAATCACGTTTGGCTAATTGGTAGTAATCGTTGGGGTCGAAAGAACTTCGTGTTATTCAACTAGTCATAATCATTTTGTCTATGGATGATTGTTTTTACCCATTATTCTTGATTATACAAAGGAACTAAGGTGTGGTTGTAATAGAAACGCTTTTTGATTATCAAATTGGATTGGTTGGAAACATCTAAATGGTCGTAAGATTAGTTGTTAAAAATCAATTGTAGCCTTTTGTCTATGATCGGGTACCTTTTGTATTGACCATTTCTTAAGCAATTTGATAAGCAAGTGGATGTTTTTGTGTTTAAGTTTATGAAAGTAGACTTATGAAACTTGGATTGATCTTGAATTGATTGGTTAAACTTAAAGCTTGTTTTTATGAACTAAAATCTTGACGAAGGTTTAACTTGTAAGAACAATAGATTAGTTTTCAACTAATTATCACAACCAACATGTTAAGTAGTTAACACAATCACATTAATCTATGATATGAAACTAGTTTAAGCAAGTGTAGTTTTTAATCATCTGAATTTCATTATATCTATTTGCTTTGTTATATGTTTTTGATAGACTCCGTTAATTCAAACTTGTGCTCTGATTCACTCAAATCCCTGCGAACGATCCCGACTTACCTTCATAATCTTGCTATAATGGACGAGTATACTTGCTCGTATGTGTTATTGGTAATATTGGTAATTCACCTTTTATAAATTTAAAACTTGCACCAACCGGGCACATCACCAAGATAACGCATTTGCAGCCCCTCTTCCTCTAGTCTGCAGTTGGTTGTTCCACCAGGTCAATGCTCGACCCTGTAGTAGACCAGCAGAGAACTCAACCTTGTTTCCTTCTGCACATTTCGTGATACTAAGTTTCGACTCAACATTCTCGAACCAGGTTAACAGTCCAATGGCACCCTCAGTACCATAAAATTCCATTGGTTTGCATGTCATGAAAGTCTTGTAGTTGCATCCATGACCAGTGTTTGAAGTACCTTCTCCGTTGTTGGTTCGTCTAGCATCAAGGTGCGTCATAATTTGGGTGAGTAGATCCGCTATTCCAGTCGCGTTGTTGTTTGGATTGTCATTGTTGTTTGGATTGCCGTTGTTGTTGACTCCTGAGCGTGTGTTTCTGGCAGCCATGATCCTGCAATGGACCAAAATATCGGGTTGAGTAAATGACACTCGGACGAAGGCAGATGAGGTTTAGAACGGTGGTAATGTGTTATAGTGATCGAAATATGACAGGAACAGAGACATGCTATGTCTAACAAGTCGAAAGATGGAAAAGAGAGGGTAAAAACATGCTATGCATACCCACCCGACCAATGCAACTTCAGGTGACCAGACTCTAAAGACTCGACAAAACATGATTTAAAACTACCGCTCTTATCATTGCATGGTTCTTCATAAATTAGACATAGTTGATCAGGCTATGTATAATTTATGAGTAACGATGCAACGATAGGACTAGTTGACTCGGATGATGTTCGATGTTTAATAAAACTTTATTCCGGTTATAGCTGTGATTTGTAATTTTAAAAAATCGGCATTCTCTATAACCTTTGGCTCTGATGCCAATCTGTCACACCCTCGCCGGAGGCGGAAACGCGAGGTGTAACTGAAAGGAACATAAGCACAAGATAATAGAACATACCAACGTTTAAGATTCAAAAGAAAGTAAACACCATTACAATATTAGTTTAGCCGTCATTGGCAAATATAATACAAAGTTTAGATCCCAAAAGACTTCGATTTAATACATAATGATTATTAGTGACATGTGAAAACTTCATTATGCAAAGACCTTGAAGAAAAGCTTACAAACGATCACCTGAAATGCATGAGAGAAAACGGGTCAACTATGAAAATAGTTGGTGAGTACACACGTTTCGTATAATATGAAAACGTTTAAGAGAGAAAGTCAAAGGTTTCGGTCATCGAGAATAGTCCACAAAGCAAAGGCATTGTAAATCCACTCAGTTCCAACCCATTGCACAAAATATAGTGTGTCAAGTAGTCAAGTATACGTTGTCAGAAAAGTTCACAATATAGCACCACGTATATAATAATGTATGCCAGGCAAAGCCCCTAGAATAAATAATATGCGTCCCGTAACATAGTGGACGAGAGGTTGGCCGACCTCTAATAGCGCTATCCATACTACCTACTAATAGGAGACTAACAATGCGAATGTACGAACAGTACATCATACAACTATTATATACAATTAAGAACACTCCGAACATGGGAGAATTTAGACTGAAAATGCTCCGTTCCCATAGGGAGACATTCTGCTCCGGACCGGGCAGGCTTTAGGTTGCTCCGAACAAGGGAGACTTTGTACGCTCCACCAATAAAGTGAGACTTTTAGGGTCATAGCAAGTACGGTTCAATAAGTTCAAGTAAGGCATTATTTCATAATTAAGTTCAAGGATTTGATTCAAGTTCACAAGTTCTAGTCAAACAAGTTAATAAAAGTAGTGATCAATTTAGCTCAAGAATGGTTCATGCATTTCGCCCCAAAATATAGTAAAAACGGTAAAAGGGGGATGTGATTACTCACTGTAGTGATTAGTAGCGGATTACAATGATATAACGTAGATCAAGAAGTCGCGAGCTTCTAACGACGACAAGGATTTGGTTGGAAACAACAAGAATCACAACTACAATTCCACACCCAAGCCTTTCCTAATCTTTCACCCTTGTCTAATCTTTATCCAACTTGATTTTAATCCTTGTAAAACCCTTTTAATATTTCCGTGTAGGATTAAAAATTATAGTGGTCTATTTGGGTTGATATTTGTACGGCAAGTAGAGAGAAAAACAAAGACATATGGAAAACTTTGATTATCATATGCATGTAAGAAAAATATAAGTGTAAAGATAGCTATATGTTAATAGCATTAGAAGATGGCACGTGTCCCTCAAGTGATTTTGTGTTTGTAGACGTGTTTCATGAAAATGAGGTGTAAGAATTTTATGCTTATCATATGTTTTATTCATAGTTAGTCATTATCGGGTATAATTTGATCTTGGTAATTACTAACGTTAATCCCTTAAGTAACGAAACTTAAAATCAGGCAACGTAAAAATATAATACTTATAAAAATGTCAAAACTTATCAATAAACTCCAACTAAGTATATTAAAAATGTAATAAGTCAAATAGGGTGTGTTTATATTGTTAAAACCTAATAAGGTTGGTTCAAATACGCTTACTACGTAAAAAGTACAAAAGTAACGTAAAAATGATAAAATAGCAATAGTTCATATAAAATATGACTATATAAATAAAAATGCCTAGAATACGTAGACTCATCTTAGACTTGTGATGGTTACGAGTAAAGATCAAACGATTGAACTTACGTAATTACTTAACTTATCGTAAGTATATATATTTAAGAAATATATATAATAAATGAATTTGAAACGCCAAGAAAAATAATTCTAGAATTTTTGTAACCTTTTATTAAGTGTAAAAATATATTAGGACCTTTGTTGGGAGTATCGGGTATATGGTTCATGATCAAAAATCGTGTGAAAGCGTATATTTATATAATAAATATAAATGAATAAATATGCAAACATGTGTATGACCAAATATGAAAATGATGTTTCATGAATACGAAGCTTAACCCTTACGGTTACGCGAATTTAATACTTGTAAACCTAGTTCACAATATACTATGAAATAGTAAATGTGAGAAATGACCGGAAATTGAGAATTGTGACACTTTCGAAGATAATGTGCACTGAAACGTACACATTTATTTTCTTTAGAGTACGAGGCTTGAACTGTTGTGTTCAAACATCATTATCTCTCTCTTTTCATCTACTCTTGGCAAACTTGTAATCAACCCCATTATCATTCAGTAGGCTCTTTGTAGTGACAGCTGATGGAGAAAACCCAATATGTTGAATTAGACCCTGAAGTAAACTAACCCGAACTCGTGACTTAAACTTGCACATATGTAACAAAGAGCGGTGCCGAGAGTTCATCCTCCATTGAATCTCTAAGTACTCTATACTCTTCATCCAACCAACCATCAAGTATAAGACATACATCACCTTTTGAAAATCCACAATTGAATGTGACACTGAGCACTACAACGTAACTTCTTAAAGAGATAGTTATTTTGTGGTGGTAAGAGCCCGATTCCCCCCAGTGGTAAAAGAAAAGGAAAAGTCAACCAACAATAACTAGATTTCCAAGTCTTCGTTTTAGATAATAAGCTCGAACAAGGATCTTGAAGAATCTTCATCCAACCAACCCCGATACCTTCAGATACTAAGTACACTTGCCCGTGACATTTCACTTCAACCTCAAATAGATAATACTGAATTAACGCCGTTGTCACATCTTGTAGTTAAAAACTCAAATCTAGCCTCCTTTGACGTTTTAAGTGAACTATGATAATGGTTTCATCCCGACCATGGTTAAAGGCACATAACCCCGTAAAACCATGAAATAATCAAACTGCCATGAAGAAAATCCAAGCAATCACCCAATTCATGAAGTACACCCTTTATCCCTTCTTCAAAGAAGAAACCGCAGCACCAGCATCCGATAAGATCCCAAAATACACTTTCCTTTCTCCAGGATGGTTCCATCATTACGGGATTTTACAATTATATGGTTTAAACCGAGAAATAGTTTCTTTCGCGGGATTTTAAAAAACCAAGAATAAACCGTAAGATAGATCCGGAAATGCACTTTACTAGATGTTTCCATTGTCACAGGATTTTACAAGTCTATGATTCAAACTGAGAAATAGATTCTTTCGCGGGATTTTACAAAATCAAGACAAAACCGTAAACAATGTCAGCTTGAATTTGTTATGACATCTTTGGTTTCGGTGAATATCTGTTTTAGAGGAACATGCAGCGGTTCATCAACGATTCATTTATCATTATCAACAATTCTTCACCCATATGTAGAAAACTTCACAAACCATACTAAGTAGAGTAGTATACACTACTTTCCCCTGGAGGTTGACCGTAAAACATCAAAGTACACGTTTCTCCCCCATGTTGGTTTCGAACTTTCGGAAGCATCATAACGTGTATGACCATTTGCACGAGAAGTTCTTGTCATAAGTAAACATCTTGAAAAATCATGAGTGACACTGAAGACTTTCGAAAGATTTTGCTCAGACTGTGACGTATCATTGACATTTTGTAGCGAAGATTATTCCATGAGAATTGCTGATCAAATCTCACCCATTCAGCCTTTTGGTAAACACATCATCCACATATTCTGTCAGCAATTGCAGTGACCACTTGGTGAAGTAAACCCGATATACCAAATTTGATCATGAAGTAGAATTTCCCAGATTTGTTACTTACACTTGTACTAATCCTCATGAAAAAGAAATGGTGTACCCAATGTACAAAACCTCTTAACATATTCTCAACTGCGTGAGACACCTAAGTGATAGCTTCATTGTGGGTTGATAACATCAAATTGCCAGATCTTTTATATATCAAATTCCCGTATTTATGGCCTCATTTGCATTAATATGGTACTTAATTCTTTCATATTCGTTCGTATTTGCATTTCAGGATAAATGAGGCGTTGGAGCGGAAAAGAAGTGATAAAAGGCCAAGTATATGTTCTGAAGATTGATTTACGAGGACCTTTGGATTTTATGTGAAGACTATGCTGTAACTAGCTAATAGTGTTACGGCGTAAATATGAGCTTTGAAGGATACGGCGTAACCATCTCTTATGGTTACGTCGTAATTATTTTTATGAAGGTTACGGCGTAACATGGCAATTTAGTTACGCCGTAGAAATAATTACGGAGCAGATAAATATATACGGTTGAAGAGTTACGGCGCAATTCGGTAATTTAATTACGCCGTAATTATTACTTGGGCGCTAAGGATTTGAAGTCACGTGGCTAAATGAAGATAATATTTACTCCGAGGATGAAAAGTAAAAATAACAAGTGCGATCAGGGACTAAAGGTGACAACTTATATGAAGTTTATTTACTTCAAGGACTACAATTTAAATGAAGAAGAACGATGAGATGCCAAAAGTGACATCTAGTGCAAAAATATTTCAATTAATGGAATGGATAATGAAAACTACGAAGTTGGAAGTTACAGTATTAGTTACGGCGTAACTTAGTTACGACGTAACTAATTATATTAGTTACGGCGTAACTTTAGTTACGACGTAATTAATTTATTTAATTACGCCGTAACCATGTCGGGGCCTATAAATACAGCCCTAAATCTGCATTTTTTAGTATCTCTCTTCACCTCTCTCCCAAGGGTCGATTAGGGCACCACTCCAGGGTATTTTCCAACAGCCCGAAGCCAGTTTTGAAGGAAGAATTCACTCGCAATCATCATCATTATTAGCTCTACATCAAGTAATATGTATCAAACATTATGTTCAATTCAATTTATGATTTATTCATTTTTTTTGTATGATTTACTATATGTTTGGCTAAGCACTCTGGTGCTGGCCTAGTTTTGATTCCTTAATTGATTTGTTTACGTTTACTTTATTTCCGTACAATTATTTCTAAGTGTATGCATGAATAGTCTATTAGTAGCCACCCTTGGTACGGTAGTTTTGAATGGCGGTAGAGCCCAATTGCCTAGGAGATATGACCAACTGACCCTAGGTGAGCGGACTGAGAGGGGAAGGGTAAGATATGACCAACTGACGACCCTTTCTACTTGTGCGATTTGACCAACTGACCATCTATCGTTTGGATGAACTTAAGAATTAGGGGGTGAGTGTCTAAGTTCCTAACGGCCGGGCACTCACTATTATAAATCTAGCATGTAGCTGTACTTAATGACTCGGCTTAGGGAACCAGGAACAACAGGACTTATGACGGTGCTCCTGATTTCTCCTGTGGTGGCATCTTTGCTGAGAGGTTAGGGCGAATTGACCAAATGTTGTCCTCTCGACTTTGACCCCACCTGAAGTAATTGGAAGTAAGTAGACGTAGACATAACTAGCTAGGATGAGTAACTAGGTTAGCGCCATTCTCCTTCATTGATCACACCTCTTGCCCTTATTTGCTTTCTTTTATTTCCTTGTTTTATTAGTTAATTTTATCATTTCTATCTTAAAAGCAATTAATATCGTGACATAGACTTAAGTTAATTTCCAATCCACGTAGCTCTTGGGACGACCTCGGTTTTACCGAATACTACACTACACACGGCCGGGTACACTGTCCGTTAGTGCATTAAGACCTGGTCAGTAAAACCTGCATCAAGTTTTTGGCGCCGCTGCCGGGGAGATATTTAGGATTTTGATTTAAGTTTTTCTTTTCTTTTTCTCTTCTTTTCTGTTTTTGTTTGTTTTTGATATTTCAGGATATGGAAGATTCATATTTTGACATGCTCACTATGGAAGAATATATTGCTTTGCGTCGAGATAACCAAAGATTGGGCGTGGTATGCCCCGAATTGAATGATGACATCGAGTTTGAGATCAGCTGCCAATTCATGAGGGAACTTAGACAAAAACTTTTCGCGGGAACTAACGATGATGATGCCCACCTGCATGTGCGAAGAGTATTGGAGATCGCAGATCTTTTCCACACTCTAGGAGTTTCTCAAGATGCATTAATGCTTAGAGTGTTCTCGATTACACTCACAGGTGCAGCCAGAAGATGGATGAAGATGCTTCATGTGGGGTCAATCAATACGTGGAATCTTTTGAAGAAAGCTTTCATTCGGAGATATTGTCCTCCTTCAAAGATTGTCAAGAAGATGGAAGAGATAAGGAGTTTCAGACAAAAGATGGATGAAACGCTTGATGAAGCTTGGGAAAGATATAATGACCTTCTCTACAGAGGCTCAACGCATGATATCAGCAACCATCAGATGGTCCTTATTTTCTACAAAGGTTTAAACATCTCGTCCCGCCAAATGCTCGACTCTCAAGGACCTATTCCTACAATGCCACTAGCACAAGCCCTTAGATCAATTGAAATGATGGCTGACCATTCACGAAATTGGTATGATGGAGCAACCACTTGGGCCACAAATAGCAACAGCTTGGATGACTTTGGTGACATCACCAAGCAGCTTTATAGACTTGGATGTGATATGAAGATGGCCAAGGAGAGCATTCATGCTATACAAGAGCACTCTCTACAAGAAGAATATGAGCAGGTCAGGTATGTTGAGTCATTGGAGGAAGCCGCCAAGAAATTCTCGGATAATTTAAAAAGGATGCACGACTCGAGTGACGAAATGATTAAGGAATTCAAGGAGGGCGCGGACCTGAATTTAAAGAAGTTTGACGATAAGAGGAAAAGCTTGGAGGCTAAGCTTGATGAATTAAATCAAAATGTCCTGGAAAGTAAAAAGAATGCGGTCGGAACTATCAAAGCAACAGTGGGAAAGATGAAAGAAGTCAACAAGGAGTCGGTTCCTCGTGATTTACCTTATATCAGACCCTATGTACCACCTATCCCATTTCCAGGACGTTTGAAGACTGTGAGAAAAGAAGAAACAAGCGACGATCAATTGAAGAAAATGGAAGCAAAGAACTTACAGAGTGATGAAGCAACGCCACAAGCTAATGAGGAATTAACCACAACACAAAATGGTATTACTTCTAACTCTTCTTTTATTCTTGAAAATCTTACTTGTTTTTCTATTTAGGATGCTGAGATTATGGATGAAATCGTGCAACCTATCACATCACCCGATGATGGCTATGTAGCTGAACCTATTTTAGTTGATCTTGCAATGGAATTAAAGGACAAGATCTTGGAGACTTCAGTGATTAACGAGAAGACATACGAGCCTATTAATCAGCCACGTCACGAGGTGAACCAATCATCAATGCCATCAACTAAAACGGGTAAGGTATGGAGGGAAATGACATCTCCTTTCAGGTATGATCATAATTTATCATTTCCCCATCCCGTAGCAATTTCACACCCTCATGGTGTTTATTGCTATTTTCACCCACACTTGATTTCAAGTGAGGGGATGAACACCCTTTTACGTAGTAAATAAGGGTGGATTCAAGCTCGTGAATCGAACAAAAATAAGCGCTTCGTGGGAGGCACCCCATGCCTATCTTTTCTTTTTCATTTTATTAGTATAGTTGGGTTTTGTGTTTTCTAACCACTTTTGCAGGAAACGAAGATGTAATTTCTGCTGCAGTTTGCTGATCTGACCAGAGTTACGGCGTAACTCATCTTAGTGATTACGCCGTAACCAACTTTTTAGCAGCATAATTCTTGACGCATTAATAATTACGGCATAATACCATCTCTGTGGTTACGCCGTAACCACTCGCTTTGCAGCTTATGTCAGGTTTTGCTAGTTACGGCGTAACTCTCTCATAAGAGTTACGACGTAACCTTTCTCTACTTTAATTCTTTCATTTTAAAACACAATAACCTTGTATTAGTATTTTAAATGAACTTTGTGGGTGTGTTCCCTGTAAACCCTCACGAGACTTCACTCGTCCATTTGGGACACCAAGTGGTTTAAAAGGCTTGTTGCATATGCTAAATGCAACCGTGATTCCTACGAAAGTGAGTTAGGTTTTTCATTTTCTTTTTATACTTGTTTTTTTTCTAGTATGATGCGTTTGGTTGTCTTAAGTAAATTCAGGTTATTAAAGTTTGCTCATGAATCTCAAAGCGGGACACGTTTACTCGTGAGTCTTCGATCATGCCGAGCAAATCCAGGGGAGTTTTCTGTTTCAATTCTAACCCTTCTTATCTTTCATTTATATGCTTAAGTATGACCCAAGTGGGGGGAAGGGATTAGACATAGACACCCGCTTAATTTTACTTGCCCTTATTTATCTAGTTTTTGATGAAAAGTGTTTCATTAATAAAATTTTGACATGTTTTTCATTACTTAACTAGATTAATCTAGACTGAGCACACCTACCCTATATTTCCATTGTGTGAGGATAAGCCTTTCCGTTTTCCCCTTATACATAAATCCATAAAAATGAGTGTGCCGGTGGTTGTAGTAGACTTTAGAACTTGGCCTTGTATATCTTTTCGAGACCACAATAATGAGCATTACACTGAGGAAACTTGGTGTGATCGGTGCAGCTAGGATGTAAGTCAATTTTAGGAGTAAACCCAAATAGCCCATATATGTTTTTGTATATTGACTTTTCACATCGATTAGTCAATCCCCCTATTAAACCCTTTTTGTTTGCACTCATCATTAGTGCAAGATACCCCTAGATACACCCTTCAGAGCCTTTCCTTTCATTTTGTCCACCAAATATATGTTTCGTTACACCCATCGCCTAGCCTACCCTGTAGTTTCCTTATGTCCATGGTCCGGGCGCTGTTGGTTAATTTTGGTTCCACTAGTGAAAGACGCGGGTTTTGAATAAAGGGTTTTGGAAGAAAATCGGGTTTAGATGATAGTTGATCTCAAGTGGGGGGATACTTTTTATGTTCGTATTGTTTATTCATGTATACCTTGTCTTGCATCAAAAAAAAATTATGAGAATGCAAGCAAGAGTTTATTAGTTGTTTATTGCTGATCGTAATATAAATCAGCTTGTGTGTCGTATTGTGTTGAGATTCTTGCCTTGTTTCATCTGGCGAAATTTTTACAAATCCATTTTGTCTTACGGATAAAATTAGAAACCCGTACATTTCTATCTCGCCTTTCAAATTTTAATATTCGTACAATGGGGACATTGTACATTTCAAGTGGGGGGATGGGAGATAGAAATGGTCGATTTTGATAGAAATATGTGCTAAATTGACCCAAACTTTAAAAAAAATTATATAGCACATTCTTTTTTCATTGATGATGAAGGCCGAGTTAATGCATCTTATTTGCCTAGATTATGGAGTTTATGAGGCACCACATTACATGTCTTTTGCATTAACTCGTGTATTGGATAATTGAAGACCCCTTAACTCTTGACCCTCGATTTTTGCTACGGGATTGAATGCGACTAGTGGTGGGGCGACTGTGGACTTAGGGATCTATTTGTTTCGTGTCTTTTTGTTTACACCCATTAAAATTTCCCATGTCTTATCCTACCCTTAGTCATGAATCGAGTTTAGGTGAGGAAGCGAGCAATCATTGGTGTCTTGGCCATGGATTTGGTAATGTATCATTGGTTTTGTCCCCTTCGCCGTAGCTCGTTAGTAATGACAAAATAACCCCATAAGCCTATGTTGTGTCAACCCATTACCTTTTAGAATAGTTGCATCTATAGACTCTATTGGTGGAGATTAGTATCTTTACCAAGCCTATGATAGAATACTCGCCATGACTGAGAAGTTGAGTGATCACCCCAAAAATATTAAACACGTGAATTATGAGAGAGAGTGTGATTTCAATTCCCTTTTCGTGAGGTGCTCGGTTTGGAAATTTCTAGCTAGGTGATTTTTAGACTCATATCTTCCAATTAATCCTGGGAGATATGTTTTTAAGAATTTTTTAAAGGGTCTACTTGAGGACAAGTAGGATTCAAGTGGGGGGATATTTGATAACATCAAATTGCCTGATCTTTTATATATCAAATTCCCGTGTTTATGGCCTCATTTGCATTAATATGATACTTAATTCTTTCATATTCGTTCATATTTGCATTTCAGGATAAATGAGGCGTTGGAGTGGAAAAGAAGTGATAAAAGGCCAAGTATATGCTCTGAAGATTGATTTACGAGGACCTTTGGATTTTATGTGAAGACTACGCCGTAACTAGCTAATAGTGTTACGGCGTAAATATGAGCTTTGAAGGATACGGCGTAACCATCTCTTATGGTTACGTCATAATTATTTTTATGAAGGTTACGGCGTAACAAGGCAATTTAGTTACGCCGTAGAGATAATTACGGAGCAGATAAATATATACGGTTGAAGAGTTACGGCGTAATTCGGTAATTTAATTACGCCGTAATTATTACTTGGGCGCTAAAGATTTGAAGTCCCGTGGCTAAATGAAGATAATATTTACTCTGAGGATGAAAAGTAAAAATAACAAGTGCGATCAGGGACTAAAGGTGACAACTTATATGAAGTTTATTTACTTCAAGGACTACAATTTAAATGAAGAAGAACGATGAGGGGCCAAAAGTGACATCTAGTGCAAAAATGTTTCAATTAATGGAATGGATAATGAAAACTACGAAGTTGGAAGTTACAGTATTAGTTACGGCGTAACTTAGTTACGACGTAACTAATTATAATAGTTATGGCGTAACTTTAGTTACGACGTAATTAATTTATTTAATTACGCCGTAACCATGTCGGAGCCTATAAATACAGCCCTAAATCGGCATTTTTAAGTATCTCTCTTCACCCCTCTCCCATGGGTCGATTAGGGCACCACTCCAGGGTATTTTCCAGCAGTCCAAAGCCAGTTTTGAAGGAAGAATTCACTCGTAATCATCATCATTATTAGCTCTACATCAAGTAAGTTGTATCAAACATTATGTTCAATTCAATTTATGATTTATTCATTTTCGTTGGTATGATTTACTATATGTTTGGCTAAGCACCCTAGTGCTGGCCTAGTTATGATTCTTTAATTGTTTTGTTTACGTTTACTTTATTTCCGTACAATTATTTCAAAGTGTATGCATGCATAGTCTACTGGTAGCCACCCTTGGTTCGGTAGTTTTGAATGGCGGTAGAGGCCAATTTCCTAGGAGATATGACCAACTGACCCTAGGTGAGCGGACTGAGATGGGAAGGGTAAGATATGACCAACTAACGACCCTTTCTACTTGTGCTATTTGACCAACTGATCACCTATCGTTTGGATGAACTTAAGAATTAGGGGGTGAATGTCTAAGTTCCTAACGGCCGGGCACTCACTATTATAAATCTAGCATGTAGCGGTACTTAATGACTCGGCTTAGGGGACCAGGAACAACAGGACTTATGACGGTGCGCCTGATTTCTCCTGTGGTGGCATCTTTGCTGATAGGTTAGGGCGAATTGACCAAATGTTGTCCTCTCGACTTTGACCCCACCTGAAGTAATTGGAAGTAAGTAGACGTAGACATAACTAGCTAGGATGAGTAACTAGGTTAGCACCATTCTACTTCATTGATCACACCTCTTGCCCTTATTTGCTTTCTTTTATTTCCTTGTTTTATTAGTTAATTTTATCATTTCTATCTTAAAAGCAATTAATATCGTGACATAGACTTAAGTTAATTTCCAATCCATGTAGCTCTTGGGACGATCTCAGTTTTACCGAATACTACACTACACACGACCAGGTACACTGCCCGTTAGTGCATTAGGGTAGACCATAGGTATAGCGAGACACTATAAATATTAAGATCTGGTCAGTAAAACCTGCATCATGGGTTAAGCGAGAAAGAATCACAACCGTGACTAAATAGCCAAGTCTTTATCACACTCTATAAATGCCCAAACAAGTCATCTTTGCGGAAGGGTAGAAAGAATAGAGACGAAATAAGTAAACGTTCCCAGAAAACCTCACTTCCAAACCAAATAGGAAATACCGAACAGCAACCCCGTAGTCAACCGTGTTCAACTTTCGGTTCAAGCCGTAACATAAAATCCTCCGTGAAAATGTATATACCAAAATACCTGTTAGGAATTGGAAATTCCATGTTAAAGTGTCGGTCACCCCAATTATGGTCTAGCATATGCTAGCTCGTAGACGTGTCGTTATTTACGTTGTTTAGTAGCTTATTAGTTAGTTTGTAGCGTAGATTAGTTTAGAGCAACACCGTGGAGGAAGGACGGGTCTTTACCCACTGTATGCCTGATCCACAGGCCGATATGAGGTCGAGTATTGTGTAACTATAAATACCCCTTCCATCCATGGAAGGGGTGGTGCTTCTCATAATCTAACCTTCCATATTTTGTGAACCAAGTCTCTAGCAAGAACACCCTCTCTATCTACTTTCTCTCTCTAATGACAAACATGTATTTTGATCATCCAAGACCACCCGAATCATCAACACAATAAATATATCGATCCTACAAATGGTTTCAGAGCCAGGTTTGGTTGTTTTGATGATTTATATGGTCTTTTCATGGTTCGGTGTATGAGGCATGTTTGGTTTGTTGCATGGTTATTGAGTTGTGGCAAGATACATGTTTTTAAAAACTGTTTTTAATACATGTTTTTAATCGTTTGTGCTTACTGTTTTAATGGTCACATGTCTTTTGGTCATAACTTCACATTAATATCATCAGTTTTGTGACAATTTCTTGTACCAAAAGAGAAGTCAATGGGTCAAAAGAATCAGTCCTTGTCATTTTTTCTGGGTTAATATGCATATGGTCAGAACTGAGTCGGAAAACTCATCTGAAAAATCATAAATCATACTTGCGACTTGGTTATCAAGTTAGCGATTTGTTTAGTGTCCAGATACATTGTACCTCATTTTTAGCGACTTAAATGACCAAAATTGACCTAGCGACTTGCTATTCACTTTTGGTAGCGATTTGATATTTATCAAGTGGCGAGTTGACACTATATGGTAGCGACTTGGAGATATGTTGACTTTCTTTAAAGTCAATGGCGACTTGACACTAGACCTAGCGACTTGTCACATACTGTAGCGACTTGGAGACAGAAAGGATGAATGAGAAGACTTGTAATCTATAAACAACACCAAATACTAACAACACACGACCTCAGTTTCACCTTCATTGGTCCATGGCTTTTGACATAAAGAAGAACGAGATGCACATATTATTACATATCTAAATCCATCTTCAACAATTAAGCAATCCTATCCTACCTCAGCTCCTAACTACTATCAAATTGAAACCAGAAATAATTAAAACATCTCCAATCTCTGATATGGTTCAAGTCTTTTTATGAATCTTTTATAGATTTTTCTACTGAACCTTCAATCATCATCGATTTATTTTGGAAACTTTATTTCCTTAATATCCGAATCTAAAAAGAAAGATGTATAACAAGTGTGTTACCATCTCTCTTTGATTCGTACAGACTCACAAGTAAAAAAAACGAATTACAAAATTATGGTACCTACCCGAGACCCATGATTGAAAGGATCTTGAATTCGAGTTAAAATCTTGAAGCCATGATTACACAAAATCAGATTCGTATGTTGTGTTGAGTAAACCGTTGTTAATGATGAAAAGGGAAATGAAAGGCGTTTTTTTTATGGGCATGAGATTCGATTCATGATGATAAGAGTTTGATGTGAGATTTGTATGGAGGCGCGTTAATGTTTTTTTTTATTAGGGATTCTAATTTCCTGGGTATTGCTTGTGAGCAATTGCTGGTGATATTCTTACTGTTGTGAGAATCTGATGAGAGGAGGGAGGCGTATTCTTGTGGGAGAGTGAGATTAGGTTTGAGCTAAGTGAGAGATTTTAGGTGTGAGAATGAAAAGAGGCGGATTAGTTTAAGTGAGATTAGGGTTAGTAAGTGATTGTATGGTGCAACTTATACCCGGATTGTTAGGGTTAAGGGGTGTGTGATAAATCTGCTATCCATGTTTACTACTGGGCCACGAATACTTTGAGTTGGATTGGGCTTCCTGGTTTATCTACACAATTTTAGATGACGGGCTGAACAATAATATTATCACTGAATATCCATTAGTGAAGTGTCGAGTAAATTTGACACTCATCCATAATCTAACTTCAGTTATCTCATGTTATTTAATAAGTTATATAACTTATTAAATAATATTGACCTTTTATTAAAAAGTTAGATAATATTTGGATGGCGTGTAAATTGGAGTCGTGGACCGGACTCATGTTATCTCAGTGGAAAATTTTAGAGGCAATCTCTAATAATGATATAACGTGTGGTAGTTTGATTTATAAATTTTCACTGAGGATTCATGGCTTCAAGGTCCTTGACCGGTATTATTTTTGAAATGATGTGACAGTTCAAACGGTTTTATTTGATAATTGGACTTGGATGATTGGATTAACTTTCATATACCGGGCCTTGATTTTTGCAAGTAACCAATGTTGGGCTGTTCACATGATTGGGTCAAATGGGCTACTTATGATTTGGATTTTATGAAATTTGGAGTGATGATGAGATTTGATGTGCTATGAGGCTTGATACTTTGGTTTATGCATTTTCATGAGGGGTATTATGTCACGGCTTGAAGTGTTTATTGAAAATATTGACTACGGGGATGTTTGGATGGTATCTCTTATTTGGATTTGAAGTGAGGTTTTTCCTAGATTGTTTTTTTATTTTCGTCTTCTTTCTTTCTACCCTTCCGCGAAGATGACTTGTTTGGGTATTTATACAGGGTGATAAAGACTTGGCTATTTAGTTACGTTTGTGATTCTTTCTTGCTTAACTCACAACGTAGCCATCACTTCGGTGTCTCACTCAGTTGAGAATGTCAAGAGGTTTTATACATTGGGTACACCGTTTCTTTTTCACTAGGATTAGTACAAGGTTAAGTAACAAATATGGGAAATTTTACTTCATGATCAAGTTTGGCATATCGGGTTCACTTCTCCTTATGGTCACCATAATAGCTGACAGAATTCGTGAATGGTGTGTCTACCAAAGTGCTTAATGGTTGTTGATGTTGGTAAAAGTATCAGTAATGAACCGCTGCATGTTTCCCCTAAAACAGATATTCACCGAAACCAAAATTGTCACAACACATTCAAGCTGACGTTGTTTGCAGTTTTGTCTTGATTTTGTAAAATCCCGCGAAAGAAGCTATTTCTCGGTTTAAATCATAGATTTGTAAAATCCCGTAACAATGGAAACATCCTGGTTAAAGTAAAGTGCATTTACGGATCTATCTTACGGTTTATTCTTGGTGTTGTAAAATCCCGCGAAAGAACTTATTTCTCGGTTTAAACTATAGAATTGTAAAATCCCGTATTGATGGAACCTTCTTGGAGAAAGGAAAGTGTATTTCGGGATCTCATTTGATGCTGGTGCTACGTTTTATGTTTCAAAGAAAGGATAAAAGGGTGTACTTCATGAATTGGGTGTGTGTTTAGGTTGTCTTCATGGCAGTTTGGTTATTTCATGGTTTTACGGGGTTACGTGCTTTTAACCATGTTCGGGATGGAAAACCATTATCAAAGTTCGTTTAAATGTCAAAGAAGGCTAGTTTTTGAGCGGTTAACCAGAAGATGTGACAACGGAGTTAATTCAGTATTATTTATTTGAGGCTAAAGTGAATTATCACGGGCGAGTGTACTTAGTATCTGAAGGTATCGGGGATGGTTGGATGAAGATTCTTCAAGATCCTTGTTTGAGCTTATTATCAAAATGAAGACTTGGAAATCTAGTTATTGTTGGGTGTCTTTTACCTTTTCATTTACCACTTGGGGGAATTGGGCTCTTACCACCACAAAATAACTATCACTTTAAGGAGTTACGTTGTAGTGCTTAGTGTCACATTCAATTGTGGATTTTCAAGAGGTGATGTACGTCTTATACTTGATGGTTGGTTGGTTGAAGAGTATATAGTACATAGAGAGTACTTAGAGATGCTAATGGAAATCGGCACCGCTCTTTGTTACATATGTGCAAGTATAAGTCACGAGTTCTGGTTAGTTTACTTCAGGTTCAAATTCATCATATTGGGTTTTCTCCATCAGCTGTCACTACAAAGAGCCTACTGAATGATAATGGGGTTGATTACATGTTTTGCTAAGAGAGCTGAAAAGAGAGAGATTATGACGTCTGTTCACATCAGTTCAGGCCTCGTACTTCAACATTATGACTTATGAACACTACAGTTCATGCCTCGTTCTCTAAAGAAAAGAAAAGTGTACGTTTCAGTGCGCTTTATCTTCAAGAAGAAGAGAAATCTTCTTATGACGTTTGAACACAACAATTCAAGCCTCATACTCTAAAGAAAAGAAATGTGTACGCTTCAGTGCGCATTATCTTCGGAAGAAGAGAAATCTTCTCATTAATGACCATTCTCATCAACATGCTTCATACTTTTTCCATGTGCTTCAGTCATCAAGTGAACCGGGCTACCACTGATTGTTTTCTCATTCCAGTTGCTCGATTATAATGAAGATGGCGACATCATGTTCTGATTTTGCGGGAGAGAAGTGTGAATAGAACATTCGGATGATTTTCACTTATTTAATCAAGAATGGCAACTCCATATGCAATTCTTGAGGGGGAGAAGAAGTGTGAAATTACTGCATGGTTGATTGATTTATGAGAATAAACGGTCAAACGGCTCCAAACTCATGTAAGAATCGATCTTCTTCTTATCGGGTCATTTTCACATGGTGTTTTCTTCTAAGAGCCATTGGTTGACATCTTCTCACAAACTGATGAGTTTATCAACAAAGTGCTTCCAGTTAATGCTTCACGTATACATCAACATGATGATTGCGAACAATCTCTCTGTTCTTGTTTGATGTGATTGGTAGTTTGGTGTTACCATCTTGTGTGTTCGTTGCGGCCTGATTGCTGATTTCCTTGATGAACATCTTTCTATTCTTGTTTGTTTGGGAGGGATTTTAGTTAAGGGGATTTTCAAGATGTAAGTTAATTGGAATGCTTTTTGGTGGGATGCTTTTTTGTGTGTGTTGAAGATGTTAACTATCTATTCCCCAACTGGACAATCTTGAAGAAGGTCGAGTCTACAGTTGATTCTACATTTTCTGCTAATGTTAGAAGACTAAAGACGAGTTGAATTTGATTACCTAAAGACTTCTTCTTAATTCAAGCATTCATCATAAAGATTGTTGGTTTAGGGGAGAGCACTAATTGGGGGAGAGTTAAAATCCAAAGTTAATCCCCAATTAGATTTGCTCACATCGTTTATTCAGCAAGTTGATTCTCACAAGATATATCTGAGCTAATGATGTTCTTCTCAACAAATTTCAAGTATTTGGACTGATAATATATTGCTGGTTCTGAAGTGTCAAAACCAGCAAGGGGGAAGGAGACACGCATCTAAACGTGAGTAAACATTGATGAGCTTAATACTTCTAAGTAATTGAAGATATCCCGGGAAGAAAAATGTTATTACTGCAGAGAAACTCAAGGTTTGACTCATGGCGAGTAAACTTGATGAACTTAATTCTTCTAAGTTGATGAGTGTGTAAATACTCATCATTTTTGTACAAAATAAACTGCAAATTCATCTGAAAACACTCAGAAACACATCAAAATGATCAAAATATCACAAATCAGTGTTTTATGTGTTTTAAATGCAAAAATATCAAAATCAGATGAAAAACATATCAAATTTGCAAAAATTGCAGTTTCAGTCCCCCAAGTTTCAAAAGTTGTCAAAAATAGTCCCTGAGCCATAATTTCAAAAGCAAAAGTCACCAAAGGTCCTTTTAAAATCAAAAGTTGTCAAATTTAGTCCTTTGGTGAAAAATTATCAAAAGTTTGAGAAATTACAAGTTTAGTCCTTCAACTTTCAAAATTGGCAGAAATGGTCCCTGGAAAATTGCAAAATGGCAACATTGGTCCTTATACTTTCTGAAGTTGTCACTTGTGGTCCCTTGGAATGACTTTTCTGAATTGGCAGCTTAGGCCCCTCAAGTTTCAGATTTTACATATTAAGTCCTTGGGGTTTTAAACCCTTTTAACCAATTGTGACCCTTGCACCATTTTGGCCCCTTGTCATAATACAATTGTGAACCCCCCCTATTATTAATACTTGCCTGTGGTCAACATCTCTGGTCAAAACCAATTGCCCGCCAAAAAAGTCACCATTCTCAACTGCTTCTGCTTCAACCTGTTATACCCATCCCCCCTCCTCCATTTCCACTCTACCATGTTCCCCACTCCACAACTACCTTCCAAGCCTCATTAAATGCCCTCCCTCCCCCTCACTCAACCTTATCTGTCAAACAAGGAATTTTGGCGCCAAAATCGTTTTAAAGGCCAAGATGAGTTCAAAGCAATCCAAGGGTCAAGAAAGAAGTGGGATTTCATCAGAGTGGAGAGAGAAATACCTTGGGTATAAAAGGGAAGCAAAAGAAGAGGAGATGGGCAGTTTTTAGTTTTTAAAATTTAGTTAAATGTCGTTTGTAGTTTAAAAGTTTTATTTAAGTTGTAACATTGTTATCTTTTGTTAAACTGTACTTTATTAAGTTGCTTTATCAATATTAATCAATTTCAAGTTCTAATTTTCAGTTATAATATCATTTCATTTTGATCAGTCCACTGTTACAAATTTTATTCACCAAGTCTTGTATCCAAGCTTCATAAAGCTTCTTTTCAAGTTTAAATAAGCTTATACAAGCTCCTTATAGCTTGCTATAAGCTCATGTTTAAGTTTTAGTCACTTTTGAAATTTGGTCAACCAAAGTCAACTGGAGGGCTAAAATTGGAAATGGAGCTATAAATGGGTTGATGCAGTGGAAATGGGTTGAATTAGATTCCTTTGGGTTGATATTTAGGGTAGTGGATCTAGGTTTCACAGTTTGCAAGCCATTGTGGCTTAGGACCACTTGTAAGTTAAATTTTTAAGCTTATTTGCATTACCTTCCATTGTAGTTAAATTTAGTTCAAATCTTTTCTATAAGCTGTAATTAGGTTTTAAAAATGTGGATTGATCATTGATGCTAGGTTGCTCAGTGTTTAATCTCATTTAACTGTCAAAACAGTCTTTAAAAGGGTGTTTGGAATAGCTGTTATACCTGTGTTTAAGGCCTGTTAAGTAGTTAAGTTCTTTTGGTTTGTGCTTGTGTAGTGTATCTTAGCTCATATATGTCTTAGTTTTGGTCTGCAAACCCTCCAAAGTCAAATTTTCACTTAAATCTATCTCTACTGTCACTGTTGTAGTTTTAGATTTAGCAAGTCATTGTTTTGTGTTCAAAAGTGTTAAACATTGTTTGCATTACACTTATTCCATCTTATAACATCAACATAAGTCTTAAAATTGGATTCAAAATCCATTTTAGTCAAAGTTCATAGTTTCTTCAAAAGTCAAAAAAATTGGCAAAAGCTGTTTTTCAGCCAACTACAAGTAATTTTCTTAAGCTCATTTTTTGGACTCATCAAGTGAAATTTGGCATTTTAGAAAGTTCAATTGGTACTCTTTCTTGTCTGCATTTTTGTGGATTTTTGACATTTTTCTATAAGCTTCAAACAAGCTCATTAACTTAGGCCTAAGTGCCCTGCTCACTGTCAGCATTCACTGAGATTTTTCTCAGTTATTGCAGCTTATGCACAAAGCTTATTAGAGCTTCCCATAGCCTGATTTTTGGCACACTTGATCTCAACCAGGTCTAGTGTAGATCCCAAGTTCTGTTTTTAAGTTTTGGCTTATTGGTGAGCTTATTCATAAGCTCAAACTTGCCAACCCTTTACTGATTTTAAGCAAAATCTTGTTCATTGTTGATCGATATTGGAGACTTAAGGGTTAACGTTTCTAAACTACTAAACTCTAAAACGAATTTTAGTCATTTCCCAACCGTTCAAACTCGAATACTTATTCGAGTGGTTATTCGGTTTTGAATTTTTGTCTTGAACCCTAGATGTGATCTGGACCAACTCTAGTTCACACGGTTTTTAGTCCGATACCCTTCGAGATTATTCGAAACACGTATTCGACGTTATTGACTCTTTTTAGAGTCACTTACGACTGTCACTCGTCCCGTGAATCCGGATTCAATTACTCGAACAAACTTCGAATATCTTTTTA
>BPTQ01000007.1:106649764-106683973 GCA_019973895.1 Chrysanthemum seticuspe | reverse complement strand
TCAAAAAAAATATCTTTTCAGTTTTAAAATTAGTTTTATCATATTTTAGATTTTTCTAAGTTTTAATTTTATTTTTCTAGTCTTATTTCATATTTTCTTTTATTTTAGAGTATTATTTAATAGTAAAAATTAGTTTTTAATTAATAATAATTAGATAGTTAGTTATAAAAATAATTTTCTTTTTCCAAATATTTTCTCATATCATTAGGTTTGTAAAAATGTATTTTTCATATTTTTAGGGTTAATATTGAATAAGTTTCACTTTTTATTTTGTACGTTTACGTTATTTTTAATTTAAACGTACGTTTTAGGTTTTAAACGTTCATCACTTTAAATATAGTGATAGCGTTTATTTAATAGATTTTATCTTTTTATTTTCCTTTAATTTGCATTTAAGCCGTCTTTATTTGTTGGCTTTTCTGTAGTTATAATATCATATCCAAAACCTTTTCCCGTTCAAATTCCTCGATCACTATTCGTGAGATGATCCATTGCATAGCTCGCTGGGACATAACGACCCGGGGAGACCCTATACTCCTCTGATCTTCATTGATTTCGTGCTTGAGCTGTTTTAAGTTTTCTTACGCTTGCGTGAGAGAACTTGACGGTTTTGCGCGCATCATAAGTGATTGAAGATATCCCGGGAAAACATTTGTCATGACCGCAGAGAAACTCAAAGTTTACTCATCAAGGCATTTAGTGTTCTTATTCCAACTACGTGGGGGAAGAGATGTAAGAGTTAGTTTCTGATGATAAAAAGAGGTACACAAGTTTGTGATGATTTCGATGTTATCGCAATCATCATGGGAGAGAGGATTGTGTACATTGGGGACGCTCAGCTGTTTCACTTGAGTGCTTAATCAGTGATTCAGATATATAATCACTTATTCCAGAGTTGAAATCCGCAGAGATAGTCCTCCGCAGAGATAATCAGTGATTCGGCCTGCTTTATCAATGTTATCGGTTATTCTCTCTTTGGGCATTCGGGTACTTCGGGTTCTTGAGCTTCATGCACTGTCTTCAGGGGAGAGAAAAGTATACATCGGGATTACTCTTTGGCTATTGGACTTAATCCGCTACTTCGATGGTATAAGTTTCTTTGTCTTCGGGTATGTGTATTCGGGTTCGTGAGCTCTAGTCTAAGAGATTGACTGCATCTATTCAACTACTCGGGGGAAGTGTTCTCTTGACACCTTTCGGAATGGATTGCTTCGGACTTCAGTGGAAAAGGAATTTGAGAAGAGGTATTCAAATGTGGGATGATACATTGTTGTTCTTCTACTTGATGATATAACCCCGAATGGAGATCCTCGATTATCGTTCTTAAAAGGAGCAGCGGGATTTATGATAATGGTGTGCTTATCGGTGCACCTGGCTATAGTAAGCTTGAAATAGAGCTTCGAATCTGCTCATCTAATGGATTTTCGGTTTGGGGGGAAGCTGCCAAAGTCTCTCTTTCTCAAAGGCTCATGCTCTATCTTCTATTCTGGAGCCTCAGAAGCTTTGGTGGTGAATGTTTAAGAGATGATGATTTCTATCTTCTACAACGGGGCTGCTCGATATCCTTATCTCGGTACTCGTATCATCATCCTCTTATACTATATCATCTACTCTATCTTTGTAAATATTTATCTGAAAAACAAAATACAAAAATATAAAACCAGTAAAAGAAAATAGAAAAATATAAAACCAACAAAAAAAACCCATAAAAATTAGAAAATTTGAAAAAGACCAAAAATATGTTTTCTCAAGACATGTCTTCTGGTATCGATAACATCTACGGTCTTAGAAATGTCATTCAATAATGGCACGGGACCATAGATGAAGTTCGAGCAGGAGGTGCAAATATTCTTTTCTAAACATGTCTCAAAATATGGCTTACAGTTATTTCAGACTGTAACCCGGGCTTAAAACTATGGCTTGCTATTATTTCAGATAGCAACCCGTTTTTCAAAGAAGGAAAGTGCTACGCTTAAACGATTTTCAAAAATTTCGTGCACTTATCCTAAAACTATACAAGGAAAGCATGTCGTCAAAAGACTGCTGATCCTACACAAATTTTTTTCTTTCTACAAATTCTTCAGAAAAATATTTTTTGTTTCAAAATTGTGGTAAATGAGTTGCTTGAAAAATCAATCAGATTCAAAGTTTTCGTATAATTTGAAAACTCAATCAATGACTTCAGTGCTTTTAAATCTTTTATAAAATGAGTCATTGATTCAGGGGGAGAATGTTTTCAAATCTATATCATCTAACAGACTTATCTAATTATCCTACCTGCTTAACTGAAAAAGATGTTGACCTATGTTGAAGGACTAGGAATCTAGGATATGATTGTTAGGATTAGATGATTAGAGTTTGATGAACACATAATTCCCATGCCTTATATGACCTGATTGAATGTTTTTCTATGTTGAATTGAATTTCATTAGTCGATTGTTGTTTGGGTGATGTCGACCACCATATATCTGTTTGTGTCCACTAACATATGCAGATATCATGGTTTAAAAGAATTTTCTCGATCCGGATCCCACAAAAGAATATGATTGGATGCCGAAAGGAAAGGGTAACTATTTCTTGGGTCGACAAAAGAAGAAACGAAGCTTAATCAGATCTCTCCATGGATAGTTGGCACGTTAGATGCAACTTCAGAGGTCTCACTGCATCTGCAGATGGTTTTCTTTCGCCCTACAGCAACAACAACATAAGCTTCTCAACCACCTAACGTATCTCTGTGCAGATACCATTTTTAAACAATTTTGAATAATTTGATTAAATTATTTTGAAAATGGAAAATATTTGTTTTGAAAATAAATTGGACTTAATTTTGAAAATCACCGGACTTCATTTTTATCAAAACCTAAGTCACTCAATCAACGACTACGGTCATCGATTGAGGGGGAGAGTGATTTAAAATAAATTGTTTTCAAACAATATTTCTTCATAAAAGTCCGGTTGGTACAATAATAAGTGGTGATCTAAGGATTTAATGTTATGTCATGGTATGATTTTTCTTTTGAATCAAGGTCTTTCAAAATGAAATTTTTTCTGTTCTTGTTTGATTGTGAAATTGTTTTATTTTACTTAAATATCTCTTAAAACTATCATACCTGACACTAACAATCTTTAATGTCTAAATCTGTTTCTATCTGTCATCTTTCAAAATTAAATCAAGCCACGTCTTTCCCCAAAACTTTTCTAATTGATTTAAATCTTTTGGGATCACAAATCTCAAATGGTTTGAAATTTTTGATCGGGGGAGAGATCGTGATTTAAATCTCAAATCTGTTTAATGGAATTGGTTTTAGTCCTTCAAAGGCACTCCTGCCTCCATGTGCCAAACAATTTCAAATACACAATGCACATGTTGAGGAGGAGGATTTATCCAAAAACATGATGAGTATTTAAACCTGGCCACATATTCTCCAATGTTTTATAAACCTTATTAAATCACTTGGGATCCGAAATCTCAAAGGGTTTGATATTTTCGATCGGGGGAGAATTTGTGATTTAATAATGAAATCTGATAAATGATGATCGATTTGATTCAAATGTGCAGGCTGCTCTCTCATATGTGCTAAACGCTTTCGAATCTCGAAGCACATATTGAGGGGGAGCAAATGGTTTCTTAATGGCTTTTGTGATCGTGAATGTGCTTCAAAAGAACTCTTGCCTCTATGTGTTAAAATGATTTCTCTTATCCTATGCACATATTGAGGGGGAGAATTTACCAAGAAAATCAAATGGCTTTTTCTATGAAAATTGTGATCAAAGAAAATATTTCAAAGTCCTCTTGCCTCCATGTGCTAAACAATTTCTAAATCATATGCACATGTTGAGGGGGAGGTTTTCTAAATGATCAAAACTATTAAGGTACAAAATGCTTTGATCTCGTATCACAAGTACCTTGATTGTTTTTCCAAATGATTTTTCAATTGGTTTCAAGGAAGAATGAACTATACCAAAAGACCGACCATTTTACTTTATGTATGGAGTTATAAGGATGGTGAGGTTAGGTATTTGTTCCCACGATCCGCCAGAACTGGAGGGATCTACCCAGGGACAATCCACTAGATAGTGTAGAGTCCTTGGGTATATTGAAAAAAGGAGAAAAATGAGAATATGGGAAGAGTGCGGACTGAGACAGAGCTAGTACTGGAATAAACCCAACAAGGTTCTAGTAATGAAGTCTCGGTAAGCACTGAAGGGGTTGAAGAATGAAAAAGAAATGAAATGAGAAAAGGGTGAAAAGAAATAGCCCTCCAATAATTCAACCTTAGGGCAGAAACCGGGTTCAATACATACGTTACTGGTGGTTACTAAGGTAACACTGGTATTGAAGACAAGACGTCATGGACCCAATGACGCACTGCACTAAACTTCCCAAACTACTCAAGTTCCTCTTAAAAGTGCTTGTTTCATTCTCACAGGGAACCGACATTATCTATCGACTTTCTCTTAGAGATAGTTGATATTGAATAAGGAGACCCTCTCCCTAGTCTCCGGCATAGGAAACCAAATATGCACAATTGAGTCTAGAGCCAAGAGATCATCCACAATATCTCATTAGGACACTAAATTAATGAAGACTTGATGTTTCACACAATGTGGAAAGTAAGAATATATTATGAGTCCTACGCATTATCCTTGTGGTAGTGCCAGAACATCTGAGTGGTATGTAAAAGTATTCACGATGAAGATGGAAATCCTTCTAGAGCCTACATCAAACAAGCTCTTGGTGGGTGACATGTGAGATCTTCTCGTAAGATCAAGCTTGTGACAACTGGATAGAAACGATGGGGAGATTCAATCTTGAATCAACCTTGGTCCAGGATTGGAATTGACGAATACTTTTGGAAAAACCATTTGATGTGCAAACCTTCTTTTCTCTAGTACGTCGAATGTGTATTCATATTTCAAACACAAAAAGTATCTCTGATTAAAAAAAATACTTTTGGAAAAACCGTTCGATGCGCGAATCTCTTCTTTTATCTAGCACATCGAATGTGTACTCTTTTCAAATATAAAAAGTATTTATGATTGAAAATTGATATTTGTCGTAAAACCTTCATCGTATTGCAAAACTCTTTCTTCTAAGCAATACGCGATTGTTTTTCAAATCATTTTTCATCAATCAGTGAATCTTAATTCGCTGGTTCACTCACTCCGTGTTGTCTTCTTTGAGACGTTCCGGTTTGAGAACGGCTAGAACAGCTGCGAAACCCTGTCAAGGAGATTCTTCGGAATTATACCTGATCACAAGCAGTATTTATACTAATCAACGGGGAACCGTGGGCCATGTACCTCAATTCAACGAAAGTGTTCAAAGACACTTTCGTGCGATTTATTGCTAACTGTTGTATGCAGGTACACCCGATGGTTGCAGGTGATCAGAATTGAGGAGTCATTCCATAGCCGCATGCTCACAGCATCCAAACTTAATTAAAGAAATCATGACTTGTGCATATCTACAGAACCTGGCTCTGATATTTTTATACTATGTTCCTGCTACACTGCTGCAAATATCATGAGTCAGTAAAGCTTCCGCTACTCTGATGAAAAGATGTCATGATCCAAAAGTGTGAGAATGTCGGTCCGAAAGTCACAACTTCACATGATGGCAACACTATAAAGGGTGATCCAGAGATTTACTGTGGCTGATGATCTCAATGAAAGCTCGAAGATCATCAAAGATGTGGATCCGTTAAAGGCCTCCACTAAAAGTACAAATCAATGCGGACTTTGAAGAATCGCTACAAAAGCACAAAGATTGCGGAACTTGAAGAATTCAAGTCTACGAGCTCAAGAACAAAGACAAAGATAGAATGCTAGGATGCAAAATGTATTTCATGGGGTGACCTCCCTTAGGGGGAGATTGTTAGGAATTGGAAATTCCATGTTAAAGTGTCGGTCACCCCAATTATGGTCTAGCATATGTTAGCTCGTAGACGTGTCGTTATTTACGTTGTTTAGTAGCTTATTAGTTAGTTTGTAGCGTAGATTAGTTTAGAGCAACACCGTTGTGGAAGGACGGGTCTTTACCCACTGTATGCCTGATCCACAGGCCGATAGGAGGTCGAGTATTGTGTAACTATAAATACCCCTTCCATCCATGGAAGGGGTGGTGCTTCTCATAATCTAACCTTCCATATTTTGTAAACCAAGTTTCTAGCAAGAACACCCTCTCTATCTACTTTCTCTCTCTAATGGCAAACATGTATTTTGATCATCCAAGACCACCCGAATCATCAACACAATAAATATATCGATCCTACAATACCAAACCTCATAACATAATGACTCGCATCATCATGCCAAATCACTTATTATCAGAACTCGTAATCATAACACTCATCATCAAAAACTCTGCAACAATTCACATCATCGATTCTCACATAATTCAAATCTTGAAAAGTCCATTTGACCTTAATCATGTGTTCGAGCCAAACTTGGTTATTTGTGAAAATTGAGGTCCAGTCAATAAAACTCAATCCAATCATCAATTCCAATGTTCAAAAACCAAGTCATCACACAACTTACTCAATCTTGATCAAAGCTCAGAATCAGACATATGATTATCAAATCCAAATAAATATAAATGGGAAATACGATTTACAAACACAAAATTGTAACATCAACTACAATTTGTACTTTGTAAATATGTTATTTGATTATCTCCACTTATCACATCCAAATAATTATGCCAGGTTCACGAGAAGGGTCCAACAATCAAAATTTTATTGCATGGTTCAAGCCCAAACAATTCAAGATCAAGTACCACATTCGGCCCATCCATCAACTATGAGACCCACGAATTACAAGTCCAATAGATAAAACACATGAGGCCCAATATCAGTCCAAGCTAAAGGCCCCTAAAAACCGTGTAAACCATGACCTGAACTCACGAGTATATAACACTCACATAACACTCATTCTTGCCCTAAACATTAGAAACCCTAATCTCTCTCTACTAATCCATCCGCCTCCATCTTATCTCTCAAACCAGACGAAATAAAGAAATACCATGATCATGAAACAAATCAAACACAACCATTATTCAATCGATCTATATACCTCGCCACAGGGATGGCTCGAGGGTATAACGAATATGTCACAGGGATGGCAATGAGTAGGTTTCAATAAGCTCGAAAGGTTTCGGGTAGGTTCTACTATGATCCATGTATCTCGTATTGTGTTGATCGAATGAAAGATAGAATGGTAACCGATTGGTTATTGTTCTTTCTTAATAATATTCGAATATTAAAGGAGATCATTTATTCACAAGATCAATGAGGAAAATCTGTAGTCGATTTGTTTTTATAACAAATTTATTGTACTCACAACAAGATTAACTGAGATCCGTTTAGCTTATAAAATGTTTTCGAATTTTTGACATTAAAGAACGAACCAAGATAAAGAGATAATAATCATGTTATCTTCTTTTTCTTATTATGTTTCGGAAATTTCAACACAGCTTGATGAAGATAGTGTTCTTTTGTTAGATGACATAAAATGGTCTCGAAATTATCTTAGATTTGTACGAAAGAACATGACAGAGAGCTTGTGTCCATTCAACTAAGATTGAGTCTTGATGTTTGGATTTACGAGTCTTGATATAGATGTGTGAGAAGGTGATATTTGATATTGTTTATGTTGATGTAGGCTCGAATAACATGAGGATGTATGATAAGATCGTTTATAAGCTCAGCTAGGGATTAATAACAAAGACTAATAACATGCATATCAGACAAAGAATGATTTTTGGTTCTCGAAATAGTTTTGGACCTCAGGGGAAGTCGAGCATGGTGAATATTTAAGATGTCGGGTAGCACACACACATGATTGGATCTCGGCTGAATTTAGTGAAATCAGAAAACACACACACATGGGATATTAGTATACACACACATGAGATTGGTATTGATATAATTGGTAAAGTAGACATCATGTTCAGGGGAAGATTCTATGGACGCTTTTACATGGTTTCTACAGGTTACTCTTAGAACTATTCTTCATGTTACTACTACTTGGTTTCAAATGCGATTATAGTCATCTTTATTAGTATTTTGAGACGTACTATGTTCTTCATGGCTGGAACTACAACGTATTTGTGATCATGGTGGTTAGTTATTCGACAAGTTCTTATGGTTATTTACATGCATCATTCGAGGAGAAGATTTTTACTACTACTTGTTGGTATTTGTACTATTGGTTCAGATTTCTTTTGCCTTAATTTCATTTTAGCAAGCTTTTTGGTGATCTTCATGGCGGGTATCTTGAGGCATTAAAAGGATGGATTAGTCGTATGATATTGGTTCATGGTGGTTGGAATCAAAGTTGCTTCTACTTAGCGTCTCCTAGTGGATTATGACAAAAAGGGGTAGAAGACATTACATAGAAGATTTGCAACTTGAAGATTCATGGTGATTGCATGTTTAAGGGGAAGTTTGCTTATCTTTCATATTAACTTCAGAGGAAGTTTGTGCTTATTGGTTTTGTCATTATTAACTAGGGGAATATTGTTAGGAATTATATTTGAGTTGATTATGACAAAATATGAAATATGAAGGAATTATAAAGACAAAGAAAGACAAGGGACTTACTTGTTAAAGAAGACTTTATTATTTAGTCCCTAGTAGTCAATTATAACCCTAGACTCTCTAGTATATAAAGAGAGGCATGGAATTAGGTTTTAGTGTGTCAAGATGTGAACACCAAAGGTGTGTGTGTGTAACCTAGGCATAGTGTATAAACGCCTAGGGATAGTTAGTTAGTTGATTAGCAGATTATTAGTTAGTGTTAGTTAGATGATGATGAAAACCTTGTTCAATAAGCTCATCTAGGGATCAATAACAAAGACTAATAACATGCACAGCGGAATAAACTAATCAATTCTTTGTTATTGAACAAGGTTTTCATCATCATCTAAGTAACACTAACTAATAATCTACTAATCAACTAACTAACTATCCCTAGGCGTTTATACACTACGCCTAGGTTACACACACACACCTTTGGTGTTCACATCTTGACACACTAAAACCTAATTCCTTGCCTCTCTTTATATACTAGAGAGTCTAGGGTTACAATTGACTACTAGAGACTAAATAATAAAGTCTTCTTTAACAAGTAAGTCCCTTGTCTTTCTTTGTCTTCATAATTCCTTCATCTTTCATATTTTGTCATAATCAACTCAAATATAATTCCTAAAAATGTATGTAGACAGATAATGTATGTTGTTATGATATTGTAGAATAGATTATGATTGAACTGAATGATGTTTGTGATGAAGTAGTGATATACAAAGTGATGTTGTTTGATTAGTTTGTGTAAGACTTTTGTTGTTCTGGTTTTGGTCACAAGTCGCTTCATCTAATTTTTCTTCACAAGTCACTTCACTTATTCACACAAAATGCATACCCCTTTTTGAACATGACAAATCGCTTGCCATTTCCAGACAAAACACTCAAAAGCATTTTGACACAATTAACCTCAAATAACCACAAATTGCTTGCCAGTTTTTGAACATTTCAAGACAAGTCGCTTTTGATTTTATTTGACTCAATAGTCAAATAACCATAAATCGCTCCTCCAAAAACTGGTACACAAATCGCTTTTCTGGTACATTGAATCTGGACAAAAATACTAAAAGACCACAAATCGCTTTAATGAACAAGTTGTAAAACTGTTTTAAAAAACTTCATCAAAACCAGATTTAGAATATGACACCAGTAGATTCACAACAACAACAGCTTATAACAGCAACAGCAACATAAAGACCAATAACATTTTATGAACAGCAGCAGTAATGGACCAGATTATTAAACAGTCATCAAACCACATCATGACCACATCAAAACGCATCACACAAAATCACATCAAACCGCTTAAATAAAGCAACACAAACTGCATACAAAACCAAACAAACCGCATTAAAAACCATTTGAATCAACACAAACAACAAAACCTAGGCTCTGGTACCATTTGTAGGATCGTATATAATATGTTGTTTAGATGATTCGGGTGGTCTAGGATTATGATGATATAAGATTGCCATGTTTAGAGAGATGAAGAGAGGAGTGGGTGTTTTCTAGAGAGATAAACAAACAAGTGTAAGGTTAGATTAATGATAAGCACTACCCTTCCCTTAGTGGGAAGGGAATTTATAGTTACAAGCTAAACTCCCTCCTGACGGGCTGTGGATTAGGCATACAGTGGGTAAAGACCGGTCCTTCCTCCACGGTGTTGCACTAAGCTAATCTATGCTAATAACTAACTAACTACTAAGTAACATAAATAACGATATGTCTACGAGCTAACTTATGCTAGATTATATTTGGGTGACTGATTCTTCACTATGGAATTTCTAATTCCTAACAATCCTAAACCTGGAGAATAATCTTTTTAGAAAACGAATGAAACTTCTAGCATCACATGTTTGCAGAGTTTCAGCTTCGACCCACTTTGAAGCGTAATCGACGGCTACAAGGATATAACTTTTATTCTTTGATGGAGTGAAAGGTCCCATAAAATCGATCCCCCAAACATCAAAAACCTCACATACCATAATGTTGTTGAGTGGCATCTGATTTCGAGAAGAGATGTTCCCTGCCCTCTGACAAGCGTCACAATCCCTAACATGTTTTGCGGCGTCTTTGAAAATGCTAGGCCAAAAGAATCCGGCCTCATAAACCTTCCGAGCAGTGTTGTCGGCCCCATAGTGTCCTCCTGCAAGTCCGTTGTGACAATGTTCCAGAATTTGTTTTTGCTCATTTCCAAACACGCATCTCCGAATAATACCATCAGGGCATGATTTAAAAAGGAACGGATCATCCCAGAAGTAATATTTAAGATCTGAGAAGAACTTTTTCTTTTGATCGTAGGTTTTGTTGCTCGGTAATACTCTGGCCGCGAGGTAATTAGTGAAATCTGCGTACCATGGTTCGGAACTGGAATCTTTAATTATAACTGCCATGAGATGCTCATCGGGGAAGGAGTCCCGAATAGTTTCCTTGTCAAGTTTTTTAAGCTTAGGGTTTTCTAATCGTGAGAGGTGATCAGCTGCTAAGTTTTCTGCCCCTTTCTTATCCTTGATTTCAATTTTAAATTCTTGTAGCAGTAGCACCCATCTTATCAATATTGGTTTGGCATCATGTTTATTGAATAAGTACTTCAAACAGAATGGTCAGTGTAGACAACAGTTTTTGACATTACTAAATAAGATCTGAATTTATCAAAGGCATATACTACAGCCAGGAGTTCCTTTTCAGTGGTAGTGTAATGATCTTGCGCCTCATTTAAGGTTTTACTAGCGTAATAAATGGGTTTAAATTTTTTATCCACTCTTTTTCCTAAAACCGCCCCCACAGCATAATCACTAGCATCGCACATAAGTTCAAAATCGTTCCCCCAGTTAGGAGCAATAATAACAGGGGCAGTAGTCAGTTTTTCTTTTAAAATATCAAATGTTTTTTTAATTATCGTTAAAATCAAATTTTGCATCTTTCATGAGGAGTTGGGTCATAGGTTTGGCAGTTTTGGAAAAATCTTTTATAAATCGTCTGTAAAATCCCGCATGCCCAAGAAAACTCCTAATGCCTTTTAGGTTGGTTGGATAAGGCAGTCGAGAAATAACGTCAACCTTAGCTTTATCAACTTCGATCCCTGTTTGGGAAATCTTATGCCCCAAAACAATCCCTTCTTTTACCATAAAATGACATTTCTCCCATTTAAGGACAAGGTTGGTTTCTTCACACCTGGCAAGCATTTTAGATAGATTATTAAGACAAGATGAGAAAGAGTTACCAAAAACTGAGAAGTCTTCCATGAAGACTTCCATAAAATCTTGACACATATCCGAGAATATTGCAGTCATGCACCTTTGGAATGTGGCGGGAGCGTTACATAGTCCAAAAGGCATCCTTCGGTAGGCGAATGTTCCATAATGGCAGGTGAAAGTAGTCTTTTCTTGATCCTCATGGGCAATAGGAATTTGAAAGTATCCTAAGAATCCATCGAGAAGCAGTAATACTCATGTCCAGAGAGCCTCTCTAGCATCTGATCGATAAATGGAAGGGGGAAGTGATCCTTCCGTGTTGCGTTATTTAATTTCCTGTAATCGATGCACACCCTCTAGCCAGTGACTGTTCTAGTCGGTATCAGCTCATTATCTTCATTGGTAACCACTTTCATTCCTCCTTTCTTTGGCACAACATGAATAGGGCTAACCCAAGGACTATCAGAAATAGCGTAAATTAGACCCGCATCCAGAAGCTTAATGATTTCGTCTTTTACCACGTCTTGTAATTTTGGGTTTAATCTCCTCTGTGGCTGTACTACAGATTTAAAATCATCTTCCATAAGTATCTTGTGAGAGCAGTATGAAGGGTTAATTCCTTTTATGTCAGAGACTTTCCACGCAATTGCTTCCTTGTGCTTGCTTAAAACCTGCAGTAACGACTCCTTTTCTTCGTCAGATAATAGATAAGAAATCACAACAGGAAAATTACGATCCCCATTGATGAATGCATATTCTAAATGAGGAAGGAGCTCCTTGAGTTTTGGGGTAGTATCCGCTTCTTCCGGGGTATTCGCTGAACATAATGTTTGATTGTTCGCGGCCAGTTCCTCTGTTTCGCTTTCTCCATTGCTAGATGTCCCATCATTATCTTCGAATTTCAATGATCTCAAAGGGTCGAGAAGAAAGCATTCTTGGGCATGTTTCTGTGCGTTAGCTTCGATAAGGTCAAGATCATCAAGGTTGTCGTCAATGAAAGAAGCATATCTCATTGACTTTTCAAGATCGAAGGTAATCTTATTGTTTCCAATCTCCAACGAAATCTTCTTGTTAAAGACATCAATCATAGCATTTGCAGTTGCAAGAAAGGGTCTTCCAAACAAAATTGGGATATCATCCTCTTCCATCTCAAGGACTACGAAGTCGACCGGGAAGACAAATTTACCGATCTTGACAAAAACATTTTCAGCGATTCCTTTAGGATATTAAGTAGTTTTATTAGCCAGCTCAATACACATTCTAGTTGGTTTCAGTTCCCCCAATTCCAGACGTGAATAGAGAGAGAATGGCATAAGACTTATGCTTGCCCCAAGATAGGCAAGGGCCTTGTTGAACAAAATTCCCCCGATAGTACAAGGTAAGGTGAAACTCCCTAGGTCTTCTTCTTTGAGAGGCATATCTTTTAAAAGGGCGGCAGAGCATCTTTGATTTAAAGTTATCTGCGTCTGATCAGAAAGTCTTCTATAGATAAGGAGATTCTTTATGAATTTGGCATATTTTGGCATTTGCTCCAGGGCTTCAACGAGAGGAATATTAATGCTAAGTTGTTGTAATTTCTCCATGAATTTCTGAAATAGCACTCGTTCTTGTTCCTTCTTAATTCTTCCCGGAAATGGAATTGGTGGAATGTAGGGACGGACTTTTTCGACAGTAGGTTGAGCCTCCTCGGTTTCTTTGTTGTTGTCTTGAGGCGTTTCTTCAGTCAGATCATTCGAGTTTGAAGGGTAGGCTGGTTCCTTATAGTTTAATCCACTTTTGGTAGTAGTGGCATGAGCAAGATCTCGAGGATTTGGTTCAGTTGTGCTGGGTAATTCTCCTTCATCTCTCATTCTTATAGATTATGCGAGCTTTCTGACTTGATTTTCAAGTCTTCTTATAGCAGTTGCTTGTGTTCTTAGCACATTGTCGTAATCTCGCTTGATATTCCAAACCAATTTTTCGTTCTCTTCTTGTTTTCTACTGGATTCCTTGTCAAGCATCTTCACAGCCTTTTCTAGATCAGTAACCCTCCCATACATGGGTTTATCAACTTCTTCAGTAAGGGATTGCATATCTACTTCGAATTCCTCCAGATTCTTTATCACCGATTGTATCTCGATAGGGTCTTCATTCCAATCTTCATTCCAAGATGACGAGTGGAGGGCTACTTCTTCAACTCTTACCCATCCTTTATCAGCAGTCATTAACGGGATAGGTTCTTTTGAGTTAATTAATTTATGAGTTTTTATGTTAAACCCGTTGTAGAATATTTGCAGTTGCTCGTGTTTGTTAAGTTTATGCTCGGGGCAATTTAGGATGGCTTCGTTGAATCTTTCCCAAGCTGTAAACAGTGGCTCATCATTGAGTTGGCTAAACCTCCTAATTTCATCAACTTGTTGGAGGATTTTTGCAAGGGTTCGGTATTCCTTTAGAAAGGCCTTCTTAAATGCATTCCACGTTGTGATAGATCCAGATGGAAGTTTCTTTAACCAATCTCTAGCTCTTCCTTTTAGGGTAAAAGGGAATGCCCTCATAATAACATGATCTCTGGAGACCCCAGGCGCATGGAATAAATCAGCGATCTCACATACTTTAGCGATGTGTTCGTGTGCTTCTTCATCTTTGATTCCATAAAAGTAGCATCCTTTTAGTTCATCAAGACAGAGTCCCCAGAATTTAATTTTACATTTTCTTCAAGAGCTGGAATGGTGATGCCCTGTTTACTTCTAGAGGTGGTGAGATAATCATTCATAGTAAGAGACATAATATTAAAACTAAAGACTTAAATAAAAATCCTAATATAACTCCCCGGCAACGGCGCCAAAAACTTGATGCAGGTTTTACTGACCAGGTTTTAATATTTATAAAGTCTCGTTATACCTATGGTCTACCCTAATGCACTAACGGGCAGTGTACCCGGTTGTGTGTAGTGTAGTAATCGGTAAAGCCGAGGTCGTCCCAAGAGCTATGTGTGTTGGATTATTACTAAGTCTAGGTGTCACAGATTAATAATGGTTTCGATAGGGATTTAATTAATTAAACTACTAAAGCAGAATAAAACAAATAAAAAGCAAATAAATGATAAAGGGAAATCAATAGAGGAGAGTGGTGCTAACCTAGTTAATCCTCCTAGCTAGTTATGTCTACATCTACTTACTTCCAATTACTTCAGGTGGGGTCAAAGTCGAGAGGACAGCATTTGGTCAATTCACCCTAACCTATCAGCAAAGATGCCACCACAGGAGAAGTCAGGTGTCCCCTCATAAGTCCTGTTGTTCCTGGTCCCCTAAGCCAAGTCATTAAGTACCGCTACATGCTAGATTTATAATAGTGAATTCCCGATCGTTAGGAACTTAGACAGGCACCCCCTAATTCTTAACTTCATCCAAACGATAGGTGATCAGTTGGTCAAATTGCAAAAGTAGAAAGGGTCGTCAGTTGGTCATATCTTACCCTTCCAGTCTCAGTCCGCTCACCTAGGGTCAGTTGGTCATATCTCCTAGGCAATTGGCCTCTACCGCCATTCAAAACTACCGAACCAAGGGTGGCTACCAATAAACTATGCATGCATACACTTAGAAATAATTGTACGGAAGTAAAGTAAACGCAAACAAAACAATTAAGGAATCATAACTAGGCCAGCACCAAGAGGTGCTTAGCCGCTCATATTAATCATGCAAATCAATTCAATATTCAAAGGTACGAAATACATGAATTGAAAGTAAAAGAAATATAAAACGCTAATGCTTATCGTAGGGGAGTGATTTCTCCCTTGGAGACAGCTCTGTATGCTCATCTAGACCTGCCTTGAGCTTTTTGCCACGTTCTCTGAGTGTTGTGTGTGGAATGGAATGATTTGCCCTAATCGCCCCCTTTGAGAGGGAGGAGAAGAGATGATATAAAATGCAGAATTCGTAGGGTATTTATAGGCCAGATCTTGGTTACGCGTAACTATAACAAGAGTTACGCCGTAATCTTCTATTTCATCGTATTTTGCACTAGATCTGCTGGTTACGGCGTAACCTTATAAGTGGTTACGCCGTAGTCTTCAATAAACTTGGTTACACCGTAGTTGATGTAATAGTTACGGCGTAAGTATCAGCGGCGTGGAACCTCATTTGACCTAATATAGTTACGTCGTAGCCTTTGGGAAGAGTTATGCCGTAACCTTCTGATAAGTTGGTTTTCTGAGTCACGCAATAGCTACGGCGTAATGTGAGAGATGAGTTACGCCGTAACTTATTCAAACTAGCATACTGTGATAAATCTTTTGATATTTCTCCAGTTCCACGTCTCTTTAGCTCCAATGCTCGTAATTTATCTAAAAGTGGAAAACAATGGAAAACAAGCGTAAATCCATATAAATGATATAAATTACAAGCATTATCGGGGGAAATTGACACTTAATAATCAGGACTATTTGATGTTATCAGGTTACTTGGTAAACTGGGATTGTCAAACAATAAGGAAACCACCACTGTTAGGTCGTTTGGTGTCAATTCAACCGGACCCCCACCTGGATTCGGGTATAACCCGTCTACTCCTGCTGCCCCACTCCAGTACTCACCCAACCCGTATCATGCACCGACTCAACTCCCTCCTATCATTACACCGGCCCAACACAGTTACCACATCCCAACGGCACCCCCTTATATCAACCAAGCTGCACTTCCAACAGGTTCTCAGGCCCAACCAACTAACCAGGCCCAACTGCTTCAAGCTAGTACAATTGCACCTCCTTTTGTTGTTGATAATGTACATCAGACGCACCAAGCATATGTCGGTCCCACTTTGGCTTCGGGTCAGGAAACTCTCTTACCTCAAGCATTCACCGCCGGAACACTTCATGATCCTACAACCGGTGCCTGGAACATGGACACAGGTACGAGCTCACATCTTAATGCTTCAGTTAATAGTCTTAGTAACGTTTTTAATACGTGCATGTACCCGTCCGTCTCGGTTGGTGATGGGCATTCTATTCCTGTCACCAACACGAGTCATAGTATTTTGCCAACTCCCTTTCGACCTCTTCACCTAAATAATGTTGTCATTACCCCGCATATTGTCAAAAATTTAATATTCGTTCATCAATTTGTTCGTGAAAATAACTGCACTGTTGAATTTGATCCTTTTGGATTTTCTGTTAAAGATTTCATGACACGTCGGGTGCTTCTCCGATGTGATAGCACAGGGGACTTGTATCCAGTCACAGCTCCGTCTCCCATTCCTCAAGCTCTCCTTGTCAGTCAACATACGTGGCATAAGCGTCTTGGTCATCCAGGAAGCGAAGTGCTACGTCGTCTAGTTTCAAGTAATTTCATTTCATGTAATAAAGAGAAGCCTCTCGTGCTTTGTCATGCCTGCCAGCTTGGCAAACACGTTAGACTTCCATTTGGTAGTTCCAATACTGTCGTTAACGCTCGATTTGACATCATACACTCAGATGTATGGACCTCACTAATTCTGAGTCTTTCAGGTTTCAAATATTATGTATTGTTCTTAGATCATTATTCACATTTTGTTTGGGTTTATCCTTTAATTAACAAGTCTGATGTTTTGTCTAAATTTGTAATATTTTGTGATTATGTTCACACTCAATTTAAGTGTGAAATCCTGTCCTTTCAGTGTGATCATGGTGGTGAATTTGACAACCGTAACCTACAAAAACTTTTTGCCGACAACAGCATTCAGTTTCGCTTTTCATGCCCTAAAACATCACAACAAAATGGCAAGTCTGAACGGATGGTTCGCACCATCAATAATCTCATTCGGACCTTGCTTTTTCAAGCCAACCTCCCACCAACATTTTAGGTTGAAGCACTCAATATGACTGTTCACTTACTGAATATATTGCCCTCAACTGCTATTTCCAACGAAATTCCTTATACCCGACTTTTTGGACAAAACCCGGATTATAGCCTTATACGCACATTTGGCTGCTTATGTTACCCCCACTTATATCCTAATCACAAACTTGAACCACGCGCCACACCCTCCATATATTTGGGTCAAGCTTCAAATCATCGGGGGTATCGTTGCCTTGACTTAAACACCAATCAAATCATCATTTCCCGTCATGTAACCTTTGATGAAACCGTGTTTCCATATGGCACTTCTAAACCAACATCGGCACCCAACTACAATTTCTTGGATGACTCTCCCGATATAAATCCTCCATTCATCCCAACCGCCCCCGTTGTGCAACCTATTGTGCCTCAACCCACAAATGAGCCAACAACACCAATTCTTACCAGTCCCAATACGGCCCAACATGAGGCATCCGATGACCCATCACCACCCGCCGCCCAACATACACCAAATCCATCACCACCCGTGAACCAACACCAACACATCATCCCTAGCCCTCCTCACAACCCATACCCTGTCTCTATTCATCCCATGGTCACACGATTTCGCGTTGGGACTAATCGTCCTACAGAGCGTCTCAACATGCATGTGTCTTCGGTTTCACCATTACCAAAATCTTATCGCGATGCGATTAATGATCGAAATTGGCAAAATGCTATGCGTGATGAATACACTGCACTGATTAAGAATGGAACTTGGACCCTTGAACCCCGACCCACGGACACCAACATTATTCGTTGTATGTGGCTTTTTCGCCACAAGTATTTGGCTGATGGCACTCTTAGTCGCTACAAGGATCGTCTTGTGGCAAATGGTAGTAATCAACTAGAGGGGATTGATGTGGATGAGACCTTTAGTCCGGTGGTTAAACCATGTACTATTTTAGACTGCTCTGAGTTTAGCTACTTCTCGACGTTGGCCAATTCATCAGCTTGATGTCAAGAATGCTTTCTTACATGGTGATTTATCTTTGACAGTTTATATGCATCAGCCTTCAGGGTTTCAGGATTCTGTACATCCTGATTATGTATGTTTATTGCAGCGATCTCTATATGGGCTCAAGCAGGCCCCTAGAGCTTGGTTTCAGCGATTTGCATCTTATATCACTCGGTTGGGTTTTCTCATAGCCGCTGTCACTCATCATTATTTATATACAGACAGGGGACGGATACTGCTTACCTGTTATTATATGTAGATAATATTGTTCTCATGGCTTCTTTTGAGATTTGTTACAGCGGATTATTGGATCCTTGCATCAAGAGTTTGCTATGACAGATTTGGGTCCTCTTAATTATTTTCTGGGTATCTCTGTTACACGTGATTCTTCAGGGTTGTTTTTATCTCAAAATAAATATGCTATTGACGTTTTGGAGAGAGCACATATGGTTAATTGTAATCCCAGTCGGACTCCTGTTGACACTGATTCTAAACTGGGGGATGATGGTGAACCAATATCTAATCCTACTTTATATAGGAGTCTTGCAAGCTCTCTTCAGTATCTCACCTTTACTCGCCCGAATATATCTTATGCTATTCAGCAGGTTTGCCTTCATATGCATGACCCTCGAGAGCATCATTTCTCGGCTCTCAAACGGATTTTGCGGTATGTTCGAGGTACCTTAGACTATGGGCTACAGTTGTTTGCATCTTCTACTACATCCTTGGTTGCTTATTCAGATGCAGATTGGGCTGGTTGTCCTACCACTAGGAGATCGACTTCTGGGTATTGTGTCTTTCTTGGCAACAACTTACTCTCATGGTCCTCTAAGCGTCAACCGACGCTCTCTCGTTCCAGTGCAGAAGCAGAGTACCGTGGTGTTGCGAATGCTGTTGCTGAAACTTGTTGGTTAAGGAATTTACTTCGTGAGCTACACACTCCATTATCTTCCGCTACGCTAGTCTACTGTGATAATGTTAGTGATGTCTACTTATCCTGCAATCCGGTTCAGCATCAACGTACGAAGCATATTGAGATCGATATTCATTTTGTTCGAGACTTGGTTGCTACTGGTCAGGTTCGGGTTCTGCATGTTCCTTCACGCTATCAGTATGCAGATATTTTTACGAAAGGCTTACCATCCGCTCTGTTTGAAGAATTTCGCTCCAGTCTCAGTGTTCGGTGTCCTCCCGCTTCGACTGCGGGGGAGTGTTAGCCCACTATATGCAATTAAGCTCAAGCCCATGTAACCCTAGTCTATAATGTACCAATGAGTACTATTTATTAGTAGATGTATTCGTGATTTGGGATCAAGCAGAGATACGGTTCATATTAATTGTTTACAGGTACAATGTTTGGTTGAGCAACTTCTCTAACTACATTGTGACCTCCAGAGTAGTGTCATAATATCGGCATGCTTCGATCAACTACTAATATAATGAACATAATTCTGATAAGTTTGATCGGCTCCAGTTTCGACTGCGGAGATGTGGCGTACAACAAACACTAAAACGTGATGTGAACTACCAGATGAGAGTCGCCAGCCGAATAAATATTATCCCTTTCGAGCACTCGTGAATGATTGTGCTTAGTAGAATCCTTGTCTGGATTCTTTCTATTGTTCTAATCATCCATTCGATATTTCTTGGATCCATTTGCTTTAACTTTCCCAACAATTTCCTATGTTTGGAAGTATCGGGAGCATCTTGAAGACAAGGAGAGGCTTTTTGCTTCTTTTTGAGTTGGCACAACCGGCTATGTTCCTATCGGAAACTTTTGTGATGTCTTTAGCCTTGGGTGGAGGGAGAGGTGTTCTAAGTTCTAACATATGCATAAGCAGTAGTAATGTGCTGAACTCTCTTGAATGAGAGTCGGATGTTAATAAGGCTTTAAACGAACCTCTAAGTTGCTCCATGATGACATAGTTAGGAAGTCATAGATGTCAATTTGTATACAAGTGCAAGAAGTACAAGATAAAATTTTGGTCAACCATCGTTGATCAAGGTTCTAATAATACTAGACTGATAACGTATCTAGTCTCTTGGACCGAGCTTTATTGTTAGATGGGTATTACCTCCATCATGGATGACTAACACAGTGCGAGTCTAGCATAACTGGCTAGCACAACATCATACTATACTGGCAGGCATGACGACGTATATATTCTCGTGGCCAAATTATAATTATGAGATGAGCTTCGGAGGTGGACGAGCTTCAGAGTGGCTTGGCTACATGTCCCTCGTAGTTAGGGTCAACATATATTTGCCAATAACTAGACGACCCCCCCCCCCCCCCCCCCTTTCATTTACACATGTTTTAATCCCTCACTCTTTCTTTACTTTCTCTCTCTAATATATAAATCCTCTCCATCGGAGATTCTGACTTGACCGTAGGAGGGTGGTTCCGGAGCTTCGGCCTCAGATACCTTCTAACCGGTTCTTTCTATGTTTGTAGCATGCTTTTGCTTGAGATGATGACGAGCGGCATCATGACTCATGAGAGTCGTCAAGACTATCTCAGCGGAAACTTGCTTCAACGCAAATAAAACTGTTGCAGCTTAATCTTGTATAGATAAAACTGAACATTTGGTGGTTGAAATGGATTATTGTTTTGTTGGTAGACCCGAGTAAACTTTTTTGATGCGTTACATGTGTTGAAACATGAAGTTTATTAGTATAACTAAATCTAGATTCCACAATAAAACAACCAGAAAAATAGTATCACTAATAAAGTAAACAAATAAAATTGTTATAGCTTATAGGATTTTCTACGTTTTCCCGGATAATATGTTGAATGTGAAAGCCGAATATAACCTTCGATGCAACATCATCTCTTTGTTGTAGACTAAGCTTAACGGGAGTAATTAGGTTCTTAACCCATCGGATGCTAGTATCTTATAATTCGCTAAAGTCGTTTCTTAAACTCGGTTTGTTTTCTTATTTTCTTTTTATTTGCTTATTTGGTGTTTTTTTGTTTCTCCATTAGCTTAGTTGGAGTTTGTCTTGTAGCCTTTCTGGCTCTTTGGTGTTTCGAAAAAAAAAAAAAAAAAAAAAAAAACCTTGTATGGACTGATGACTCGTACGGGAGACCTTCCATTCATGAAAGATGAGGCGCATAGCCATCAAGACTACGGAGTTCTTGTATTTCATTCTAAAAGAATATTATTTATTATCAAGGTAATTTTAGAAAAAGCAAAAAGTAATGTAGATTTTTTTATTTATTTATTTTTATTATTATTTTTTTTTTAAAGTAATGTAGATATAATAGTTACCAAATGTTACTATTGTAGTTTGATATGTGTAATTTCGGATAGCACAAAGACACGTGACACATTATATAGGGAATTTAAATCCGTTGTAACAATAGTTTGTTTAAAGTAAAGAGCAGAGTTATTTTACATAGCAAACTTTTCTTAGATACCAAGGGACTCATTTAAACAATCTATTTAAAAAGAAATCAATGCATGAGATTAAAAGCATTTTATTATTTCACCTATTTTTTATAATTTAAATATCTCTTAAACCGTTAATCGTTAAGTGAAAATATTTACACCGTCGCGAAGAGCATTTAATTATCTTTCTATAGACGGGCACTTTAATATACTTTTGAAAAAAGAAAAAAAAAATCATTTTTTTCATGTTTTTCGTCTTTTTTTACGTTACTTGAAATTTGCATGAAAAAAATCATATATGATTAAACACTAATTTGATTATCACATATGATATTAGTGTTAAATCATATATGATATGTGATATCACGTGTGATATTACACTAATATCACATGTGATATTACATATCATATATGATATAACACTAATATCACATATGATATAACACTAATATCACATGTGATATTCAAATTAGTGTTTTATCATATATGATTTTTAATGCAGTTTTCAGTAACGTAAAAAAACGAAAAAAAACTTAAAAAAAAAACGTGAAAATACAAAAAAAAAAAAAAAAAAAAAAAAAAAAAAAAAAAAAATGTCGAAAGTATATCAAAGTGCATATCTATAGAAAGATAATTAAATGCTCGTCGCAATGATATTTATTTTTTCGCTTAACGATTAACGGTTTGAAAGTTATTAATATTTAAAAAAAGATGATGAAAGTGAGTTTTTTAAAATGTTGGATTAATCTCATCCATTAGATCAAATAAAATTGAATGGTGGAGATTGATCCCTTGGTATGTAATTAATCTTTTGTCTTCAAATGATCTTAAATCTTAAACTATTTATAGAGACCGATGTTATTGTTGTTAACAAGGAAGTGACTTATAAGGCTGCCCACAGTCGTGACTTGGGTCACCGCCTGTCACATCAGCTTTCTCTCTCCGGTGACCAAACACGACCAAGTTGCCACAGTCGATGATTGACTTATTTTTTCTTTTTCTTTTTTTTTTCTTTTTTTTTCAAACATTTTAAACAACAAATTTAAAATTCATTATAAATAAAAATATTACAATACTAAATAAAAACATTAATATATTAAAAATAAAAACGATACGAAATACATAAATTATAAATCTTAATCTAAATGCTCCCCGCATGCAAAATCATACGAAGGAGAACGATAACCAGCAAATTCCTTGATGTAAGCCAAACGTTCCTCGTCAAGCAGAGGTTGCTCAACAAATCTAGCAGACGAACTTGATGCACCTACACCATCGGTTTTGTTCTCCCGATAGCTTCAATTGATTTTGGTGATGATGTTGTTCTGTATTTGTTGAACACATCCCCACAACATGTCAGCAATGTTTTCGTCTTTGCGGGCTTCATCCATAAAAAAATTTATCGATCACAGCTTTTCGTTCAGGCGTAATGTCGTTGCAAATCGTGTATTTTTCTCTCATACGTTGCTTCTCTTCCCTTGCCTGATCAAACAACTTGATAACGTCTATAATAGCGTTTTTTCGAGCCTCAACGTCTTCTTCGCATTGTTTTTTAACGTACATTTGCATTTTTCAACGGAATGGGGAAGACGACAAGCCATAATAATTTTTTGTTGGGAAGTAGTTTTGAGGTTGAATTGTGTTTGAAATTGTGTGTTTAGAAGTGTGTTTGAGGTTGGTATTTATAGGATGTAAAGTGGTAAGGTTTGTTTTTTTTTTTTTTTTTTTTTTTTTTTTTTTTTTTTTAATGAAACGGTAATAAAAGAGTGTGTTTGAAATCGGTTGAAAAAACAACCGATATTGTGTTTTTGTGCCCCTCGACCGACATGCTACCCAAGATCCAGAGTGGTGTCGACCGACTTTAAAGTCGATCGAAACCTTCGAGCGACCGATTTTTATCGTCCCACTGTGATGAGCAATATGCATGTCACTTTTTGATATGAGTGCTTTTTGGCATCACTCATTATCCACCCAATAAAAATGTAAATTTTAATCGTGTTTTGTTGGATCTCATATTTATGGTTAATTACGTAGAGGCATTAAAGGGTAGATTTAATTCTTTTGGTTAATTACACTACTGTGTAGTTTTAAATATTCGAGAAATATTTTTTTCATATCATAAGAGGTGATTAGCGGGTGTGTAGTTTTAAAAATGTTCGAGAAATATTGTTTCATATATACAAAAGGTTATTGGTGGAGATATTTTGACACGAGTGTTTTTGGCATCATTTATTATCCACCCAACAAAAAAATAGCTTTGATAGCATCTCCCGACCGACACCCGACTTCCGTCCTGATCCCGACACTTGACTCCCTTCGGGATACCGATCCGACTGTAATCGGGTCGGTAGTCGGTTTGCGTTTTTCAGGTAATCGGGATTCGGGACGGGTCGGGAGTCGGGACGGTACCGAGAAAACGCAACCAAAATCAAGATTCGAGACAATTCGGGACCATTATCGGGATTCGGGACGATTCGGGACCATTATCGGGTCGGGAGTCGGTTTGGGTTTTTCCCCATTGTCGGTATCGGGATTAGTCAGGACGGGTCGGGATTCGTCCCGATGCTCACCCCTAGACTGGGGAATCAATTGCAATAAGCACAAATCAAGATTCGGATCCGTCACCTTTTATCCATAATTTTCTCTGGTGGGCTCATGGGTTTTTGGGAGATGGATAGTGGCCCAAAACCATTTGGTAGATATTGTTTCATATGGTAGTGTCATTTTTTTTAATGACGAGTTAGTATAGTACTAAGTTAGTTATTCGATTATACAATACTTATTCAGAGGGTAGTCCCTGCTAACTTCAAATAATAATTATCTATTCGATTTCACATTACATACCCAGAAGGTAGTCACTGTCAGTCTCAAATCGATGCATCTATGGGGCAGAACCCCACATATTCCACCTTAAAGGAAAACCCTCATGGAGAAACTCGAACCTGAGACCTCTCGCATGTGGTACAAACATCCCCAATGACACCCTTGATGGCCAACTAAGGTACGATCTTCATTTTTTTATTTTATTTACTTATTATTATTTTTTTTGTGCAACCTTCAATTTTCGTTTAAAATACTTTCTTTATTTTTAAGGAGAATTACATACATCCTCATTTTAAACATCACAAATTACATATTTCCCCAATCAAATTTCAAAATTACATATTTACATATTTTCATATAATTTTATATTAAGACAATTATGACCTTTTATTTTCCTTTGATTTAGGTTCCAAAACAATTTGAATATACCTCCATCCACATCTAAATCTGTCTCTGCTACTTTTTCCTCGAGCAAGAATCTGTCGTTGTTACTTGTTATCATAAAAAACTAACTACCTATATGATTGTTCCCATAAAATTTTCAATCCACTATTTTTTCAATTTGAAAGTTGCACGATACTTTTTGTGTTAAAATAAAATGCATAAATAAAAGTGAGTAACTGAGATTGGATCGTTTATATTCCCATTTAGTTTTAAATGGTGATTATAATAATAATTGAATCATGCGATGAAAATATCTAAAAAATTAACTGTAGTTTAAAAAGATCCAAAAGATGTATGTTACTTGCGTTATTTGGCAAACATCGGGTACAACAATATTAAAATATTATTCTGCTTATATAAATGTTTTTTACATTTAATCTCATTTTAACAAATTAGTGTATTCGTTAATTGATGTTTAATTGGGGTGTTAGAGATGGGTAGGAAAAAAAGGTAGAATGCTCATGTTATATATAATATTTGTCTCATAATTATTGTCAACAGTTTACTTTTGAAGTATTTGTCTATCAGATTTGAAAATATAATATTTGTATTTTGTTATATAATATTTGATACAAAATACATGAATGAATTGTGTATTAAATATATTTTCATTAATATAATTTTTATTAAATATTATATTACACAAATAAAAATATAAAAAATCAAAGTTAAAAAATAAAAACTTTAAAAATCAACGGTTGACATTATGAGACGGATGGAGTGTAAAATAGATAGAATGGGTAAATATGACAATTAAATAGGTAAAATTGGGTATATTTGTTACAGTATTTTAAAATTTGATTGGGGAAATGTGTAGTTAGTGATGTTTAAATGTGGATATATGTAATTGACCTTTATTTTTATGATTAAAGATCATTTATATACCAAACGTTTTTACATACCAAGGATCAATCTCCACCCTCCATCTTTATTTGATCTAATGGATGAGATTAAATCCCAAAAATATAAAAAACATATTTTCATCATTTTTTTTTCAAATATTAATATCTTTCAAATCGTTTATCTTTAAGCGAAAAAAAAACCATTACGACGAGCATTTAATTATCTTTCTATATCTATACACTTTGATATACTTTCGACAAAAAAAAATAAAAAAAAAAAAAAAAAAAAAAAAAAAAAAAAATCTCGTGTTTTTTCACGTTTATTTTTACGTTTTATTTTTGTTAATGAGATTTGCATGAAAAAATCTCATGTAATTAAACACTATTTTGAATATTTTAATAATATCACATGTGATATTAGTGTTAAATCACATATGGTATGTACTCCTTCCGTCTCAAAATTATTGTCAGGAGACAAGAAACACACAATTTAATAAAATTTGGACCACTTTAATTTTTAACCATTCAAAAGGAATCTTCCCCCACAAAGTTCATTAGTTTTTACTATAAAGGGAAAGTGGACAATTAATTTGAGACATCCAAAAAAGGAAATGTATACTATTATTTTGGGATGGAGGGAGTATAATATTATATGTGATTTAACACTAATATCACATGTGATATTATTATAATATTCAAATTAGTATTTAATCATATGTGATTTCTCATGCAAGTTTTAACAACGAAAAAAAAACGTGAAAAAAATGATTTTTTTTGTCGAAAGTATATCAAAGTGCCCGTCTATAGAAAGATAATTAAATGTTCATCGGGGTGGTGTAATTATTTTCGATTAACGGTTTAAAATATAATTAAATTATAAAAATATGTGAAATATTAAAATGTTTTTAATTTCAACAATTGATTTCTTTTTAAATGAAGGGTGGGGATGAGTCCTTGATATGTGATAAAAGTTTAGTGTGTAAAATAATTCTCCTATATTTTTATTTATTTTTTTTAGAAACAACGAGAAAGAATAATTTGTTTGTGTTGGATTATGATTTTAATAATTTGTTTAAGAAAAATGATTGTTGTGCTTACTAATCATGTTTATAAATGAACTTAATGATTTGATTAGTTGATTTAATAAAATGATTGGTGGAAATTTAAAGAGATAAAATATTTAATACAATTGTACAAGTAATTTATGCATTAGGCATATATTTAAGCTTGTCTTGTAGGTATAAATAGCATAACTCTTTGTTTAATTCTTAAAAACTATTATTGGATCAAAGGTTTTATTATACTATTTTTTTGTTGCAAAAGTAAATTTATATTACTTTCAACATATCATAAGTAACCATTTGATCTTCGACATGCCCAAGAGTCATATGCAAAAATATATATATATATATATATATATATATATATATATATATATATATATATATATATATATATATATATATATATATATATATATATATATATATATATATATATATTTCATCTGATATGTGACAACACTAAATCATATCTCAATCACAACTGGTGTACAGATAACCAACAAGTAGCAGCTTCACACAGTATTCTTTTCCCAAACAAGCACTGCACCAGATTTACCTTTATATAGCACTATAACCATCTAGCTACATTTACTTTTCTCCTACCTACCAAGATCACTCATCCATCGTCCACAGTAGCCAAGGCAGATAAAGAGAAAGGCTTCACTAAGCACCATAACTGATGTGACCGGTTGGTGCAAGTTTTAAATTTATAAAAGGTGAATTACCAATATTATCAATAACACATACGAGCAAGTATACTCGTCCGTTATAGCAAGATTATGAAGGTAAGTCGGGATCGTTCGCAGGGATTTGAGTGAATCTAAGCACAAGTTTGTGTTGGAATCACTCCTAAACTGTATTTCAAGTATTTATTTTTCATATGTAATAGGTAGCTTATTATGGCCTTTATGTTTGTTAAAGGTCTAGCTTATGTAGAAGGCCCATAAGCTTAGGCCCAAGCCCATATAAGAAAGGATGGGAACTAGGAGTGTTGCCCTAGCTTCCCTCCTATAAATACTCTTGTAAACCCTCATTTGAGGGTTGGTTGTTCAAGTTTTCTTTTCACACATATTCCTACGCCTAACCGTGCTACTCTTATCGTGTATGTGTGTTTGTTTACTTGTTCAATCGCCTTATCTCTTTCTATATTACTTGTGTTTGTAAAACTAGTGACCTAACAGTGGTATCAATCGCCTACTAGTTGGGTAAATCGTGTTTGTTTTTGAAGTGGGTTTCGGTCCTACGCCTAAAACGCACCTTGATACTTTGGTTCGCTTAAAAACATCTTTTTTACACTTTTGAATCCAAGATTCTTGTCCTTTCAATGTCTTAAGGTGTTAAAATACGTGTTTTTGGCAAAAAGTTTCAAACTTTATGCGTGGATAGTTGTTTTTGAACGTGTTTTTGAACGTGGGTATCATCCTACTCGTAACTGTTTTAGAGACTTTGGTTCATCAAGTTTTACACTTTCGTGTATTCTGGTGTTATTGAAGCTATTTACCCCACAAAAACCGGTTTAGAAACAATTTTGGACGAAATCATACTTACGAGTAAAACTACGCGTAGTAAAACCCTAAAACTACGCGTAAGTATCTCCTTGGTTTGATCTTCATTTTCGTGGTTTATTCCGTGTTTTCTTACTTGGATAAGTCTGAAAATACGTCGACTTTGGATATCCTTTACACTGTGATAGTGTAAAAGATCATTTGGGCAAAAACCCTAAAATTACGCATAAGCATAAGCTTACGCGTAGAAATCCTACGCATAAGATTCACTTTACGCGTAAACCTAGTTCTACGCATAAGGAAATCTTACGCCTAAGTTTCTACACCTAACTTGTGTCTACGCATAACTTTAGAGTATTTTCCCTGCTTACGCGTAAGCTAAATCCTACGCGTAACTCCTAATTGTTACGCGTAACTTTTGGTGTTTTTACGCATAAGTGCTACTTGGTTTCTTGTCTTTTCTACGCCTAAGGACACTTCATCAACAAAGGTTCATTCGACTACAAAGATCCATTTTTACTACACAAGTTTATCAACATGTCTCAACCACCATACTCTAACTATTTCCCTCACACTTATAATCATCAACAACAACAACAATTAACTCCACAACATCAACAATGGAATCAACAACAAGCAATTTATCAACAACAATTTAATCAGCAACATACTCCACAAATTGGTGCAATTCCACCACCACAAATGATTCAAACACCGCCAAGTCTTCAAGTTCAACCCTACACAAACGATTTCAATCAACATCCATCAAGGAACACAATGAAGGAACCCACTTGGTTTGCAAAGATGTGTGAAGCTTTAAGCAGCCAACAATCAATTCATGAAGCTGGATCACTTGATAGACCTCCAATGCTCACTCCAGGAAACTACGATCAATGGGTGATAAGGTTCTTTAGGTTTTGTGATCTAAAGAAGCCACATGGAAAGTTCTTAAAGAAGGTTATCTTGGAAGGTCCATTTGAGATGCCTACTGTCATTGTACCCGAAGATCCAACTGCTGTTCCACCAAGAGATGAACAAACCAACATTGCTACTGTTGCAGATCTAAATGCTACAGAACTTCTACACTATGAAGCTGATGAACTTGCAATGGAATACATCCCTCTCAACCAGCAACTCAACCAACTGCTTCAAACACACCTTCACAGCAACAACCTCAACAAAATCAATTGGTTCCATACAACAACAATGCTCAAGCATATGTCAGTGAAGCGACTAAGGAAATCGATCCGTTCGAAGCATTGCAACAAGGATTTGTGATGATTGCTAATGCTTTTGGCCGTTACACCAACAAATCCAACAATCGTATTCGTTCCTCATCTAACACACGGACTCAAGCTCTTGTGAACAATGGACGTGTTGAAGTTCAGAATCGTGATTATGGTCGTCAGATGGGCGGTGGTCAAGGGTTTAATGTTGTGGGTAGGAATAACAACAGAGCTCAAGTGGTGGAACAGGGAAATGCTCAGAATCGGTTAAATGGTCTTAGATGCTACAACTGCAATGAGAAGGGACACCTGGCTAATGCATGCCCAAAGCTGAGGACTAGGGGCAGTGCTTATTTCAAAGAGGCTTTACTTTTGGCTCTTAAGGATGAAGCTGGTGGATCTCTCACAGACAAAGAACAGAGCTTTATGGCAGATGCAGACTCAGATGATGATATGGAGGACTTGCAGGCCAATGCAGCTGTTATGTTGATGGCTAATATGCAAGAGTTACACATGAGTGAAACAAGCCCAGTGTATGACACTGATGGCTTGTCTCAGGTACCCGAACAAACCATCATCATATCTGAACTAATATCTCCGTCAATATCTGAATCCGGCACGGCTCAGAATGTTCAAAATGAGTCATCTACATCTCATTCTGCCGATTTTCAAATAAACCCCGTAGTCACATTTGACGATCCAGATGACCTTATGGTTTCCCTTGATAATCAAATTGACTCCGTGGTTATACTTGAGGATCTAAATAATGATCATGTTGTGACTCACGTTGAACACGATGAACCTTTGCCTCATCCATATCTTGTTCTGTTACTTAAAGACCAACAATCCCAAATTGTTGAATGTGTTGCATTAAATCAAACCTTAAAAAGTAAAAATGCACTGTTAACCAAGGATTTTGAATGCTTACAAATGCAACTCAACTTTTTCAAAACTCAAGAAAACCATGAAAAAGGTTTTGAAGCCGCTTTTGCAAAATCTCATCAAACCAAAAAATATTTAGAGAAACAGATACGTGATCTAGCCGCTTCGAAGAATGCTTTGTTGTCTGAATTAGAACAACTGAAACATGAACATAAAAAGCAAATTAACGCTCTCACCTTGGAAATCAAAAAGCTAAGGCTGAGTTGTTAACTTGTCAAAAACAGTTCTCCGCATACAAAAAGCATTCAACGAATCGGGTGGATGACCTTCTTGAAGAAATTATCGGCTTGCAAAACAAACTTAAAGAGTTTAAAACTGTTGTTTACAAACATGGTGAATCAGTAACAGCTATTGAAAAGTTTACCTTAAAACCCAATCCAAAAGGATATGGAAAAAATCTAGCTGATTACAAACCAAAGCTTTCACTAAAAACATTCAAACCAACTCCTGAAGTTTCCAGTGCAGAATACAAAATTGATAATACTGTTATGAGTGTTGTTGAATACCATCTTCAAGAGGAATTAGATGCAGAAGACGAGAGTCGATCAAAATTAAAAAACGTTGTTTACAACAAATCGTTTAACTATAAAAACGCGGTCACTTTCGTCACACCAACGAATTCTTCTAACACACCAAGGGTTATCATCAAAACACCTGAGTCTTCTAATGTTAATCCCAAAGCAGATTATGCACAAACTTATGGTCCTTTACCTTCAATTAGTGAAGTAAACTCAAAACCTGAAAATCGAAATATTCTTAGATATTTTGACATTTTCATGGCTGACCTCAAAATTTTACAACATGAGATAGAATATCGTTCTGAAATCAAAATTGAACACTTTCAATCGCCTCTGGCGCGAGAACAAAGAGACATTTTTCAGAAAAATCTTTTACCTAATGTTAAAAACTTGAAAAGTTGTGCATTAGCCTGGGAACGGGATTTTCATAAGGAACTTGGAACTATGAAGGTCGTTTTCGAGAAAACAGAAACATCTATTTCTAATACTAAACGTAAAAAGAAACTTTTGAGAAAAGATGTTGATCGACTCTTGGAAGACCTTATCTGTGTTGATGTCCATAATGTTGTGTTGTTTCATTCTTTGCCATATGCATCTGATTATATCTCTGCTGATATTGTTGAAAATGTTGTAACTGTTGAGAACACCGATAATGTGCTTCAGATCGAGTCTTTAAAAGCTGAAAATAAACGATTACTCAACGAAATTTACAATGCAAAACGTCGTCTTCATTGGTGTGAAAAAGATATTCACAACCATCAACTTAGTTTTCAAAAGAAAATCGCTTAGTTGAGTGCAAAATCTTCTGATCCTAAAATTGAGCAACTGGATGATCAAAACGTGTCTTTGAAAAGTCAAATCTCAAAATATGAACAAGAACTTTTAAAAGTTAAACAGGAATATGGTGTCATATTTGATTTGCTCAATAAGACTCGTCATGAAGCATCAAACGAACTTGATCACTATCTTGCTCACACTAGAGAAGTCATGAATTTTGCTGGTAATATTCGTTATGAAAATCAAGATTTGATTCACACTATCTCTAAGTTAAGAGAAATGTTAGGAAAGTATGAACAACTTTCGCCTACCGTGATTAAGAGATTAGCACCAGTCACACTTAGTAATCGTGAACCTAGAATCCCTACTGCCAAATCACAAGTTGCTAATGTGTTTCCCTCTACTGAAACAGGAATAGTTGCGTCTTTTCCAAACGTCCGCACTTCACAGCCTAGGAGCACTCAATCGAAGAATAGGAAGTTGCGACCTAAGAAAAGATCAATAAGGAATGCTAAAGTAGAAGAACACCCTAGGACTCTGAATAAGACTCATGTTGCTTCCACTATAAATGTTGCGTCTGGCAAATGTAATAGAAATAGTGATGTAACGAATGTTAAACCGTTAAGTACTTTTGATATTCAGTCTGATGCACCTTGTGTTATTTGTCGAAAGAGTATGAATTCTGATTGTCATGACAAATGTGTTGCTAAAGCTATAATCTCTCGATTACGGAATCCTAAGAATCGGAATATCTCTAGGCCCACTAATCATTCTAAGTTTGTGCTTGGTAGACCGCCTTCTTTAGATTCTAAGGCAAACTTTGCTGTCACTGTAGCTCCAGTTTCACCTCCTAAGAATGTAGTACCACCTAGTGCATTCACTAAGACTAAAGCAAAGAGTAGTTATAGATGGCATAAATGGTAATATAACACACTAGGATTTAAATGGATGCCTAAAATTATTAATGTGTTTATGTCTAATATACCTGCTTCGGAACCCTCTAACATTTCAGGTTCCACATCTACTTCTATTCCATCTGTGTCATCTGTGTGTAATGCAGGTGATACAGATCATTCTCTGGATTGTTGATAGCGGATGTTCCCGACACATGACAGGCAACCTTAAACTGTTATCAAACTTTATTGCAAAGTTCATTGGCACTGTCAGGTTCGGGAACGATCACTTCGCAGCTATCATGGGCTACGGAGATTATGTCTCGTTCCAACCACTACCAAACTTTCAAATCTACACTCTCTGCTGCCACGGTATCGGTCCTAAAACACCTACAACGGAAACTTTCATTCGTCTACCCTCTACTTCGTTGGTACAGAACGTATCTCTATCACATCTCTGATCTTAATGCACTCGGTCTGTATTCCAGTAAAGGAACATCTAGTGCTTACTTTGTTCAAAAGAGGGCCTTTCGTTGGAGGTTTAGAGGTAGTGTTTTAACTGGATGACTTTTGTCTAACACTGGCTCCGGAAGGTGTATCATTTGGGACGACTAAAGCTACAAGGGTAACTGTATTAGAGGCATCGGGTACTATCGACGCTTCACTAGCAAGGGCTTGGACTGTCACGGTTACTTGAAACGTTATTTCAAACTATTGTCAAATTCCAACGGACAGTACACAGCCCTTGTAGGCGATAGTTGTTAGGTCTCTTACTAGACATAGTGGACGTAATGTGTGTCTACTGTGTCTACCTTATCTTCATCTACACCTTGGACTTTACAATCTCCCAAGGCTTCGTCCATATAATCTGTATTTGTGTAATTATTAAAATCCGTAGGTAAATTTAGGATCACACAATATAATGGTAAATACGGTAGATATTGATGAGAAACGAAATCAGAATCACTTACGTGATCCACCATGATGTAAGAATCCTCCACTTTGACCTCGATGTCACTGTCGTTTCAAACGGAATCTTAGATTTCTTCCGCCAGATGGTTCGTGTTTGAATCTTACTAATCACCCGGATCTCTATAAGGCTAAGAATCCTAAGGCATTAGCTCTCTAATATCGAAATCGTTGTGTAAACAGTACTGTTAGTCTTAAGTATGAGAAAGCTGTTTATTGTGTTCCACGTAGTCT
>BPTQ01000007.1:106621266-106649344 GCA_019973895.1 Chrysanthemum seticuspe | reverse complement strand
GATTTTGATCCAAATGCGTTCTTCAACCCGTTTGCTAATGAGACTGTTGCACCAGATGTCGCAGAATCTTCAACAAACCATTTGAATCCTCAGAATCTGCACAATGTATACCAACATCAACCCTCTACACACCGATGGACAAAAGACCATCCTCTGGCTAACATTATTGGCAACCTGAATCAACCAGTCGTTACGAGACAACGTCTTCACACAGACGGTGAACATTGCATTTATGCACTCGCTGTCTGCCAATCTGAGCCTAAAAACATTAAAAACGCAATGACAAAAGACAACTGGATTGAATCCATGCAGGAAGAACTCAACCAATTCAAACGTCTTGAAGTATGGGAACTAGTTGAAAGACCAACAGGGGTCTACATCATTGGTCTAAAATGGATTTGGAAAAACAAATTGGATGCTGAAGGGAACGTCATCCGAAACAAGTCACGTCTAGTTGCTAAGGGTTATCGTCAGGAAGAGGGAATAGACTTTGAAGAATCTTTTGCTCCGGTTGCTCGTCTTGAGGCTGTTCGGATATTTCTCGCGTTCGCAGCTCATATGAATATGACGGTCTATCAGATGGATGTCAAAACGGCGTTTCTCAATGGACAACTTAAAGAAACGGTCTATGTCAGCCAACCAGACGGATTCGTTAATCCAGAGTGCCCGAACCATGTCTACAAACTGAACAAAGCTCTTTATGGTCTCAAACAAGCCCCTCGGGCATGGTACGATAAGCTATCATCTTTCCTCATTGCCAATAATTTCACCAAAGGCTCGGTTGACCCAACTCTTTTTATACAATATCACGGGGCACATATCTTAATTGTTCAAATTTACGTGGATGACATCATTTTTGGGTCGACACATAAAAAGTTTTCAACCGCTTTTGCAAAACTAATGAAGAAAAATTTTGAAATGTCCATGATGGGTGAACTTACGTTCTTTCTAGGACTGCAAGTTCATCAATCACCCCGTGGTATTTTCTTGAGTCAGTCCAAATATGCCCTTGAACTGTTAAACAAATTTGGAATGACAACCTGTGACACTTATGCCACGCCAATGGCTCATACCAAGAAGTTGGATGCTGATTTACATGGGAAATTAGTTGACCCTACCAAATACCAAAGTATTATTGGGTCTCTCATGTATCTAACAAGTAGCAGACCTGATATTGTCTTTGCCGTTTGTCTATGCTCCCGTTATCAGTCGCGACCAACTGAAACCACCTCTCTGAGGCTAAAAGAATCCTCCGATACATCAAGGGAACCATTAACTTGGGGATCTGGTATCCGAAGGATTCTGGTTTTGAACTAATCGCTTTTTCAGACGCTGACCACGCAGGATGCTTAGACTCAAGAAAAAGTACTTCAGGAGCTCTACAATTTCTCGGTGATAAACTGGTGTCTTGGCAATCAAAGAAGCAGGATTGTACATCGCTGTCATCAACCGAAGCAGAATATGTAGCCATGTCTACGTGTTGTGCTCAAGTCATCTGGATGAGAACACAACTCAAAGACTATGGTTACGTATTTGACAGAATCCCGCTGTATTGCGACAATCAGAGTGCCATTGCGATCTCGTGCAACTCAGTTCAGCACTCGAAATCAAAGCACATCGATCTTCGCTATCAGTTCATCAAGGACCACGTGGAACAGGGTACCGTTGAATTATACTTTGTGGGTACTGAATACCAATTGGCAGATCTGCTCACCAAAGCCTTGCCTCCCGCAAGGTTTAATGAGTTGGTCCAGCGGATTGGTATGAGGTGTTTGACTCAAGAGGAATTGGATGACCTCCTAAAACAGTCTTAAAAACCTGTCAAACACCAAAAACATCTTTTGTAAATAAATTTTTCAAAAACAAAATACAAAAATATAAAATCTTATAAAACAACAAAAATATTCTTCTAATCTATAATCTTTCAACATGGCAAGTACATGTCTTCCTTCAACACTATAATCTTTCAAAATTCAGTATTTTTTACGATCAAGTGTTGAGGGAGAGAAAATTTTCACTTAACTGTTTCAAAACATCAGTGTACTTGCATGTTTTCATATCTCGGTTGTTTCATTTTACAATGGTGGTGAATTTTCTGGTTAAATGACACTCCTCAGACTAAATTTATAGCCTTTCATTATTTCTTAAGTCGAGGGGGAGTGTCGTCAAGTTTCTTTCCTAAAAATCTTTGTTTGGTAACAAAAATGGAAGTTAAATGGCTTTGTTTGAAAAAGGAAAAGGTGGAGGGACCAAAACTGTCAAAATGTTAAAAGTTATTTTAATAAAACACCTCCCCACCTAACTTTCACTTCACATTTAATTCTAAACCTAACAAGATCCTACGCCTAAAATTCATTCATCCTATCTGTGTTTTTTATCATCATACTGTAAGTGGATTAATGTTTCTAACATGTTTTTAAACATTGGTTTTGATTTTCAAATGAATCCAACGGTCAAATCTACTGATATGGGTGATTTTGTGTTCTTCGCTTACGCGTAAGAACACATGATCATGTGTTATGTGTTTGTGGCTAAAAAGATAATGTCAAAATGTTTTAAAAACATCAATGATATGTTTTCTATCCTCAAAACAAACCCAGAAACACGAATTGATGAATTTTGAAAATTAGGGTTTATGAGTCGAATTGGGTATTTTTGAATGTGAAGTGTTTTTCGTCAAAAATATTGTTGGGTTATGCTCTTGTGTTGTTGAATTGATGATTTCCAAGGTTTCTAACCACCCAGAAACACGAATTGGCTAACAATTTGAAATTAGGGTTTAATGTTCATGACTTTTGGGTATTTTTGATTCTCAACAAACTAAGTGTTATAACTTGGCTTATAGACTCTCAACATATCTTAGGACTACCAGAATCAGTATGGTGCAAATTCCATGGCTAAAAGTGATACGCGTAAATCTCAACCCTTAGGGTTTTGACCTACGTGTATGACTTTCTACGCATAACTGTTCCATAATTGTTCTTGCCATAAATTGTTGTTAAAATGAAGTATTGTGTTAATGATAATGACTTGATGAACTTATTTCAGGCTTGCTACGCTTAAACTTCAGAATCAAGGTCAATTGCAACTCTACGTATAAGGATTACCCTACGCGTAGTCATGTTACGCGTAAGAATAATCCTACGCATAACAGTTACGCGTAAGGTTCTACAATGGACTACGCGTATCCTGTGAAGGATATGCGTAAACAGTGACCTCTACGCATAAGGTCTATTTTTACGAGTAAGCCTTACGCGTAAGGTATATATACACCTACGCGTAAGCTCTACGCATAAGGTGCCCTTTTCCTACGCGTAACATTTCTTACGCGTAAGTTAGGATCCTACGCGTAAGCTTTCGTCTACGCATATGTCAATACTGTTTACGCTTTAACTTTGCCAAAACTACACTTATCCCTGGATTGACCTTCATGATGAATTGTTACGTGTACAAACTTGTAAATAAACTAATCATAACGTCACGAATCCAATAATGTCACTAATAAACTTAATCATTTGATATGTTGTGATCAATAAGTGATAACATAAACTTTAAAACTTAAAGTTAACTAACTCACGAAACATTTCACGACGTCATTAGATTATTGGACAAACAAGTGACTTAGGACTCGTAACAATCAATGACACTGTACATTTAATAAATAGACAATAAGACCTTCTGTTGACTAACATTATGTCTTTCGATATGTTGGTTCTTTTGGCTAATGTTATTTCAGATCACGACATGGCTGAACAAATGAATGTGGATGCATCAGAAGTTCTTACAATTGCTGATATCTTTCCAGAAGGTTATCCGAGAAAGCTTGGAAAGAACAACCTTAGGGTTGACTTTGACACCCTCACATGCTCAGAATCTTCCTGTCTCATTGCTGTGGATATTCTCAGGAATCATCCCTACCAGAACATGCTCTCACACTCTGCCACAGTTCCAGAGGTCTACATTCAACAATTCTGGAATTCTATGCAAGGGATCACTGGTCAAAATGCTATGAATGTGACTCTTAATCACAAACAAGTCACTATCACTCCTGATGACTTACGAGATGTTCTCATCATTCCAGACATCGCTCCAACCGACTTCTTTGCCACCCCTACTGAACAGACTGTCCTGCAATTCTTGATAGATATTGGTTATGATGAAGCTAAAGGAATCATTTTTAAGCACTCTCACGTGGAGCTGAAGAATATTCCTCAACCATGGAGGACACTCTATATGATCATCACCAAATCAGTCTCTGGTCGTGACAGTGGCTATGAGCATCCCAAGCTCATGGAACTGCAGATTTTCTGGTCTCTGATCAACAAGAAGGACATCATAATTGAAGCACTGCTTTGGGAAGACATGATGCTGTGTCAGAAGAAGCTTGGCAACAAAATTCCCTATGTCAGATACACCAAGCTGTTGATTCAGAGAGCTCTTGAACTTCATCCTGATATCCCCAGGAGAATCAATGACCCAGATAATCATGACATCCAGACTGAGCACATTTTATCTGTCAGAATCAAAGAAACGTCTACAAAGAAACAGGGAGCTGAATTACCCGATCACCTTCTTACAGAGGAAATCAAAAAGCTGGAAACGTATAAAAGGTATCGGGTAGCCGTTAAAGAAGGTAAAGTTGGCCATCTTGATGAAAAGGCTTCTAGGACACCTACTCGGAGAACCAGAAGAGGCAGTGCTGGAAGTGCCGTAAGTACGGAGAGTCAAAGGAATTTCCCCAAGAGGAACCCTTCAAGAAAGAGGATTGTTCCCTCTAAGGAAGCTACCCACATCCCAATCCCTAAGCCCGAACCACAAAAACAGCTTTTGGATGAAAGCTCTGAAGGTACTGACACAGATGAAGAGATTTCCTACTCTGAAACTGCAAAAGGATGACAATCCTTCAGTACCAAAACCTCCAAGTCCTCAAGCTGATAAAGGAAAAGGGAAGACTCCTGAACTTGTGCCCTATGATGAAAGCTCTGAAGAAGAAGAATAGCTACTGGATCAATCATACAGGAAGAAGTTTAAAATCGTCAGACACCTTCAAAAAGCTGAAGAATTTGCTAAAGATCAAATGGGTGGCCCCGGAGGATCAAGTGGTGCTGCCCACTCCTCACCAGATCCTGATGCGGTTAATCGACCTGATAAGGGATCTGGTGCCACCACTCTTCTGCAACAACAAAAGCTTGTGGAGGATACTATCGAATATGAGTTTGAGAACCCTGAAACTGAGAAGTCTGAGAAAGATAAAGATGATGATTATGACAAGTTGCTTCTGGGAAGTCCCACACATTCACAGAAGGAAACTTCTGAACCGCCTTAGGACCCCGAGCCTCCTCATGTCTCCTCATCATCAGACTCTTCATCTCATTCATCACCACCACCATCTAAGAGATCAACCAAATCATCATCCAAATCAGTAAAGAAACCACCTCGTTCTTGGATATCTCATGCTCATAAACGTATTGGGAATGCTGTCAAACAAGTCAGAAAGAAAGACATTCTCCAAAAGAAGTTGAATTTCTATGCTGATCACATACAGCATTTGTATGACGAGCATGAAAAGATGAAAGAAGAAAGGAAGTTTATTCAGGAATTCATGAAAAGTCATCGTCAAGAGGAACTGAACGAAATGATCGAAGGTTACACTAACAACTACCTTCAGAATATCGTTCCTAAAGTCACAAAGGAGCTGTTCACCAGACAACTTTATCCAAATCTTATGCAAATCGCCAAGCAAACTATCCGATCAACGCCCCTAACCGTAACAATCAATCCAACCGATCCGGTAGTTTTCTCTAACAATGAATTGGTGGCCAAGCTTGTTACACAAATGTCACCACGAGCTGCAATGCTCAACTCTGATGAAGCAAAATTGTATCAAGCACTGCTAAACTACCAACTTCAAGAAGCTTGTAGATTTGAGGCAGAAAAGTTGAAACGTCCTAGAGACGATGAAGATAAGGATAAAGACAAGGACTCTGCACCTAAACGTCAGAAACAGTCTGGTGAATCTTCTTCGATGCCACCTCCTCCACAACGGACTTCTTCTCAACAAAAGTCTCCTCCACCTCGGTCTTCTACTGATAAACCTCGGGACGATTCCGAGTTACCACCCCTGACTCAAAAAACAGGTGATTACTTTGAGTATACGGGTGGTGACGATGAAGAGGTCCTTGAGCCCATACAACAACCCACCTCACCCAAACAAGTGCAGAAACCATAATCATCATCAAGGCCTTCCAAAAAGAAGAAGAAGACGACTCAGCCTGAAGTCGTATCATGGCTAGATGACGATAAAACCAAAGAGTTTGAATGGTTCTCCACACTTGTCAATCAAAATCCCTACCCTGATGAAGGTCAAGACTTGGTAGACGGTTCTACATTGGAGCACGCAAAACTTTTGCAAGAAAAGTTCCATGTGAAGAAAATGACGAAATCTGAGTTGAAGCGAATCAAGAATGAAGCGTTTCAACTTCTAAAAGACAGCTCTGAAAGCGCCCTCGAGGTCGAATATCATCTTGAGAACATCGCTCGAGCTATGTCTAACAACATGGATTGGCTCAATCCGGAAGCAAACATTGACTTCACACAAAGGGACAACCCTCCATACTACACCGATTGGACCAAACCCCTACCGACCATTGGCCAAACAGATGAACCACGGATTCCCTTTCGATACTTCTTTAACAGAGACCTGGATTTTCTTTTACACGGTAGCGATGGTTCACGAAAATACGCTACATCGTTGACTCTTCCATTCCCAGCGGCTATTTACTCAAACTGCATAGCTATCGAGGAACGTGCAAATCGCTTGTTTTCTGACAACGTGCAAGAATACGACCAAGATGCATTGTATGGGATTCATCATTGGCTTGAACGCCGAAGAATCTACTACAGAAGCTGCCTGGTTCAGAAGTCTCAACACGCAGTGTACAGTTCTAAGGACATCGTGGCCATCAAACACGTTGATCTCAAGTCTAAGTGGGACTACACCTTCTTGAAGAATATCATAGTCAAACGACAAGATGAACAGGACTATGCATTCTCCGAAGCTGACTTTGAGAATTTATCCCTCAACGACATCGAAGACATGTACCTTGCCAAAGTACAGGGTCGTATGAGACAATTCTCGACTGAAGTTCAACGTGAATTTATCAAGTCAATTCTCATCTTCATTATACGCATCGTGATCAAAGAACGTGTAGAAGATATCCAGCTGGCTGTTGAATCTTATCAAACGCGTGTCAACCTCACTCCTCCAACGCTTGATCTTCTTGACATCAATCAGCTAACTCAATATACGCTCATCAGCAAACCATTCGGAGTTGTTTACCGCAGTGAACTTCAAAGAAACTGCTTAATGGCGTGTAGTGAACTTTAGAAATTCGGGGATCATACTTTGAAGCTGGTTAGGGATGGATTGGCGTACAGGTTGAAGGATATACGCCTGAAAATTGGGTCTCCTAAGCGCTGGAATTCTCAGGAAAGGAGGGATGTGAGACGAATCATCACAATGATTGATGAAAGGTTGTTCAAACGGGATCAATTCAGACGATTGGAGAGATATGTTGGTGGTCGACCCAGGATTAACATAGCCGGCTTTCAACGCCCTTTGCGCACTCCTGGGAACATCACTGCACTTCCTGGTACCCCTTGAATTGGTTCTTTCATTACATATTTGGATGTATAATTATATATATAAATGGCTTGTGCACACATAACAGTGTACAACCCGTAATTGTCAAGAAAGGACCATGTGGTACGCCTCAGTGCCACAATCCTTATAAAAGGAGCGAAAGCTTCTTATTTTTGAGTAAAACCTATCAAACCTTTCATTTTTCAAGGTTTTGCTCAAAAACACAAGTACTTCCCCGTATGATTTTCAAAACCTCAACCGTTTATATCACTTGTTGAGGGGGAGTATTTGAATTAAAACTTTGTTCACAAATTGTTCACAGTGGTCACTCTTCCCGCAACACTCGAAATGGTCATATTTATTCTCAACCGTTCAAAAATAACATTTTTATATATGCCATTTTTGAGGGGGAGAAAATTGTGTGATAAGAAATATGTTGTGCAAAATGCAAATAAATCTGTGTACCTCAGACTTAACCAACGAATTGACGGTACTAAACTGTTTGTAACTCGAAAAGACTTGTCCTGGACGGGTAATAATTTCAAGCTAGTTCGCTAGTAATGTAAACGTGTCTCGCAAAGGACTTGTCCAAGTAGAAAGTACCATTCGAGACACTCTTGGTAGACATGAACTCTGACGGGTATGACAACCTTTCAAGGTTTGTCTACACCTTCAAGGTAGTTATTAGAGCTAGTTGTCACCTAAAAACTGACAATGTAACTCTTTAACTACGCAACGTAACCGTGTCTCGCGGGGGAATGTCTATCTCGAGTGGATCAATTCAAAATGTGCGCACTCTTTCCTCACTGTGCATTTAACCATTAAAACTATTAAGCACATGTGGAGGGGGAGTATTTATGCAAAATCATATCTCTCACAGTGGTTCAAACATGTTTTTCATTTACAAACCCTTTGAGAGATGTTTCACAAACTGTGGTTTTAATGGCAACATAGGTTAGTCATGGAGTTATAAGGTGACTAAGGTTAGGAATAACCGTCCTATGATCCGCCAGAGCCGGAGGGATCTACCCAAGGACATCACAAATAGTTAGTACTTAGAAGTCCTTAGGTACGATTATAAAAAGGAGAAAATGAGAATCGGAGAAAGAAGGAGTTGAAGAATAAAAAAGAAATGCAAAGAAAAGGGTGAAAAGAAACAGCCCTCCAGATTATTCAACTTAGGGCAGACACCGGGTTCAATTCATATGCTACTGGCTGTCACTTAGTGACACCGGTATTGAAGATTAAAAGTCGTCATGGACCCAGTGACGCATGCACTAAACCTTCTTAGCCACTCAAGTTTCTCTCAAAAGAAGCTTGTTTCATTCTCACAGGGAACCCTACGCAAACTATTGGCTTTCTCTTAGAGATCGCTGGTATTGAAGAAGGAGACCCTCTCCCTAGTCTCCGCTCAGGAAAACCAAAACGCACTATTGAGTCTAGAGCCACGAGATTCATCAAAAGATCTCTTAGGAACACTTGACATTTTATCACTTGACGATCACCAAATAAGATTATCAGTGGTTCATATCGAGTCCTTCACAGATCTTAGCAATCTGTCGAGAACATTTATGAGAGGTTCACATATGTGATCCTCAGTGATTGAATGGAAACTCCTGCCAGGGTCAATATCAAACAGCCCTGACAGCAGGTCACTTCAGTAACTCCCCGTGGATTACGCGGAGTGTGTCTCAAACGGTCTACAGTCGTGAGGTGATGCTACGGTGTACCTCAGCGACTCATCTGAACTGTAGATGTACTTCGGTATATCGTGTTATCTCACTTGTGGGACTCCAGTTCAGGAACGACCTTTGTAAGAATTAGAGTTGTGTTTTCACACTATGCTGTTAACACTCTCGAAGTTCAAACTTGTAAGTGCCGGAACCTGCTTATTACTAACCGTTTGAAATGTTTTCTTCTTATGGAAGCTCCGGAGCAGGACGATCGTGCTGATTCTTCTCATGCTCATGCCAACATCATCACTAATGGAAGTTCTATTCAAATGCAACACAACAGTCAGAATGATTCTTCATCAAATCAAAGAATCTACAAAGTCAAAGACTTAAAGAACTTCATCAGTATTGATTTCCAACATCAAAGAGCGTGTGAGCATGTTGAAGAATGACGTGGAGACACTGGAGCAGCGAAGCAGACCTGAGGCAGACTTGATGCAGACACCAACATACTATCACTTTCACCACAAAGAACAATGATCAAAGAACAAAGTTTAAGATGACGTCAAAGCAAAACCGCTCAAAGAAAACTATCTCTCTACACTAGGGAGATTGTTCGATTCAAGGCAATTCTTCTCACGAGAAAGAAGAATGTCAGTAGACGTCAAAGCTACTATTACATCAACGCCTTCACCGTTTACATTCATATATACTTGAGGGGGAGATTGTTGGAATCACTCCTAAACTGTATTTCAAGTATTTATTTTTCATATGTAATAGGTAGCTTATTATGGCCTTTATGTTTGTTAAAGGTCTAGCTTATGTAGAAGGCCCATAAGCTTAGGCCCAAGCCCATATAAGAAAGGATGGGAACTAGGAGTGTTGCCCTAGCTTCCATCCTATAAATACTCTTGTAAACCCTCATTTGAGGGTTGGTTGTTCAAGTTTTCTTTTCACACATATTCCTACGCCTAACCGTGCTACTCTAATCGTGTATGTGTGTTTGTTTACTTGTTCAATCGCCTTATCTCTTTCTATATTACTTGTGTTTGTAAAACTAGTGACCTAACAGTTTGAATTAACGGAGTCTATCCAAAACATATAACAAAGCAAATAGATATAATGAAATTCAGATGATTAAAAACTACACTTGCTTAAACTAGTTTCATATCATAGATTAATGTGATTGTGTTAACCTCTTAACATGTTGGTTGTGATAATTAGTTGAAAACTAATCTATTGTTCTTACAAGTTAAACCTTCGTCAAGATTTTAGTTTATAAAAACAAGCATTAAGTTTAACCAATCAATTCAAGATCAATTCAAGTTTCATAAGTCTACATACTTAAACACAAAAACATCCACTTGTTCATCAAATTGCTTAAGAAATGGTCAATACAAAAGGTAACCGATCATAGACAAAAGGCTACAATTGATTCTCAACAACTAATCTTACGACCATTTAGATGTTTCCAACCAATCCAATTTGATAATCAAAAAGCGTTTCTATTACAACCACACCTTAGTTCCTTTGTGTAATCAAGAATAATGGGTAAAAACAATCATCCATAGACAAAATGATTATGACTAGTTGAATAACAATAAGTCCTTTCGACCACAACGATTACTATCAATTAGCCAAACTTGATTAACAAATGTCACTATGAAACTTTAGCACAATTGGGTCTTAGAATCAACTTGAAATTGAATTAAAACATGTTAACACAATCACTTACTAATCATATGATAATCAACATCATTTAAGCAAGTGTATAAAGAAACTAGCCACTCATAGCAAACATGAACATAAACTCATAACTTTGAACATTAGAAAACATGATTGAAAGTCTTACAATGCTTGGAATAAGATTACAAATGATGAAGTAATGATTCCCAAACTTCTCTGGACTTCTAAGGACGAATTTTTAGAGCTTAAGGCTTTGTTTGATGAGTAGAGAGATTGGTATTTTAGGTGTTTTTCATATGCTCACAATTAGCCTCTATTTATAATAATTCCAAGGCCTAGGGTATTAATTGCTGAACTTGGCCTCCAAGGAGTAAGGAAGGGACTAGAATACACCAAGAGAAGGTCATAGAATCGTTTGGATGCAAAGGGGAAACTTAGTGATGAAGGTTTGGCAACTGCAGCTTCTCCAACCGGATCGGTCATACGACCAACCGATCCGGTTGGTCTTCTACAACAACTGGCCAACCGATCCGGTTGCGGGTTGCGACCGATCGGTTGGCAATGGTTAAAACATTGTTTCTGGCCGTTTTCCAACCGATCCGGTTATGGTTGCAACCGGATCCGGTTGGATCTTCTGAGATACGGAAACTTGATCTTTTCTTTACTTTGTCTTGTAGAACTTGGGTCTTCAATCACTATGGTCTTCAAAGGTTCTTGAGATACTGATTTAGTCTTACTGAAACGGGAATCTTCGTTTTGCTGAACATTTCTTTATTTTCCTCCCGATTCCCTGCACTTGGTTATAAACACTAGACAAACATCTTTTGATGCGTTTAAGCACTATAATCACGCAAATATAACCAAATAACAGATATAAAAACACACATAACGCTACTAAAAACATGCACAATCTAAGCGTTATCAAATTCCCCCACACTTAAACTTTGGTTGCCCTCAAGCAAATCTAGGAAAAACATCCACTGGTGCAAGATCGTGATTATGAAAAATGTGATGCAAATCAACCAAGTATAAATACAAGAGAGGATTCATCAATTATGCTTTATAAAGGTGAAACATCAAGATGTTTGACAATATCCAATGATTTTCTTGCATGATTTAACATTACAAAATACCTCACAAAAAAGGAACGAAATATAATTCACTCAATCACTCATTTTTAGGGGAGTAACAAGATAAATCACACTCATTGCTCAGTCATGATTAGATTATTACCATAAGCTTGTACAAGAAACAAAACTCCACCGACGTGGCATGAGCACCAAGTAAAAACATCTAAAGAGGGCTTTTATTTGGGTAATAATGATATGGCTAAGGGTTAAGGGTATGGATAAGGCATGGGAATGTTTATGAAATTGGTGTTAAAATAAAAATGAAATCAAGTCTAATACCCATGTTGCTAGCTACCAAACATTCCACGAACCAAATAAACGATTATAGCTTTGTTTTCTTCTTTTCCGCTTTCCACATCTTTTTGCTTTGCCATGACAATTGTTCTTCGATCATAGCACATTGGCTATTATTTTCTCATATTTTTTTTGAACATAACATAACGCATGGCTCAATCAATCACATAGGATGCGGTACTCATAATCATTTGAACAATCTTCACTTTCCAGGTGACTAGCAACCAACCATTTAGACATTGATACGGGATAGGCTAAGGTTTAAAGTGTAAAATATTTTTGTATTTTCTGGGTGAAGCAAAAATGAAAGGGATGGCTCAGAAGGTGTAACTAGGGGTATCTAGTGCTAAAAATGAGCACTACAAATGGGTCCATGTGGGGGGTTAACTAACCAATGAGGCTAGCTAATATATCATTAGATGTAAAATGGAAGGCCATTTGGGTTAAATCCTAAGGTGCCTCTTTATCACACGAATTCACTTATATCGCACGAATGCAATCTCACTGCGGTCTGGTAATGATTTACAAGCACAAGTTCTAGAATAAATAAAATCACCGGCACACTCATAGCAAAAGATCCAAGCATAAAAGATGTATGCTAATAAGAAATAGGCTCAATTCCTCACAATTTAGTGGAAAGGGTATAATATGTGCTAGCAAATGTTTATCGATCCCAGAATGGATTGCAATAGTAATCGGAACACATCTCGAAGTTTCAAATATTACCAATTTTTACCAGTGGAATGATCCAGTTATTCTAATAGATAAGCATGAAAACTCTAATTGTTCCTATTCACCCCCCCCCCCCCACACACACTTAAGTTAGACATTGTCCTCAATGAAAAGTGAACTTTAAAGCATAGAAATAGGGAAAATAGCGATGAAACCAGATATGTCAACGAGTGTATCAGCTTAAAATCTTTCTTCATTCCTAGCGTCCACTGGAGAAATCATCACCTGCACACAATCTTATAAACAAACAAAAGGTTTTATTAAAAGGATGGCACTCCCCCACACTTAAGTTCAACCGAAGGTTTAAACTTTGGGAAGTGACCATCAAAACACAAAACACACGGGTTGCCTCCCTAGGAGCGCTTGTTTTATTACCGAGTCATCAGCCTGACTCGAGTCTTCCCGAATTTATTTAGCTGCAAGGGCAGCTTTGAACATTTTGAAAAGTTTGGGGATATACATGAATTCTTCACCAGTAGCTTCAATATCGTCCCAGATGAACTCAGCAGATGGTTTCCAAGGAACAGTTTGTGGGATTCTTCCTGGAAATGGTGCCACAAAGGTGATAGTTTCGAATTCATTCGCATGGTGTCGCCCGGAAACTATCGCAACTGAAACTTCTTTCGTTTGCTCCTTGTCATAATATAACTTGATTCGGTGTCCATTAACAATGAAACTTCCACCTTGTTTGTCATATAGTTCGACATACCCAGATGGAAATCCATGTTTAATGACATATGGTCCAAACCATTTTGGTTGTAACTTAGGAGCTTTGAATTTGAATTTCATGTTAAAAAGCAGAACTTTATCTCCGGCTTTGAATTCTTTTCGAATTCGTAGCTTTTTATCGTGATAAGCTTTTGTTCTGGCTTTGTACAGTTTGGAATTTTCATAAGCTTGGAGTCTTAATTCATCGAGTTCGTGCAATTGCATGAATCTTTTCTCTCCAGCTATTTTGAGATCGGTGTTACAATTCCTGAGAGCCCAGTAAGCACGATGTTCAACTTCGAACGGCAAATGACAAGTCTTTCCATACAAGAGTCTGTAAGGAGTTGTGCCAATTGGTGTTTTATAAGCCGTACGAAATGCCCACAGAGCATCGTCAAGTTTCTTTGCCTACACTGAAGGATTGTCCTTCACTGTTTTTTCTAGTATTCTTTTGAGAGCTCTGTTGGTATTTTCGACTTGACCACTGGTTTGTGGATGATAGGCTGTTGCAAATCGATGATGAACTCCATATCTTTTCATGGTTTTCTCCATTTGTTGATTACAAAAATGGGTTCCTCGATCGCTTATTAATGCCTTGGGGATTCCATAACGAGCGAAAAGCTTTTTGAGAAAATTAACGACGACACGAGCATCGTTTGTTGGTAAAGCTTCAGCTTCTGCCCATTTGGACACGTAATCTATAGCAACGAGAATGTATTCGAATTTGTAGGATTTTGGGAAGGGTCCCATGAAATCTATTCCACACTTGGATGCTAGTTAATGGCATTTCATCTCTCCGAGAGAGATTGGTGGTTCTTTGACAAGCGTCACAGTTTTGAACAAGTGTGTGTGCTTCTTTGAATATTGTTGGCCAATAGAATCCAGCATCAAAAACTTTCTTAGCTGTGGTGGAAGGACCATAATGTCCCCCAGTTGGGCCATGATGACATTCGTCAAGAATTTTTCGGGTTTCAGAACCAGAAACACATCTTCGGATCATCCCATCGGGACACATTTTGAAAAGATATGGTTATTCCCAAAAATAGTATTTGAGTTCCGAAAAGAATTTGCTTCTTTGAGCATGAGTTAGACCTTTTCTGAGAATTCCTCCGGCGAGGTAATTCGCAAAGTCAGCAAACCAAGGATCGTCAGTTTCATCGATGGTCATGAGAGTTTCATCGGGAAAATAATCATCGATTTCTTCTTCTTTTAATTCTTCAAGATTGGGATTTTCGAGACGAGATAAGTGATCAGCAGCAAGATTTTATGCTCCTTTCTTTTCTTTGATTTCGATGTCAAATTCTTGGAGTAGTAAAATCCATCGAATAAGACGTGGTTTAGCATCTTGCTTGGTGAACAGATACTTGAGCGCTGAATGATCGGTAAAAACGACTGTTTTTGAGAGCATGAGGTATGATCGGAATTTGTCGAATGCAAAAACGACGGTCAGTAATTCTTTTTCGGTAACAGTATAATTTTGCTGGGCGCTATTCAGTGTCTTGCTAGCAAAATATATAGCCCGAAAGTGTTTTCCTTCGCGTTGACCTAAGACAGCTCCAACAGCAAAATCGCTTGCGTCGCACATAAGTTCGAAGGGTAGTGACCAATTAGGTGAGACCATGATCGGAGCACTAGTAAGTTGAGATTTCAGTGTTTCGAAAGCTTTTATGCAATCAGCATTGAAGTCAAAGATAGATTCTTTCTCAAGAAGTTTCGTCATTGGACGAGAAATTTTGGAAAAATCTTTGATGAATCGGCGGTAAAATCCATCATGTCCTAAAAAACTTCTAACGGCTTTGATGTTAGTTGGTGGTGGAAGTTTTGAGATGACATCGACATTTGCCTTGTCTACTTCCATTCCGGCACTAGAGATTTTGTGTCCAAGCACAATTCCTTCGGTTACCATAAAGTGGCATTTCTCCCAGTTAAGAACAAGATGTGCAGCTTCGCATCTTTCGAGCATTTTATCGAGATTAGAAAGACAAGCTTTAAATGAGTCTCCAAAGACTGAAAAATCATCCATGAAAACTTCCATGGAGGTTTCTAGCATGTCTTGGAATATGGCGATCATACACCTCTGAAAAGTCGCAGGTGCATTGCAAAGACCAAAAGGCATACGCCGATATGCGTAGGTTCCAAAAGGACAAGTAAAAGTGGTCTTTTCTTGATCGTTAGGGTCGATGGGAATTTGGAAATATCCTGAAAACCCGTCGAGGAAACAAAAGAATTTATTTCCTGCTAGTCTTTCAAGCATTTGACCTATGAATGGGAGCGGAAAGTGATCCTTTCTGGTGGCTTTGTTTAGCTTACGATAGTCAATACAAACGCGCCAACCAGTGACAGTTCTAGTTGGAACTAGTTCATTTCGCTCATTAGTCACAACCGTCATTCCTCCTTTCTTGGGAACACAGTGTACAGGGCTTACCCAAGGGCTATCCTCAATTGGGTAAATGATTCCAGCATCGAGAAGTTTTATGATTTCCTTTTTAACAACTTCTTTCATGTTGGGGTTGAGTCGGATTTGACGTTCTACCACAGGTTTAATCCCTTCTTCAAAATTGATTTTGTGTTTGCAGAAATTGGGACTAATTCCTGGGATGTCGGATGTTTTCCAAGCAAAAGCTTGTTTGTGATTTTTGAGGACAAAAACTAAACTTTCTTTCTCATTATCCTCGAGTAATGAAGATATGACTACTGGAAGAAGAGAGTTTTCCTCCAAATAAGCATATTCAAGATGATCGGGGAGAGGTTTGAGTTCGAGATCCGTGGGTGGTTCTTCGATAGAGGATTTAATTCGCATCTCGTCATTGAAAGTTATTTCTTCAAAATTTTCTTCCTCTTCCTCTATTTCTTCTTCTTCTGAGTTATCTCCTTCGAATTCTACTTTCATGAAATCATCAAATTCTTTGTCAAAATCTGTTTCATTGATTTTTTTCAAAAGTAGTCATGAATGGATTGGATTCGTTAAGTAATGCGTCTAATTCTTCATCAATGACTTCATCAATAATATCGATGTTAAAACAAGTGTCATCAGTGTAATGTGGGTAGCGCATTGCTTTATCGATTAGAAAAGTAATTCGATCTTCCCCAATTCCAAGGTTGAGTTCTTTTCCTTTCACTTTGATGATTGCATCAGCGGTATTTAGGAAAGGTCTTCCTAGAATGAGTGGAACTTTACTATCTTCTTCCATTTCCAAGATCACAAAGTCCACTGGAAAATTGAATTTACCGACTTGAACAAGCATATTCTCGGCGATTCCCACAGGATATTGATAGGAATGATTTGCCAATCGGATGCTCATTTTTGTTGGTTTCAGGCTGTTGTTGCACAACTTGGAATAGAGCGAATAAGGCATCAAATTGATACTTGCTCCAAGATCGGCCAGAGCATCACATTTAACATTATTCCCGAAAGTACATGGAATAAGAAAGCTCCCAGGATCTCTGAGCTTTGGTGGGATTTTGTTTTGAACTATAGCTGAGCATTCTTCGTTAAGAAAAGCTGCTGATATTTGCTCAAGCTTGCTTTTGTTATTAAGAAGTTCTTTCAAAAATTTCCTGTAGTTGGGCATTCCGGCTATAACATCAACGAGTGGAACATTGAGTCTAACCTCCTTGATTATTTCAATGAACTTTTTATAACGCTCTTCCATCTTTTCCTTCTTTAGGCGTTGAGGATAAGGAATTTTTGGTGTATACGCCTTGACGGATGGAATGTTTTCTTTTTGGTGGTTTGAGTTGTGTTTAGTTCCTCGTTTTTATCCTCACTATCAATGGTGACAGGAATATTAGGATTAGGTGGTGGATCATACGAGAGACCACTTCTTGTGAAAACAGCATTGATATGCTCATTTCTTGTTTGTGGTGGACGGTACGTTTTATCATTTGATGGTTTTGGGTTGGATTGAGTGTTACTCGGCAATGAACCAGATGGTCTAGAGGAATGTTGGTCAGAAAGTCTGCCAAGCTTGTTTTCAAGATCTTGGATAGATGCTTGATGATTTTTCTGCCCTTGCTCAACTTTGGCTTTGAGATTGAAAAATTTATTTTTGATAAAATCATTTGCGGATTTTTTACCAGCCACAAATTCTCTCATGGTTTTTTCGAATTCGGTTTCTTCCGTATTTTTCTCGGGATTTTGTGGTGGTGGATCGTCAGTTCGTGGTTGAGAATCACGGTTGTCATCCCTTGGTCGGCGATCTTGCCAATTTCCAGAATTTTGACCGTAATAATTACTACGATATCCTCCTCCACGGTATCCTCCTTGAGCGTAATTCGCTTCTCCTTCCTTCGGTCCACCCATAGGTTTATCGTCGCAATCGGACGATGGATGATTTCCTCCACAATTTTTGCATCCGTCTCGCATTTCCTTCATTTCCTCTTTGATATCTTTGTATTGCGAGTCGATTTTTGAGGTTAATGCTTCCATCTTCTCCATGAGTTTTGATGTATCGGTGTTTTCGACAAAAGCAACGGTTTTTCAGAGAGGTTTGGTTTTGGAATCTTTGGACCAATCAAGTTTGAGAAGTACTCGATCCTCGAGCAATTGATGTGCATCGTTGGGAGTCTTATAGAGAAAAATTCCTCCAGCATCAAGGATGCCTTGAGAGATTTCATCTAGTCCATGGTAAAAGATTTGGATAATGGTTCCTTTTGATAGTCCATGTCCATGACAACTACGAAGAAAATCTTTCATTCGAAGTCAAGCTTCGACAAGTGATTCGTTTGGGTTTTGGTTGAAAGCACGAATTTCTCCCATTAATCGATCAAACATGGCAGGTGGAAAGAATCGGCTCACAAAAGCTTTCCTCATCTCCTCCCAAGTATTGATGATTCCTGGGGTTAATTCATTGTACCATACTTTAACATCTTCGGCGAGTGATGATGGGAAAAGTTTGAGTTTAATGGCATTGACATCGGTGTCGCCATAACGAAACATGCCGCAAATTTTGATGAATTCGGCAATGTGCTTATGCGGATCGGCCCGCGAACGGCCATCGAATTGTCGGTCTTTGATCATAGAAAGGTGATGTCCCTTCACGGTGAAGTTGTCACCAAGGTTAATAGCAACAATAGCACTTTCGGGTGTTGGTGCTACGGTTCGGTTGGTTCCCCACATAGGTTGATCGTCTGCCATGGGAAAAGGTAAATTGGTGAAAGGGTTGTAAACAACTTTGGCTTCTACGAGGTTATCAAATGGTGGGTTTGGTACTCTTGGTACACGATTTTCCAATGGTATGAAAAGTGTTCTTCTTCTTCTTCGAATCAAACGTTCGGGGTTCGTAAGAGGTGTAATTGGTTCAATTCCCGCTGCTCGAGTGTTCATACAATGTCCTAGAAAATCCTGGCAATATCTAAACACACGGACAAACAACAAAAACAGTTTTATATGGGTCAGAGAAGGTAACCGGATCGGTTGCGGGACGCGACCGATCGGTTAGACCAGCTGAGTTTTGGGACAAATTGTAACCAATTCGGTTGAGGAACAACCGGATCCGGTTAAGGTTTCTGAAAAAATATTTTTTTTTTGGTTGAATCGACTTTGGGAAATTCAAAAACTTGTTGAAACACAATCAAATCCCCGGCAGCGGCGCCAAAAACTTGATGTGCCCGGTTGGTGCAAGTTTTAAATTTATAAAAGGTGAATTACCAATATTACCAATAACACATACGAGCAAGTATACTCGTCCGTTATAGCAAGATTATGAAGGTAAGTCGGGATTGTTCGCAGGGATTTGAGTGAATCTAAGCACAAGTTTGAATTAACGGAGTCTATCCAAAACATATAACAAAGCAAATAGATATAATGAAATTCAGATGATTAAAAACTACACTTGCTTAAACTAGTTTCATATCATAGATTAATGTGATTGTGTTAACCTCTTAACATGTTGGTTGTGATAATTAGTTGAAAACTAATCTATTGTTCTTACAAGTTAAACCTTCGTCAAGATTTTAGTTTATAAAAACAAGCATTAAGTTTAACCAATCAATTCAAGATCAATTCAAGTTTCCTAACTCTACATACTTAAACACAAAAACATCCACTTGTTCATCAAATTGCTTAAGAAATGGTCAATACAAAAGGTAACCGATCATAGACAAAAGGCTACAATTGATTCTCAACAACTAATCTTACGACCATTTAGATGTTTCCAACCAATCCAATTTGATAATCAAAAAGCGTTTCTATTACAACCACACCTTAGTTCCTTTGTGTAATCAAGAATAATGGGTAAAAACAATCATCCATAGACAAAATGATTATGACTAGTTGAATAACAATAAGTCCTTTCGACCACAACGATTACTATCAATTAGCCAAACTTGATTAACAAATGTCACTATGAAACTTTAGCACAATTGGGTCTTAGAATCAACTTGAAATTGAATTAAAACATGTTAACATAATCACTTACTAATCATATGATAATCAACATCATTTAAGCAAGTGTATAAAGAAACTAGCCACTCATAGCAAACATGAACATAAACTCATAACTTTGAACATTAGAAAACATGATTGAAAGTCTTACAATGCTTGGAATAAGATTACAAATGATGAAGTAATGATTCCCAAAGTATTGAGGTGGACTTCTTGGTGATTTGGCCTCCAAATGGTGAACTTCTGGATCTCCAAACTTCTCTGGACTTCTAAGGACGAATTTTTAGAGCTTAAGGCTTTGTTTATTGAGTAGAGAGATTGGTATTTTAGGTGTTTTTCATATGCTCACAATTAGCCTATATTTATACTAATTCCAAGGCCTAGGGTATTAATTGCTGAACTTAGCTTCCAAGGAGTAAGGAAGGGACTAGAATACACCAAGAGAAGGTCATAGAATCGTTTGGATGCAAAGGGGAAACTTAGTGATGAAGGTTTGGCAACTGCAGCTTCTCCAACCGGATCGGTCATACGACCAACCGATCCGGTTGGTCTTCTACAACAACTAGCCAACCGATCCGGTTGCGGGTTGCGACCGATCGGTTGGCGATGGTTAAAACATTGTTTCTGGCCGTTTTCCAACTGATCTGGTTATGGTTGCAACCAGATCCGGTTGGATCTTCTGAGATACGGAAACTTGATCTTTTCTTTACTTTGTCTTGTAGAACTTGGGTCTTCAATCACTATGGTCTTCAAAGGTCCTTGAGATACTGATTTAGTCTTACTGAAACGGGAATCTTCGTTTTGCTGAACATTTCTTTATTTTCCTCTCGATTCCCTGCACTTGGTTATAAACACTAGACAAACATCTTTTGATGCGTTTAAGTACTATAATCACGCAAATATAACCAAATAACAGATATAAAAGCACACATAACGCTACTAAAAACATGCACAATCTAAGCGTTATCAATAACCCTTCCATTCAAGAGCTATACCAAGTAACCTACATGTTCATCTTTGCAAATGGCTTCAGTTACGTAGGAACACATGCCTTGAGGAAGCCTACCATTACCTACTTTGCTAGTGTATTGGATGGACCAAGCATGTTCATCTTTCACTCCTCGCTATTCTACCCATCATACACTGCCCACCCAAACCATATACCCTTCACAATGAATTGGCCTATATTATGGAACATCCTTATGATTCAGACCTCTCATTGAATGTATCAAACCTGAACAATTCCGTCCCAAGGCCAAACTGTACAGGCTTTTAACATCAGATGAGTACAGTCATATCTTGAACTCCAAGCACTAAGCCAGATCCATTGTTATGGTTTGCAAAGAAATACACCCTTTGAAATCCATTTTGGATCACCAAAGAGACTAATCATCAAAGCATTTAGACTTATATGTAGATGTTATCTCCATATCCAAACACCCCTTTAAATTCTCACGATCATTTATCATAACCAAGTCACATTTAATTCCTTAATCTAAGGTTGTGTTTGTTTTTTTAAAAGAGGCTCTTAACAGCCTCTGAATCTGAATCGTTCAGACGTGGTCAGACATTTTGGCCGTTCAGACCATTTGTTTTTTTTTTCCTGTTCAAACGCGGTTAGAGGCAGTAAGATCTTAATGGTCTAGACTTGAGAGGGATGTCTTAATGCCTCTTGTTGAAACAAAAATAACCAAAAAAAATTAGTACGAGCAAGCAAATGTGCGGTTCAAACATGAGTTTTTTTTCCCGTTCAGATGCGGTCAGATTCAAACATTTATGCCTCAGATTCCTATGTGCGGTTCAGATTCAGATTCAGAGCATATTAAAAAACAAACACCACCTAACTGTCTTTTACACTATAATGCTATTACTTTTTAGGATCTGTGTAGTTGAATTTAACACCCCAATCGTCTACAATTTTAAGGACAATAGCAGATTTCCTTACTTATAAGCTCACAAGGTGAAGTTTAATCCCAACAGTAATAATCTTGAAGAGGCAATCATCATCTATCTTTTCAGAAGCGGATAACCTATTATTTCTTTCTTTCCAAATATTGTAAACCACCGCCCCAAAGCTTATTCTCCTCACCACATTGTTAACAGAATTATTACGATCCATGTTTCCCACTTCTTTGACAATATCATTCCAAGTTACAACATGAATTTGTAGACTTAGCTTCAGTAGTAGCCTTTTCCAAATCTTATTAGTGAACTCACAATTGAAAAACAAGTTCACGTGAGTCACTACATTTCATACAAAAAGGGCAAGTCATTTGCTGGTTTTATTTATAGTTTTATACTATTGTCATGAACATAAACATCATAACTTCGATCAACTTGAAAAAATAACTAAACAGACAAAAAAATGCGGCTTAATCTAGTATTGTATCAATATATAAAACCAAAATCTTCGTGGTTGAAGTTCATTATGTTTTGCGTAATTCACCTGAGGGCACTATTTAACGTGTGACATGTGTTCAAATATCAAGTCATCAATAACAACTAATTTAAATTCGATAACAACAATACCTAGAAAAACATTGGTAATACCATTGAGAAGAGCGACTTGTACAATACATTGAGAGGGACAACTTAAAGAATCGATTGTTATGCTTAATTGGTATGCCTAATATTCTTAAGAGAAAATTACCTAAAGAGGTCAAATATCTAAGGTTGGTTCATTTTAGACACTTTTATCATTTATTTCCCATTTAGGTCACGCTTAACTGCTCAACTGCTCGACTCCACCCAAATTTTGACACGTGTCATTCCTTTGTACTTTTTTTTAGAAAAAAAAGTACAAAAGAATGACACGTGTCAAAAATTGGGTGGAGTCGAGCAGTTGAGCAGTCAAAGGAATGACACGTGTCAAAATTTGGGTGGAGTCGAGCAGTTGAGCGTGACCTAAATGAGAAATAGATGATAAAAGTGTTAGAAAATGGACTAACCTTTAATATTTGGCCTCTTTTAATAATTTTGTCTATTCTTAGTCTATATGTTATTTATCATCCAAAAAGACACTAATAAAAATAACACTTCAATTTAAGTATTTAACCATAAAAGTAGTCATATTTTTTTAAGTCTCTAAATCATTTCTCCAACTTATAGGATTCTCTAGGCTTCTAACGGATGAGCAGTTGAATGTGAAAGCTGAAAATATATTTTGTTTTCTGCAATGTCTCTTATAACCTCGTTGTTATATTTACAGAATAAATTTCCGCACAAAGATTCTTAACCCTTCAGGTGCTACTATGTTATGATTTGTTGAGGTTTATTTATTTATTTAGACTATGTTTGTTTGAATTGTTTCTTTTTCTTCTTAGGTGTTTTTCAGGTCTCCGTCTTTGAGTTTGTTTTTGTAGCCTTTTCGGCTTTTGGTGTTGTGAAAAGAAAAAGAATAGAAAGCAAAAACGGATTCACTTAGCGCAATGACTCGAACATGAGACCTACAATTTTTGGGAGATGAACCTTAGCCATCAAGCATAAGCCAACCAAACTCATGCGTTGTATTCTCAAATACAATAACTTATTATAATAGTAATTTCAGAAAAACAACAAAAAAGTAATGGATATGTTAATGGTTAGTGTTGGTGTATATGATCGAGGTCACGTGCCAGACGACAAGTGTTTACACGTGCGGAGATAAAGAGGTCAAAGGGGGCATGTGCCCTTCTAGCGAAAAATATTGTAGTTTAATTTTTAAAATATTTGATTTTTTTTTTAATTAGCCCTTCTTAATAACCAATTTGTAGTGTAATTTCTATGCACGTATCATTTGTTTTTCATCTATTACTAAGGCACAATCCCCCTATTTCCTTCATTCATTTGTTATCTTCGGTGTGCCATGGTAACCACATATCCCACATCTTGTGAACCTATTGTTGCCATCTATCTAACCCGTTAAATGTAACTGGATGTTTTGATGGTAACAAACTGTTGTTGTTGGTTTGTGGGAGTTATAAAGTAGTGTAATTTCTATGCACGTATCATTTGTTTTTCATCTATTACTAAGGCACAATCCCCCTATTTCCTTCATTCATTTGTTATCTTCGGTGTGCCATGGTAACCACATATCCCACATCTTGTGAACCTATTGTTGCCATCTATCTAACCCGTTAAATGTAACTGGATGTTTTGATGGTAACAAACTGTTGTTGTTGGTTTGTGGGAGTTATAAACACACGTAAACGACTAGAAGTGTGTGAGCCGATGGGGGCACACACGATAAACACGAGTATACGTGTAGAACGTATTTAATACTTGAATTATACATACCCGATATGCATGATATTTGACCCGATCACATTAGACGATCCATGGGCTTTGATGCTTATTGATTGGGTCGGTTTTGGTTAAAGCTGCCTTGGGCCTTGAGCTTACAACTGATCGGGCAGAATGGTTTGCCTTGGGCTTTTTGCTTGTCGATCAAGCTAAGACCCAAGTCAATGGGTCGTTTGTTTTGACTATAAAACCAAACGCATACTATACCACATTCTGATGAAAAACATATGATGCATATTATCCCTAAAAACTTATCATTATATTCGACCAACATGACATGCATATATATCTGATTGGTTTTCAATAAAACTGATTAGAATATTGGTTGTTTTGGTCAAACTCTTTTACTTGCTATCTTATTGATCCAAGGTTGTATAAAGGAGATTGATTAGTTTGTTTCTACTGTTTCCTAGAGAATTGTGATAGCAAGAAATTGTTTTCTGTTTGGCTTTATTGGACAGAAAAGGGAAACATATATCGGACATTCTTTGTCCGATATCAGGAGACAAAGAAGCTGTCTTCTCGGACAGCAGTATCTCGGGCAGAAGCAAGAGTTGGTCTTGGGTATTTTCTTGTTCAAGTAATATTCAAGTGGGTCACTTGTTGATGGGTTTTAATTACGTTCTCGACTAGCCTCAATATCGAACGTATACGTGAATCGGGTTTGTGTGTGATACTCTTCGAGGTATCTATTTTAGATACTTAAAGGTTTCGTAGGGTTTCTTGTTCCGTTACTAGAGATCAATTGCCAAGCAAGGTTAGCCTTTCTTAATCCCTTTTAATTAATTAATATTGTATTAATTATTTGTTTATTAATTACGTGTTAACATAATTGTATTAACTAGATCCAATATCCGCTGCGTAGATCTAAAATCCCAACAGTGGCATCACGAGTCAATTAGTTTTTGCGATTATGGGTTACACGTTTCTGATATTAATAAACATGTTTTAAAAGGGCTGCATGAAACCTAGTTTAGTTATTTTGTTTTATTTTAATTTTGACAATTACATGCAATACTTGTCAATTTTTAATAAATAATAACTAGTCACACACAAATTAAAATTATATTGATAATTAGAATTAATTTGTTAATTAGAATTACTTGTTAATTAGAATTTAATTTACATGTTAATTATAATTACCTTGTTAATTAAAATTAAATTGTTAATTAAGAATTACATGTTAAATTAAAATTACTTGCTAATTAGAATTAAGAGTTAATTTGAATTTATTAATTGTTAATTAGAATTATTATGATAATTAGAATTACATATTGGTTTATAAATACATAAAATTGCGTTATTACTTGATAATTGAGATTGCCATGCTATTTTATGTGTTTTCCGGCCACAAGACCCACTCAATTGCTTTTCTAAGTGATGTATGGGGCGATCTAGGTACTGCATCCTAGTGACGGTCTTGTGGTTCTCCGTTTGGGGAAGACTCGCAAGAGGACTCGGAACAATATGTGTTTGATATTAATGTTTATGCTTATATGTTTGTGATTCCTATATGTGCATTATAACTTGCTTTGACACCTAATTGTATGCAATATGGAATAATACATATCGTAACCATAACATTAATATTGGTCTTTATTTACACGCCGAAATACCATGCTCACTGTGACCTGCTATTTGATTCATGGAAAATTGTTTTTGTAAAATAAAGTGACCTAACATATGAAACACGTTTTCAAGAATTTAAAAACTTGACGCTATGGACACTTGGGATGTACGGCTCACCCACTAGAACAAACTCAAAAGGGGGTTTAAAGAAGTGCGCACAGTCGCACTGAAAGGATGTCTAAGGTTATGCTTCAGCGCTTACCTGGTCCTCTGCCTCCCTGATTTGTGTTACAAAGGTCAATGTGTTTTATAAGATAGAAAGTTAATTGAGATCTGGTGCTTTTCCCATTACTTTCTAGTATATTCTCAAATAGTTAAAAGCTTAGGATAGAATCAAACAGTTGATTCCTCTTTTCTATCCATATTCAGAGTGAGAAGAATGATCCTTTTCTCTGATTCAAACAGAAAGTTTCTTTTTTTGTTAAAACAAATGCTTAATACAACGTTATTGTGTTAATTAGTCTTGTATTTTTCAAGTTTAGATCATAAAAGCTATTAATGTAAGAATTTTCTTAATTGATGGGTTAATTAATGATTAATTCTGATTCTAGGTAGAACGTTGGGGTGAATTAATGGTATCCAGAGTGGTCACACATTTTTTTTTATCCTGTTCTCCATTCGCTGCTCGCAATTAACGTTTTACGTTGAGAATCTAAATACTCTGACAAATTCCGTAATCATAGTTCATTATTACAGTTTTCGTACAAATCAAGAGTAGAATACGGAGCCCAGGCTCCAGACTGGTCCAATTGAGCTATATTCAGCTGGTTCATACTTGCACATTTTTATTGGTCTCCAGACTGGTCACTCTTTATTAATGGTACCCAACCTTTCCGGGAATCCAGACTGGTCTCTTCAGTTAGGTTCACGTGCACAAGTATCAACCTATCGTATCTGAATTATAATTGTTTATACATACGTGTATATTTACACCATTTTCAGCACATGTTTCTTCGTACGTTTTGTTGAAACATTGTGATTAAAATTTTTGAAACCATTACTGTGACATCACTAGTAGTACCAAGTGCCATCGAGGTTAGCTTGAGTGTCCCTCCGTCTCCTGGTCCATTCGCGACTTCGTATTGGAATCTGTAGGAAAGTCACGCTGACACGCGTGAAGAAATTTGGGGGAAAACTCAAACAAGATCACCCACTCGGCATGTAGGGTTCACAGGTATCGCAGTTCAAAAATTTAAGAACTTTTGCACAAAGTATACAATCCAGTGAAATAAAATGTTTTTGTTAAAAGGTACTTAGTTTATCGTCCAGTGTCACTCGTACCATAAAGCCGCACATTTATTTCTGGTTATAATTACAATACCAATGCTATACATAATAAGGTATAACGTATGTTAATCCACAGTTTCGTTCAATATTACGTGTATATCCTTAGTGTTTGTATATTCGTATTTGTAATTATAGTTTGTGTATAACAAGGCTCAGGAGAACGCTCAGAAGGGGTTTGCCTCTTGGTGTTCTGGCAGTGATCCTACGTCATGGATCTAGCGGGGTATGTAGTGAATCTTTTCGTTAACTCACCCAGAACACCGGCCTTTTGTGTATTTTATCGTACCGTTAGAGTTAATAGTTCATTATTGCGTTAAAATACATAAATATTTGGTTATACATTAAGATTAATAGTATTATTAAGATTAATTGTTAATTATTTAAGTTTAATTGAGAATTAAGATTAATCGTTCATTAAAATTAAATTGTACATTAAGAATTAATTGTTAAATTAAAATTAATTGTTCCATTAATATTAATTGTACATTTAATTTAAGATTAATTGTTCATTAAGATTAATTGTTTAATTAAGATTAATAGTTATATTAAAATTAAACACACACTGATCAATAATAAATAATTTTTAACTGTTCATAACGTACATTAACAGTTTTAATTTTATTTTGTTTTA
>BPTQ01000007.1:106595331-106609193 GCA_019973895.1 Chrysanthemum seticuspe | reverse complement strand
GGGGTGAATTAATGGTATCCAGACTGGTCACACATTTTTTTTATCCTGTTCTCCATTCGCTGCTCGCAATTAACGTTTTACGTTGAGAATCTAAATACTCTGACAAATTCCGTAATCATAGTTCATTATTACAGTTTTCGTACAAATCAAGAGTAGAATACGGAGCCCAGGCTCCAGACTGGTCCAATTGAGCTATATTCAGCTGGTTCATACTTGCACATTTTTATTGGTCTCCAGACTGGTCACTCTTTATTAATGGTACCCAACCTTTCCGGGAATCCAGACTGGTCTCTTCAGTTAGGTTCACGTGCACAAGTATCAACCTATCGTATCTGAATTATAATTGTTTATACATACGTGTATATTTACACCATTTTCAGCACATGTTTCTTCGTACGTTTTGTTGAAACATTGTGATTAAAATTTTTGAAACCATTACTGTGACATCACTAGTAGTACCAAGTGCCATCGAGGTTAGCTTGAGTGTCCCTCCGTCTCCTGGTCCATTCGCGACTTCGTATTGGAATCTGTAGGATCACTACAGTGTCATTACCAAAGTTTTTAAAATTAGTGTTACAAAGTTGTTTTGCATGCTTCTTTGTACACGACTTTTACCACATTTATATGTGCATACATATTTGTTAATATTAAGTCTATGCTATCCAACTATGAACACGTGCACTTGGATTGACTTCTCTGGTCAGACCTAAGGGCCTTTCCAACCCATGGTAATTATTTCTCACTGGTCAGACCTCTGGTTATTTTTACACGTTCATACTTGGTCGACTTATATCGAGTTAACCTGGTCAGACCTCGGACCCGAGGCATAAGATGAGAACTAAACATGCTTTTGACATTATTACTTGATACTAATGCCTTAAACAGTCTCATAAATCTAAGAGTTGCATTTTGCAATTAACGCTCGTCGCTTACCTCTTGTCCTATTTTTTTTACACACTGGTCAGACCTATGGTAATTAAGTGGGGTTGCAAGATGGATCTTAGTCTTAATTAGTAATTAATTGGGTAGTTAATTCTTTTAAGAATGTAATTATCGAAAATACTAGATTTGAACTTTTTATGTTCTGATTAATTGTGTTATTGCAACATAATTCGTAAACAAAATTGTTTTTTTCTTTGAAAGACAAACTTAGTCTCTTTTCCTAGTAAGAAGAGTGAGACTTATACCTATCTTTTCTCCTTAGTTGAAAAACTAAGATAGGATTCGAAAATTGATAAACTCTTATATGATCTTTCATTACCCTTTTCGTGGTCTAGAGTTAATTGAAAGATAGAATATTTTGTGTAACTGGAAACATTGTGTTTAGAGCTACCAAAATAAATAGCATCCTGCACTTGTCATGATGTATGAGTTTAAACCGCAAAGAGTAAAGGAATTACTAGCATATTTGCTAGGTAATCTTCTTGAACTCTTATTATTCCTAAAGTGCTAATTACTCTTGGGGCTATGTAGACGATAAAGGAGGAATCGCATGTTAAAGATTCAAGTTAATTGAATAAAAGAATGGCTAGTCCATTGTCTACATAAGTAGAACTTTATATACTCTGCTCAATACCTAAGTACATGTTACTTGTAGGCAATTGAAGAGAATAGGAAAGTATATAAAACTGCTATATGCTTTCTACTGGAAATGTAACACTTACAATGTTGACAAATCCAGTGGGAGGTTGCATTTTATGACTGAAATATCATTCATGTAATGTTGTCAATTTCAATGGGAGCGATGGGATTTATTCCTTGATAGTCTCCCATATCATTTCAAACTAGCTTTGAAATAATCCATTACTTTCCGAATATGAATAACCATTGCTTAAAGGAAAATTACATTTTATTTTATAAGATAACACGTTGCCTTCCCGCTGTCGCTTCCTGAACTGTTATCTATAAAATAATAATCCACAATTCCTTATTACAGGTTATGGTTCTAAACTACTTATGATATCTATGACATTATCATATCGTTTGAACAATCAATCACGTGTTGTGTGTTTTCATAATATGATGTTGTACCTTTCACAAGTGGGAGAAATCTCAAAGTATGTGCAAGGAACAACAACATTATTGGTATCTCTTGACCGCAAGGTAAGGAAACTAATAATTATACTAGGACTTAAACACGTTAGATGTTTAATGCCCTACTACATGTAAATAAGAATTCTACTAGGACTTAAACACATGAGATGTTTATTGCCCTACTACATTCTAATAATGATTCTACTAGGACTTGAACACGCTAGATGTTTGTTGCCCTACTACATTCAAATGTCATGATATAGTGTTAAGATACTTCAAAATTTGACTACATGTTTTTGTCAATATAATTATGGTTATATGATAATGATCATAATTCTGAAGTATATAATTAACTTGAAATTACAATAGAACTCAGCAGTTTGCGTTCATGATTACTTTTGTTAGTATAATTATGCTTACATGTTAAGACATAATTATAAAGTCCTTGAATTCTCAATAATTTATAACATAAAGTATGTATAGTAAAAGTGTTATGTCTTCTAGTTAACACATAAACATAAGGCCTTTGAATTATTCAAAGACTTATAATGTATTATTAAAATGTTCTGTTTTCTTGTTAACACATGAACATATAATCCTTGAAAAGTTCTGGCTTCTTGTGAACACGTGAACATAAGGTTCTTGTATTGTTCAATGAATATACATTATTGCATGCACTTGGTTCGTAAATACTTTATATGCAATTTGGCTCGACCCAATTGACAAGTATTTGGTCCAAAGAAAATTAAGTTATCTATAGAATTCTGATATAGTTTCACAATTCTAATAACTCATAGGATACCACTTCATTATGGTATGTCTAATGTGTTGGATCAAACCTTATTCATAAAGTTTGGTTCCTGATAGCTTTAATTGCTCTACCTCCAAAACATATCAAGGTTAGAAATTGAGTGTGTCATGGATACACTCAATATAGTTCAAACCTAGAAGGTATTCAAGACAACACATAACTGAAAACCCTAATTTATTAGGGATTTGAGGTTTTACCACTCAAACCAATTGAATCATAAACCCTATTGGATTTTTGATTTTTCTACACTTTCTAGCTTGAAGATTGTAGTTTTGGTGTTCTTCCTAGCTTGACGAAATACAAAACTGTTGCTAGAACTTTTGGTTAAAGAGTGATACTAAATTAGAGTTTTTCTATAAACCCTAATTTGAGTTGTTGGGAGGAATTCCATTATGTCTTGATTTAAGTTCTAAATTTGTTAAAATCTTATGAAGCATTTTATTAACAAATCTTGAGATGAGAACTTAAAATGTATTTTGTGGTTTCTAATAAAGAACAATTTATTGTTGCTTAAATACTTAGTATTTAGAGAATTGTCTCTACTTACAAAAGTAAGTGGGAGCATATACAAATCTCAAAGTTATTTGAGAACAAAATACTTAACCTTCTAAAATCCACTTATTAATGTCATACTAAGGTTAAACATGAAAATGTCGACCGAAGTATAATGATTACTCTCATTCATAAATCCGAAAGGATGCCTCATCACTTGAAGTGATATATTTTATTATCAATGCTGAGGGATATAAGTTAGAAGATTATTGTAAATCAGCTAACTACTAAAATACATTATCACATCTTGAATCTGATAAATATTTTAGAACTATGAATGACAAGATGAAGTCCTTAAAAGGCAAATCGAGTTTTGAGCTTGATTGTTATTTCGCCTAACAGTTAACCTATGAGGTTGGAATGAGTTTCTTTTGAAGAAAGACTCACAAGGACAAACTTGTATACATATTAATGCATGACATTTTATAAGAAGTTTTTAATCATACTTAATCAATTGACTGTGATTAAATTTTCTTATATAATACACGCATTAATTATATAAATATATTTAATTGTCATACATGTGATATGTATATTGAATATGACAATTAGATTTTATAACTCTTTCTTTATGATTACCTTTTGCGAGGACGGTGTGTAATGAAAAGGGTTATGAATCTATATTATCTTAATGTAGTATACAAAATTTGAGCAATCCAAGTTTTGGATTGTATCATGCATCTAGGAGCTGAGATCTTGAATTTAATTACAATATGATTCTGGTTGAATTAAGATATCTCTTGAGTACATCTAACATTGAGTGGGAGCATTGCGTTTTTCCTTAAAATTTACATGTTGAAGATATCATTCTATTTAAGCTAGATATTGATCCTTAAGCTTGGAATGAAACTTTACTTGAAATTTAGGGAATAAAACAAACAACCTTGGAATAGATGTTTATATAGAATAAACAAATACGGAAAATAACGTCTAACACAAATGCAATATATTATTCAAGCAAGTCTTCAATGATATATTTCACTTGGAATAATTTACATGGATGGAAACCTTGTGTTTTTAAACTAAGGGTTTATCATGTATATATTATATTGTGTATAAGATTAGTTGTTGCTTTTGTACAAGAACAAAATGAGCTGACAACAACAATATCTAATTGAGAGTGTTTAGATTATTATTTTTATAAATGTTTACGAATTATAAAGCATAGTGTTGTATAAGTACAAATGATGCTAGAGGATTATTTATACTAGTTGTAGTAGAATTTTATCATTTATGAAAAATCTGCTAACTAGCTATGCTCAACATAGAGCATTGTTGCATTACACATTAATGAATGAGAATACTTTACACTTTTTAGAAACTGTAAAGATGACTGTCAGTATGTCGTTGATTTCTAATACCTCATGCAAGGTAAGACGACATCTCCATACTATAATTCTTGCAATAGTATGAGCATATGAGATAAGACACTCATCTTATATTTCAAATCACTCACTACATGTGAAATTTGCAACAAGTATTCGGAAAGTTTACTCAGATAACTATTTAGTTTTTTTTTCCTTGTAAAAGAAAGGTTGAGAATGTTGGAAACATTAGACTTCAACTTACTAAATGAGTTTCATGCATATCTGTTTTAGTATTTGGATAATTGGGATTGATAGACAATTTTTACATTATGATGAATAAAGATACTTGGTATTTGTTATTCATTCATATAACAATTGTTATCCTATATTTGCATGTTTAATCCTTGAATAATTTTATTATTCTAGATATGTCCATTGTCGGTTAACAATATGAGAATATTGTTATGATAAGGCAAATGTGAGTGTTGGTTATAATTCTAACGAGAATTCGGATTGTTCCCACCAAACTCATATGTATTCACTAGAGATGCATATTGGATTCCCCAACTTTCAAACATTTACTTTTGGATCCTTGTCATAAGTAAAATATTGAAAATGATTTGTTATCTTCATCCTTAGACTTGAGATACAAGCAAGTTCTGTTATGTGTGGATATCATTTTTTGTAAGTATACGCAAAACGCTATCTGAACAAGGTAGTTATAAAAGCTATATTTCGGAGTGATGTGAAGCAGCATCCACAACACTTGTAGTCAATAAAGGATTTGTTACTCCATTTGATATGTGCAAAAAGATACCATGGCGCCTCTCCAGATTTAATCAGATAACTGTCTGGCCGGACCTAAAGGGTAATGCAAGATGATTCTTGATTACATTTGGTATATTTGAATTAAAATCTATAACGAGATTCTAAATGGTTAAACTATATGGAATGATTAAAGATCCATAATCCATGGTTTAACGGTATCTATAACAAAGGATGATTAGAGCAAGACATTGAATGACCATGCTACTGAGAAACTTTTACGAAACTATTCTCTCAGACACTTTTAGTTAAAAAAGCGAGTGAGAGCGTTCGCTAGGCGTTTCCGTCGTTAGTTTTGTGTGCCATTCGACACACCAACTCCCAAGTGGGAGCTGTTGGTTTGTGGGAGTTATAAACACACGTAAACGACTAGAAGTGTGTGAGCCGATGGGGGCACACACGATAAACACGAGTATACGTTTCGAACGTATTTAATACTTGAATTATACATACCCGATATGCATGATATTTGACCCGATCACATTAGACGATCCATGGGCTTTGATGCTTATTGATTGGGTCGGTTTTGGTTAAAGCCGCCTTGGGCCTTGAGCTTACAACTGATCACGCAGAATGGTTTGCCTTGGGCTTTTTTCTTGTCGATCAAGCTAAGACCCAAGTCAATGGGTCGTTTGTTTTGACTATAAAACCAAACGCATACTATACCACATTCTGATGAAAAACATATGATGCATATTATCCCTAAAAACTTATCATTATATTCGACCAACATGACATGCATATATATCTGATTGTTTTCAATAAAACTGATTAGAATATTGGTTGTTTTGGTCAAACTCTTTTACTTGCTATCTTATTGATCCAAGGTTGTATAAAGGAGATTGATTAGTTTGTTTCTACTGTTTCCTAGAGAATTGTGATAGCAAGAAACTGTTTTCTGTTTGGCTTTATTGGACAGAAAAGGGAAACATATATCGGACATTCTTTGTCCGATATCAGGAGACAAAGAAGCTGTCTTCTCGGACAGCAGTATCTCGGGCAGAAGCAAGAGTTGGTCTTGGGTATTTTCTTGTTCAAGTAATATTCAAGTGGGTCACTTGTTGATGGGTTTTAATTACGTTCTCGACTAGCCTCAATATCGAACGTATACGTGAATCGGGTTTGTGTGTGATACTCTTCGAGGTATCTATTTTAGATACTTAAAGGTTTCGTAGGGTTTCTTGTTCCGTTACTAGAGATCAATTGCCAAGCAAGGTTAGCCTTTCTTAATCCTTTTTAATTAATTAATATTGTATTAATTATTTGTTTATTAATTACGTGTTAACATAATTGTATTAACTAGATCCAATATCCGCTGCGTACTCGTAAAGGTTACTGGTTAGCTAGATCTAAAATCCCAACAGTTGTCGATATAATGCGATCATCATTGTTGCTTCCATTGAATTGAACTCATCAATATTGCCTGACTTTGTCCATTTACTCCAAATTTTCCAATTTTTAATTTCTTAGAATGCTTTTAGTGTGGGTGGAGATGTAATTGCCTCTAAGTTATATTAAAAGTGCTTGTGTAGAGGATGACGATGATATGAATGTTGAATACATGCAACTTGTTCTTGGAAGAAAACTACCTACTATCTATTTTGTTTTTGATCATTTTCATTTTCCGCAATAATTTGGACTGTGGGTCAGAATGTTGATACCTACATTTTTTTTACTCCAAGATTGTTTTCACTTGTGTTAATACACTTGTCGCACCTATATATTTTAAATAATAGACATTGTACTTTATTATTAAAAAAATATTATTTAAACAAAAATTCAAAGTCAAAGTCTCACATAACACACCTAACACTGTATTTTATTATTAAAAAAATAAGCACTTGTCACACATTCAGTGGAGTCGCACATTCGCACATAATCATTTAAAGAAAATGTGTTGTTTTTGTATTTTTTGATAACCATTACACAATTTTTTGTACTCTTTTGAGAATTTGTTCCAAAAAAAATGACCTCATATTATCATCTTTGAAAATTTTATTCAACTAAAATTGCAGTTAACCAAAAGCTTAAGGTGTGTTTAGTTGATTAAAAATATCTCATTTTATCATGAAATCTTCCATAGTAAAATAGAAAGACTGAAAAATCCATTTCCAATAATTTCAAAGAAAGTGAAATTATCACTTTCCACATTTGAACTAAAAAAATGAAAACCCCAATCTATCAATCTTCACTTTTTTCACTCTAACAAAAAAAGACGAAATTTCTCAATCTACCACTCAGGAATCTCATTCTAACCCTAATCACTATTGCTAACATCTCCACCTTCCATCTTCGCCGTTGTCGCTCATCGTCGCAATTCGAGGTAATCTTTTTAAAAAAGAAAAATATAACTCCATCTAAACGAGTTTTTAAAATTCTTAACTCTCCCCTAAAAATGAAAAACAATTCACTTCTCAATCTAGAAACACAAAAACAATAAATTTTGTCTATAACTAAACACTACCTTAGGGTGTGTTTAGTTGATGAAAAACATCTCATTTTTCTAGAAATTCTTTTATAAAAAAATTGAAAACCCGTTTAGTCACACTTTTTTCAACAATTTTTAAGAAAGTAAAATTGTCACTTTTAAAATTTTAACTAGAAAAATGAAGACTCAAATCTACCATTCTTTATTTTTTTACTCTAACAAAAAATAAGGAGGGATTTCCTAATCTACCATTCAAGTATTCTATTATAACATTAATCACCATTGATAACATTTCCACTTTTCATCCTCGCCGTCGCCGCCCACCGTCGCAATCCGAGATAATCTTTTCAAAAAGGAATAGTATAACTCCACTTAAATGAGTTATCAAAATTCTCAACTATTTTCTAAAGAAGAAAAATCATTCACTTCTTAAGAAATCTAAAAACGGAAAATCAATAAAATATTTCTACAACTAAACGCTATGGTTGAACATGTGACGTTTGGGTGGAGTACACTATTAGATAGAATGTTAAATGGGTGAGAAACAGGTGTGCAGTGAGTGCAAAAGAGCAAATTAGCAAAACATAATTTGATGCCATAATTTTAGCAATATATCACAAAATTGATTTAAGTTAAAAATAAGTGTCATCTTAGGTCACAAAATGCAAATTTTTCTATTTCAATAATACCATTTATCATCTTTAAATCTAATATTCATCTACAGTAGATTTTAAAGAAACTCTAAAACACACCTGCAAGTAGGGGTGTTATTTGGGTTGACCCGGTCGGGTTTGCGTCAATTCAGGTCATTCGGGTCGGGCCAATTCGGATTTGGGTCAACTCGGGTAGGGACAATTTGGGTCGTGTCAGCTCGGGTTCGGGTCTAGGTCGTTTAAAAATAGTACAATTTTGGTGTTTACATACAAATTAAAAGAAAAAAATAAATCTTGGGTCACTCGGGTTGACTCGAACCCGACCTTGTTTAGAACTCGGGTCAATTCGGGTTGACTCGATTGACCTGAATATAATTTTTGACCCGATTAACATGACCCGAAATACCATATTCAAGTTCAGGTTCGAGTCAGGTCGGCTTATATGATACCCGTACCTGTAAGCAGTGTTGCAAAACAAGGCCTACAAGGCCGATTAATCGCCGATTAGGTGCTGCAAGGCCACCAACCTTTCCGATTTATGTAAATCAGTCAAACAAATCGGTCAACCGTGGTCAATGACGGTTAATGGTGGTCAAACTTGTCGAAAACCTTCATATCTTGCCGAAAATACTTAAAACTACCCATAAAATTGTTTGAATAACTTATGGTTATTGTTTATATCTATTACAAGATGTTTTTCAAGAAAAATATTGCCGAAAATACATAAACTTGTCGAAAATACCTAAAACTTGTCGAAAATACCTAAAACTTGCTGAAAATACTAAAAACTTGTCGGAAATGCCAATCTGATTAATCACCGATTAATCCCGCCTAGACCGATTACAAGCTACAGGGAGATCGACCGCCCGACTACCGATTCGGGATTTTTGCAACATTGCCTGTAAGTTTAACAAATGACAAACACGCCTTAACTTTGTTAACTTACTACCTTTCAAATTTTACTAGTAACATATTAACCCTCTATTAAACCTTATATTTTAACTTTTGCACGTCATTTTTCTTATACTTTTGTTAATATTTTTTATTTTTATGTATAGAGATATTGGTACTAACACTATTATATTAGGTAATTTATGTTTTCAGGATGATTTGGGATTACTTTTTTTTGTAAGGTATACGAATTACGTGTGTTAGAATTTAGAATGCACTAACAAATATATAGTTGAACCAATAACGCTAACATATTAACTGGTTGTAAAATGTGTCGTTTAAGACCCCGCCACAACGTGCGAGGTTTTTTCACCTCGATTATAACAAATAGAATACTTGTAAATACTTTATTTAAAAGCTTGGAAAGAGTACATGCATCAGAAAAAAAAAAAGAACACTACTACATCGAGGTATAGGACACGAGTGCAAACACATAATATTACAATTACATAGTAATCTTTTCGCACGCCATGTATTATTACATGGGGATAGAAGAAATGAATAACATAGTAATGTACTCTTTGATAGTCTTTTCTGGAAACGTGAAGTTGTCAGTAAACTTGTACACCACATCTGTCATTCGCGCAAGATTAACAATTGGAGAAAGTACTTCCATTGAAACTTCAGTTGGCTTAAGACAACCCTCATTGATATCCTTCCATGCATTTTCAATCATTTCCTTCAGTTCATCAACCGCTACATTTGTTGGTACCCCAAAAGTCTTCATATACGCATCGACGGACGTCACTTGCTGCTGAGCTCTTTCTTTTTCAAACTTTACAAAATATTTCAGCTCATTAGACTCATCAATGCCTAAGGCATTTGAAGTATAAATAGTGGAATTGTAAGCATATTCTTTGTCAGGATTATCACTAAATAAGTAAAACTAATAGCATAATTTGTCAATCCTCTTGAATTTTATATATGTGATTCCATAGATAAGAATTTACTCTTTATCAGTTATTGGCACATTTTTTCAAAGGAATTATAAGAACATACTTTAATGGAAACTGTTATTTATATATATAAAAAAGGTAGATATAACAATACCTCAAACGTAGAAACATCATTGTGAAGTCTTCCAATTATCTGTAAAGCTTCCAGAATTTTAGGATGAGTTTCGTACCAAGCCAAAGCCTCCTTACTGACATTTTCTTCCATTCCCATCAGAGAAGATATCGCAAAAACTTTGTAGGTAGAAGTACTTAAACCATTCTTCAAATACTCTTGAAATGATGGTATATGCCCACTGTGTCTCCACTCTGCCTCTTGATGGTACCCTCTGGCAAGTTCTTGAAACTGGTTTCGGAATAAAAGAAATTATTAATAAATATTTATGTGGACACCGATCGATAAGTTGATTAATGATGTTGCATTTGGCTAGCTAGTAGAATGGAAACATACTGCTTGTTTTAAAGCATCAACCCGATTTGTGCTTCCTTCTGTAAATAATCTTTCGAATTCAATAAACTCATTCCAGAAAACTTCATATATTGGTACAATGTTGTCCGGAAGTTGCTCCATTGCACTACTGTCCCACCTGAAGAAATCAAGTTTATCATCAAATAATCGTTCAGGAATGATCGAAAGTGCTAACTATATGTATGATGAGATGTAAAATCCTGGGATGCATGCATGTGACTGTTGTTGATTTTGGGCATAATATGTAATATTTTTTATTTAACCGGTACCTGTTTATTGCATTTGTTAGGAGTCGAAGCTCCTCAATAGTGGCATATGCATCGTATGTGTCATCTAACACAGTAACAAATTGTGCTATTTTTTATGTTACCATTCTGCCTTGAGAATAATGAGGCTCCATGTACATTGCCAATGTCCATAAGTAGAGTTCTGGTTTTCTATCCCTTGAATAAGGAGTTATAATATGGAACTCCATGTCCTTTCCCCACCTGAAATAGAAGGAAAGGTCTCTTAAGTTTTACATCTCTTTATGCTCTTTCGAAACATCTCTTTATTACAAGTGTATTCTGGTTATAATCATTGAGCCAATTGGTCAATATACGCAAAGATTGAATATTGGTTAGTTGTAGAAACTGCTTTAGTTAAAGAGTACGTTAAGAGTTTTTAAAAAGCTTCCACAAGCTATCATTCAAACAGATAAAGACGTGAAATACAAGGACCCATACTAATGTATTATTAAGGAAAGGAGAGACTTTTGGGTAGAATATATGCTGGTTAAATATTGTAACCTACTTTAAATGTTGACAAGTTGGTAATGCTATACTATCCAATATCCATGTACGATGTGGTTGTTATCTGAGTAGAAGAAAAATTCCAAGATTTATAAAATTGTAGCTCGAAATCTATGCTTAACTAGATACTTGGGATGTTGATATACTACAAAATATTACATTTTGATTGTATGTTGTTAACAAGATGGAAATAATACTTGTTTGTGTAAAACAGCATCCTTATGTTCAGTGAATGTATAACTTACTTTGTCATATTGTGAAGTTCCTCCTTCTGGAGTAGTTGCAAGTATCTGAAATGTGCATTTGCAAGGTTTTGTAAAGAGCTATACATCGAAAATTCTTCTTCATAGTTGGAGAAATATAGCCTTGCCTCTACCATTTGCAACCCTCGATGAAAAGGGCTGATCAACGCATGCTTCACCTTCCGTGCAAGCTTTTCTTCTAGAGTGTCCACTACACGCTTAAGTTGTGATTCCGTGAATTCTGAGGCTTCGTCTAAAAGATATTCTCCTCTAATTCTCAGCTGTGTTGATTCATAGAAGCTCAAGATAGACCTCATATTATCTGTTGCCATGAATTGACCAGATCTATAATCCTTGAACTTGTTAAACACGTCTGCCAAATCATAGAAATAAGTTGCTACATGTCAAGTAAGAATAACATTTATAAGAAGAAGACATGAATACTTTTTAAATTAATATTTAAGATTGGCATACCACATGAAAGTTTATAACCATGTAATCTAAAAACTTGGAAATTAGTTGAGACTGTATAGAGATCAAGTTCTGCATAATCATCTGTGTTAACCTCCTTGAAAAAAAATTCGACTTGATGATCAATCTCTTCAGCAAAAAGATATGTCAAACCAAGACGGTACACAGAATAAATTAATTTCAATTTTTCATTTGGATCCATGGTTGTGTTGAGTATCAACCTTCTCACGTCTTCTTTTGGTTCCTCTATGGCTTTACCTAAAGCCTTTAACTCCTATACACGTAAACACGTAACTTGTTACAATAAAAAAAAAAAAAAAAAAAAAAAAAAAAAAACATTATTTGATCATTATAGTTCTCTAACTAACATGAATGCTTACAGATTTGTCAAAAGAAAATGATAGGAAACGATCACCCCAAATAGAAGGAAGGAAGTTGGCGAAAGGACGCACTAGACATGTGGTGGTTTCGTTGTTCATTTTCAGGGTAGGGTTTGACTCATTAGTAGCCATTTCTTGTAGATGAATTGTTGTAGTGAAGATTGTGGTTTGCTTGTATGGATCATGAGTGGAATATTATGGCTATTTATAGACCTTGCATGCCAAAGCCGGCCAGCTTCTTGTTTGTCACCTTCAAATTCTATATCTTAATAATTAAATAACAATGGTTTTTGTTTAAGTTATTTAGTTAACAATATCCATTTAATTTATTGACTTGTCATTTTTTGAGTTTTGATTAGGTGTAATATTTTGCTTGGTTAGGTAATACAGTTTTAGACTATTACTTGAGTCCAAGCCTATGTATTATTTGAGCTCAGGCATATCTATTAGTGGACTTATTTGTGTTAGAGTAGTATTTGTATTGTTTGAGCTAAAGCCTATGTGTTAGGGTTAGCATATATATATTGTCGACTTATGTAATCACTAACAATTCATTAATCTAAATATAGTCTTATAGATTTTTCATGAACAGTCATTGAAACGGATAAAGCTCATGGTGCCGTAAAAGGCAACTGTGACTATCATAATAAAACGTGATATTTTAATTTCAATTATGTTTAGATATAAACAACATTAAAATGGTCATGGCTAAAACAAGTCATAAATTAAATAACAAAAAGAAAAAATAAAATAAAATAAAGGTATATGTTAAGGGAGCTTATGTTCCCAAGTTCAATTTAAGAAGGAATTTGATAGAAACCAAGACCTTGATAGATCTTAAGCACTCGGGGATCGTTAGTGTTGCCTATGTAATCACAAGCAAACTAATAGAAGATCTCTACAACTTGATATTGTAGCGGAAAGTGAATACAAGTTATAGTAACTAAGAACACTTTTGATCCTCTATGGATCTTTGATTATTGAAACTCTATGTT
>BPTQ01000007.1:106532637-106595231 GCA_019973895.1 Chrysanthemum seticuspe | reverse complement strand
TACGACTACAAAACCAAAAAGGAGCTCTATCTTAGCCTCTGTCATGGTTTCCTTGGTGGTAATGGCAAATTGGTAATTCATTCCATCTTCTTCTTCTTCTTTTTGTGCTGAAACATTATCATAATATGTGTGTGTGTGTGTGTGCATTTTGTTTTTGATAGATTTCATGAGAGCCATACACATCTAGCTAACTCATGAAATACACTCGCTACATTTAAAATAGACTGGTTAACATTTCAATATTATTATTGTTTTGTTAACAGTGGTATTCAATGTGCAAATCAAACCACGGGATATGTTCGATTCTTGCAGCTACAAGTGTCTTATCCAAGGGCCCTAGTTACGAGAAGCTAGAAACTCTATCATTATCTAAATCAAGGTTCTACATACCTAAACCAAAATGCGCCTTTTATCTAGCTTGTAAGAGAATTTTTTTTCTTCATTCTAACAACTAATCCTATATATATATGTATATATATATATATATATATATATATATATATATATATATATATATATATATATATATATATATATATATATATATATATAGTGTGGGGTTATTTTCAGAACCACAAAAAGGTCGAGAACTGCGAGAACCGATCCTAAACCATTAAATATTTGATCAATGGTTGAAATTACTTGTGGCATAGTTGTAATTAAATTAAAATTTTGATATTAATTTCTAAAGGATGGAGGGGTAATATAGGAATCTCACATTTATTTTCTTGAAAAACCGTCCATAGAAATAGTTGATCATTAAATTGATTGATTAAGTCAAAATATTGACAAATCTCTCTCACAATCTAAAACCATTTATCTAAAAAACCCTAAGAACCTTAATTCAATCTTCCTCTATTCTTTATCCTTTGTTCTTGATCTCGATCTGTTACAGAGATTGATCTAACATCCGTGTTTTATCATTTTCTTGTCTCAGATCTAACATTCCTCTCAAATCACGAAGTCCACTGCCATAATCTAAACGACCCCTTTCTTGTTCGATCCAAGGTTTGATTATGTTAAAGGTTCTAAAAACATTTCGATTTGTAGCATAGTTTATGAACTTATTTTTTTTAGAAATGTTTGATTTTGATTTAAATGCTTTTGGGTTGTGATTGTATGTTCCTGTTATGTATCTATGATTTAAATGCTTTTACTTTTGATCTTTATTTTATTTATTTTATTTTTTTTAATTTTTTTTTGACTTCCGATCTGATTTTTTTTGGTTTTGGATCTGGAAACTAAAAGAAAGCTATCTATATGATCTAAGACGATTACGGTCTGAATCCTTTCTTTACTTTGAATCTAATTTTTTTTGGAACCATCCTATTTGAAACCGTCCTTGATTAGTGGGCTAGAATGAGTTTCAGGTTAAAACCACCTATTTGAAACCGTTCTCGATTTGGTGGTTGCATATCGTCGCTTGTTGTTATGGTTTTGGTGTTCGTGATGTCTCCGGTGAGTAGGTACTTCTTTTTGTTTAATCTTTTTCTTCTTAAAATCTGATTAGTAGTTTTGTTTTTAGCATGTCGGTTTGAATGCCATACTGATAATAAAAGGTTTAGATGATTCTTGATTGAATTAACAGTTATTGATGTCTACTCGTTCATTTTTAGGGAAAAGTTGGCGGTAAGTCATTCCTTCACTTGGAGCCATGATCTCACAGAAAAATAGACCGAAATTAGTGGAGCAATGGCCTTCGTTGTTTCTGGTTAGCTCACAACGGTCAGTCATTCCCTCTCTTGAAATGCATATATGTTTTATGGCTAATACAAAATTAATAAAAATGAGTGTACATATGTGTTATTGAGAAAGTGCATATGTGTTTTTACACTGGTGAATTTGATATTTTCTGTGCATATGTGTTTCTAATAAATGAAAGGGAAGTGCATATGTGTTTTGAGGTTGATGTAAAATAAAAGAAAAGGAATGCATATATATGAGCACCTTGGATGTGCATATGTGTTTTATAGTTGATTACTCATTAAATTATCATGTTCTTTCATTTTATATGAGCACTTTGCATTGTTATTTTGAGAGTTCTATTATATGTCACTCTAGGACAACTTGTCTGATAGAGAACTACAATGACCGAATATAACATAATACATGTGCACACAAGAAAAATAAAGCCAAAGTTTCTGCTCTTTTGGATAATGACAAGAAGCAATTTTCATGTGGGCTAGGTGCTCTGCTTCTTTTGGGAATTGTACCTCTGGTGATTCTGAGACTGAACCGTTTATTGCAGCTCATAATATGATCCTATCCCATGCTGCAGCTGTTGACATTTATAGGACCAAATATCAGGTACTCCAACATGTCCTCCCATACATATGTAAGAGACCAAGAGGGTGTTTTAGATTGCTTATTTGTTTGGCTTATGCTTCTATTTATAACCAGAAGCACATAAGCACATGTTCACGTAATATCATTTGAATTTTCTCATGTTATAAAAAAACAATAAGACCTGAGAAAATAATAATTTATTCAAGGGTTTGAGATTAAGTTTGAGTAGAAAATGGTATTATAGATATTAACTGAAATAAGCAATTTGATATAAGCAAACAAACTAGTTATTTGCTTATGAAATAACCAGATAACCAAAAAACATAGGCAATCTTTATTTATAAAGATTGTAACCGATATTTTTACGGACAACAGGGGAAACAAAATGGTAGTATTGGTATTGTTATGAATGCTGTATGGTATGAACCCATAAGCAACTCCACACAAGACAGACTAGCTGCTCAAAGAGCTCTATCTTTCTTCTTGAATTGGTAAGTCCACAATTGCATTTGTATCTTCTGATGCTCAGTTTGATCATAGTATCTTGAATTTGTTGCGTAGGTTCCTGGACCCCATCATATTTGGAAATTATCCGGAAGATATGAAGGATATTCTAGGTTCTAAATTACCCGACTTCCGTAATGATTCTTTCAGGAAGCTAAAGAATGGATTAGACTTTATTGGCATCAACCATTATACAAGTTTCTATGCAAAAGACTGTTTACATTGTCAGGTTTGGTTGTTTGGTACATGTATCAGGTTTGATTATGCATATATGTTTTTCATCTCGAAATCATTTTTGATCTCAGAATTATGTTTTTCTTATGTATGTTGGTTCATTTTTAGTTTTGTAGTCTGGGTTTTATATCAAGCAAATACGAACACTAGTATTTCATTTATAAACAATATTTCTTATGCGAAACATGTCTGATGTTGATGGAGATTTAGAAAGATAGAAAGGCGGAGAAGACGGAAACGTGTTTGTTCGGTTTTAGTCATCAATATTTCAATGGTTTACATAATAGTTTAGGTTGCAGCTTTGTTGTGTTTTAATCATCGATATTTCGAAGATAACACATGTATTCAAAATAATATTTCATATGGCATAGCTAAATTATATGTGTTTTAAGCATCATATTATAAGCATGTGAGTAGGATTGTGCATGATGAACATTACCGGTTACATACACAACTCACTGGAGTTTTCTTGATTTCATTTCGATTTTATATAGTTTAAACATCGAAGCACATATGCACTTTGTACGTTTTCTAATTCTTTTTTAGATCTCGTTTGCAGGTAGAATGAATGTGTATCCTTCATCGTCGAAATTCTGGCAGTTTTTATTAGTTGGTTGAGTGTCTGTCATGAAGATGAAGACAATGGACCAAATGCGCGTGTCCGTGCACATGTATTTTCATTAGTGCACACATGTATAATCGATATATTGTACTTGCATTTTTTTAGACATATGTATAATGTTTATGTTATTGAATTTCAGTTTTTGAATATTAAAGAATTGTACGCTAAAACATATGTGCAATTATCTTCTTAAGTGAAACACATACGCACTATACTTTTAAAAAACATAAATGTTGAAAAAAACTATTCAAAAATTTAAGTGGTTTAAGCAATTGAACACTACTATTACGAAGAAAAACACATGTGCACCTTGACTTAGTATGAGAAAAACACATATGCATCTATGAATATGAAGAAAAAAATATTTTTCAAAAAAAAAAAAAAAAAAAAAAAAAAAAAAAAAAAATCCCTAAAATTTAGGAACTAAAAAAACGTTTTTTTTAATTAAAAAATCAAAAAGAAAATAAAAAATGTACTTTTACTATTATGCCATTTTTAATTAAATAATAAAATTAAATATCCAAAAAAATCTGATTGGTTGATGCTGGTTCTCGCAGTTCTCGACCTTTTCTTGGTTCTGAAAAGAACCCTTCCCTATATAAAAAGACAAATATCCGTAAAAAGAATAAAAAGATTTTTTTTTCAAAAAAAGTTCACGAAAAATTCCCAAAAAATCCTACAAGATCGGGTATGTTGGTGCATAAAACTTTTGTGAAAACATTTTTTATAATTTTGAGTTTTGATACGTTTTTTTTAATGCACAAAAAACGAATTTTGATGCGCAAAAAAATTTTGATGCACAAAATTTTTAACTTGTTTTAGTTTGATGCGCAATGTTATTTTGATGAAAAAAGTCAAAAGAAGTTGGGTGCAAAAACCAATTTTTGATGCACAAAAAAAAGATTTAATGCGCAAACGTATATTTTCATAATTTTTTTTCGGAAAAAATATCCACTTTTAGAAAAAAGTTTTTCACAACTTTTTCATGCACCATCATACCCGATCTTGTGGGATTTTTTGGGAATTTTTCGTGAACTTTTTTTGAAAAAAAAATCTTTTTATCTTTTTACGGATATTTGTCTTTTTATTTGATCTTTATCCTATATATATATATATATATATATATATATATATATATATATATATATATATATATATATGCAATTTTCGTTAAATTAATGTGTAGTAATATTATTTTCTGACATAACTTCGGTATGCAACGTTTGAAGTTTGAATGTCGTTGATGGCTATCCAAATATAGCAAATTGTCAAAGTTTGTCTATGTCATTATGTTTAATTATCATTGTTTGTCTCTGTCATTATGTTTAATTATCATTGTTTTCTCCTCTATTGCCCTACCGGCTACCACCGATGGCTAAGGAAAAGTCGAAATAACAGCGTATAAGGACCAAAAAGAGGAGTCGCTCTCCTAAGATTCTATACTTAAGATCCGTGATCTAAGTTGCCGTTTTGGTGTATTAAGAAAAGAATAAGAGGGTGTTTAAGATTCATATTTTTTATTTGAGGAGAGTTATTTTACATATCAAACTTTTCTTACAAGGGATTCATCTCTATCATCCATCTAAAAAGAAATTAATAACTGAGATTAAAAGCATTTTATTATTTCACTTGTTTTTGATAATTTAAATATCTCTTAAACCGTTAATCATTAAGTGAAAATATTTATACCATTGCGACAAACATTTAATTATCTTTCTATAGACGGGCACTTTGATATACTTTCGAAAAAAGAAAAAAATTGTTTCTTTCACGTTTTTTCATCTTATTTTTCGTTTTTCTTCGAAACTGAAATTTGCATGAAATATCATATATGATTTAACACTAATTTGAAGATCACATATGATATTAGTGTTAAATCACATATGATATGTAATATCATATGTGATACTAGTGTTAAATCGTATATGATAAATTACATACGATATACATATCATATATGATTTAACACTAATATCACATGTGGTATTCAAATTAGTGTTAAATCATATATGATTTTTTCATACAAATTTCAGTAACGTAAAAAAACGAAAAAAACTTTAAAAAAAATGTGAAAAACACGAAATTTTTTGTTTCAAAAATGTGAAAAAAATGTTAAAAAAATGTGAAAAAAATGTGAAAAATGTGAAAAACACGAAAAATGTGAAAAACACGCAAGTATGTCAAAGTGCCTATTTATAGAAAGATAATTAAATGCTCGTCGTAATGATATATTTTGTTTCGTTTGACGATTAACGGTTTGAAAGATATTTATATTTGGAAAAAATGATTAAAGTGAGTTTTTTTTAATTGTTGGGATTAATCTTATCCATTAGATTTAATAAAAATGGAGGGTGGAGATTGATCCCTTAGTATGTAAATTAGTTTTTTTCCTCAAATGATCTTAAATCTTTTTCTTTTATTCTGAAAATTACGAGTTTATATAAATTTATTAGAGTTAATTACATAATTGGTCCTTAAGGTTTACCGGATCTTGCATATATTGTCCCTGTGTTTTTTTTACGGGTCATGTTCTCGTGGTTTTTGACTCATTACGGGTTTGGTCCTTTGACCTTAACTCTATTAGTTTGGATGTTAAGTGAAAGGCTATTTTTGTCATTTCGTACTTTTCTTTTAAAATAATAATAATAATAATAATAAAATAAATCCACATTATTCTACTCACCACCACACACACATTTTATCCTCATTCCACCTAAACACACACACAGATCAAATTCTCTCCTTATTTTTCTTTTTCTCTCACAAAATTCAAACCACCACCATCACCGTAAAACCATCCGTCTCCCACCACCACACCCATCAATGCCACTACCACGGATATGTCGTGGTGGCATTACGAAAGACGCCACCATCAACGCCACCACCATCGTCATCACTAACACCAGCTCAGTTGCTCATTCAAGGTTCATCACATAGCTCCCTAACTTACTCATCCTAGTAGCGATGGCCAAAAAGTTTGCATTGTACAGTGAAGGTTTGAGGTTGAAGATTAAGGTTTTATGGTTTGTTTTTTTTAAGAAATAGATGGAAAGTGAACTGCTTGAAATTTAAAAAGAGATTTATTTGACAAATGGATAAACTAAAAGAATATTTAAGGAAGAAGAAGAAGAGGGTAATTTTGTCATTTCATTATTCATAAACTGTATTTAACGGTCAAACTAACAGAACTAGTAGTCAAAGGACCAAACCCGTAATGGGTCAAAAACCACGAGGACATGACCCGTAAAAAAAAAACACAGTGACAATATATGCAAGATCCGGTAAACCTTAAGGACCAATTATGTAATTAACTCAATTTATTATGTCACAACAAACTTTTATAAACTCAACCGAAAAATTAAGCTAACGAAATATAAGAAAAGAAAATATAAACTCAGGAGCACATAAATAAGCTTAAACAAACACCGCCAAAATCTCTAAATAAGATGAGTTATATAAAGAGAAAACTTCGAAAAATGTCCTTACACTTTGCGAAAATTGGGAAAGATGCCCTCGAAGAAAAATATGCAAATAATGTCCCTAAACTTTCAATTTTTTGCGAGTTATGTCCTTACCGCGTTACTGTAGCTGCAAAAAATGTTTTTTTTTGGCTAAAATTAGCCGTGTGAAATGACTATTTACCCTCGCCTACTATAGGGACATTTTTTGCAGTTTACTATTCTTTTTCTTTTTCACTTCCCATCATCACCACCTTCTACCACCACCTTCCACCTTCACCACCACCCTCCATCACCCTTTACCCTTAATCTTCATCTTCTCCCGTGACTAAACCAAGATTCCGGTGATCAAACCCAGATTCCGGTTTTTTTTTAGTTAAAGAAGAAACGAAGCATGTTGATGCAAATGGGTTGGTGTCAATGTAACGACCACACTATTCATGTTAATTGTTAATACACTCAGTCTTACTAACTTTTCTAGTTGGTTTTTCAGTGAAATTAGCACACCATTAGGGAGGAGGGAGTGGTACCTTAGTACCCTAATACCCTGAGAGTGCCACATCACATCTATCCAATAAAAACCTTCAAACTCAAAACTACCCCAATACTACCCTAACACTACCCTACGTGGAGGGAGTGGTACCCTAGTACCCGAATTTCATTTTTTTTTTTTTTTATGTACCTGTCTTCTTCCTCCCTCTGCAAACCCAAATTCTTGTACCTGCAGATTTAGAACTTAGAAAAAAAAAAAAGAAAAAAATCCACCCGTATTTTTTTGAAAAAGCAACAAATATAATTGTACCTGTCTTTTTTGGTTTGTGGATTTTTTGAAAAGCATCAAACTCACTTGAAGTTCTGTACCTGTCTTCTTCCTCACTCACCAAATATTCCACAAAACAAAAGAAAAAAAAAAAAATACAAACACAACACACGCGGGTAGCCAAGCGAGCTCGGAGCTCGAATTCCATAGCCGAACCATGTACCCGAGCTAGGCGGGGCGGTGTACCCGCTCGGGTACTTGGTACTTGATTCCTTACCCGATTACCACTCCGTCCTCCCTTACCAATACTAAACCAACTACTGTAATCTCGGTGGGCCTATTCATTTATTGGTTCTATCATATATACTGTATTAGATTTTTCAAAATTTCATACATATGCTGGTTAGCTGGTAGATGTCTCTTTATAGCTATTTATTGCTATAAAAGACTTGGTCTCCCTCCTCAATCAATTTGTGGATAGCATTTGTTCCATTATTTGTATGTCAAACATGATAACTGAGTAACAAAGATAACCATTAACATACTATCACTGCAATCTTTATTATACTAGTTCCAAAAATGAATGTAAACCAACCCATATTTTCCTAATCATCTCCCTACTGTATTTCTTTAATCTTTTCTAGTCTCGTTATATTATCTATTACCTTTGGCGTTAGTACTTCCTATGGCGGAAATGAGACCGATCATATGGCCTTGTTGTCATTCAAGTCAATGATACAAGATCCATACGGAGCTCTGACCTCATGGAACACTTCACTACATTTCTGTGATTGGAATGGAATTAGATGCGGGAAGCAACGCAAAAGAGTAACTGGTGTGATACTTTATGACCAAGGCTTATGAGGATATTTATCTCCTCATATAGGGAACCTCAGCTTCCTTATTTCATTTTCACTCTTAAACAATAGCTTTAAAGGAGTCATTCCTCCTGAACCTGGTCGTTTATCAAGGTTGCATTTACTCAATCTTGACAGTAACCAATTTGAAGGAGTTATTCCGTCTAACTTGTCTGGTTGTTCTAATCTTGATACACTCGTGATATCTGCTAACAAGTTAGTTGGAAGCATACCAAAAGAGTTCAGTTTCCTTACAAAACTCGTGATATTTGCTAACAAGTTATTTGGAAGCATACCAAAAGAGATCAGTTGGAAGCATACACTCGCGAACTTGGTCGTTTAGAGGATGGTGGTGGTAGTAGAGGGTGGTGGTGGTGGAGGGTGGTAGTGATGGTTGTGTGGTGGTGATAGGAAGTGAAAAAGAAAATGAATAGTAAACTACAAACAAATGTTATTGCAAAAAATGTCACTGTAGTAGGCGAGGGTAAAATAGTCATTTCACACGGCTAATTTTAGGCAAAAAAACATTTTTTGCGGCTACTGTAACGTGGCAAGTACATAACTCGCAAAAAATTAAAAGTTTAGGAACATTATTTGCATATATTTTTTTGATGACATCTTTCGCAATTTTCACAAAGTTTAGAGACATTTTTCGCAGTTTACTCTTATATAAAAGTGGCTAGTTGTATAATGGATTGCTATTATGAGTTGAAATCTATATAAATTACATATTTGTCATAAATCAAATGAACCAATTTTAACAATTAATTTTCATAAAAACTAATAAAATTTATTTTCATTTTTTCTAAACAAACATATATTGTAAAAGGTAATTCTTCAAGTTATGAAAAATACACAGTTGCTAGTAGAATTAAATTATATTTTTATCAATATGCATTTCTATATACTTTCGACAAACTTTATTTTTTCAAAATTTCCGACGAGAAAAATCACATTAATTTCTAAAAATCACATGTGATTCATTTTAAAAATCATATGTGATTTTTCCGACTCACGTGTAATTTTTTTACGCGAAAATTTTGAAAAAAATTAGTCGAAAGTATATATAGTACATATCTATAAAAAGATAATTTAATTCTTATCGCGATGATATGATTTTTTTTCACGTAACAATTAGTGGTTTGCGAGATATTTAATTTTAAAAAAATTAGTGAAAGTTTATAATCGGCTCTATAGAAAGATAATTTAATTCTCGTCGCTATATAGCAAATTTTGAAGCAACTAATTGGCTAATCAAGTCAAAACCGGCCTTCGAATTAGTAATAATCGGCTCTATTTTGTTTTAGAGTTTATAAAAGGTAAAATGCATAAAAACACGAGTATAAATTGCAATGATAAAGACTTGAAATGAAAGAGTTGATAATTTACAAAACTCTAAGAGTTATATATAAAATAGCTTTGTATTATGATTTTTCTAAATGAAGTCTAAAACTTAAAAAAAAAAGAATATAGAGTTACTTTATTTTGCTTACCTATAAATTCATGCTTACCAAAAGACAAATTTTCATCATCCATCTAGTTTGATCGAATGGTGAGGATAAACCTAAAATTTAAATATAAACATAAGTTTATATTTTTTTCTTGTCTTTTTGTCTTTCTTTTTTATTCACATTTTTTTAATTCTCGTTTTTTTAATTCGCCTTTTCTTTCTTCGCTTTCATATGTTTTCGTCCGCTTTTATATGTTTCATCTGTTTTCGTCCGTTATCATACGTTTTCGTCAGTTTTCTTACGTTTTCGTCCGTTTTCATCCGTTTTCGTTCGTTTTCATACGTTTCGTCCGTCTTGATCATTTTTCTTTCGTTTTCATCCATTTTTCATACGTTTTCATCCGTTTTCAGACGTGTTTTTACTCTTTCATATGTTTTCGTCCGTTTTCATATGTATTTTTCCGCTTTCTTACATTTTCATCGATTTTCTTAAGTTTTCGTTCGTTTTCATACGTTTCTGACTATCACAAGTGATTTTTTGTGATATTCAGAATATCGCTTGTAATTATCTTGTGGTATTCAGAGAATATCACAAAGTAATATTAAGAAAATCACAAGTGATATTTTCTTAATATCACTTTGTGATTTTCTGAATATCACTTTGTGATTATCTAAATATCACTTTGTGATATTCAGAATATGACAAAGTGATATTCAGAAAATCACAAGTGATATTTTGTTAATATCACTTTATGATATTCTGAATATCACTTGTGATATTCTGAATATCACTTGTGACACTCTGTGATATTATGAATATCACTCTGTGATATTATCTCTGTTGTAAAAATCATCCCAGACGGTCGATTAATCCCCGTATAATCGCTGATCGCTCACTAAGCGCCTTGATTTATCATAATCGGCCTATTTAATCGGTTTGGTCAAAGATCTCTTAAAAATTGGTCAATAAACCGATTAATCGGAAAAAATCAAACAAAATCGGTCTGTTGGGAATTGCCGATTTGAAGATTACAAAACCACGAGCAAGAATGAAGAAAAAAGAAACAATTAGGGCCTATTATGTAGTTTAATAGTTAGCTTTTCTAGTAAGCTAACATTATTAGGGTTTGTAACATCCCTCTCCTATATAAAGAGGGTAGGCATTTAGTTACAAATCATCCCTTTCATTTCAATTCATAGCAGACATCTCCTAATAAGAGTCTAATTAACGCATAAAGCGTGTAGTAGTAATAGTAGTTGTAGTAGTTTTTTTATATTTCAATAAAGAAAACCTTATTAGTGATGTTAATTGTGTTCTTAATCATTCCGCTGTTTTCATTCAATCAATGTTACTCATACCCTAGTTGAGTCCTGATATGGGATTCTACAATTGGTATCAGAGCCTCGTGGCTCTCGATCTAGGGTTTATAAGGTTTTCCAGTAATTAGGGTTTATGCTCTAATTCTTTTATTGCAGCAGATTTGAAAAGAGGCGGGCAAAAAGGGTTGATTACTTTGGATCTGAATCCGATTAATTGGCAGCAAACAGTGACCTCAATTCATGTATGACAAGGTAATTCTCATTAAAATTCATTGACGCATGAATTCCTACTTGTTGGGTTATGTAAATACCATAACCCCTTAATCTAGGATTTGAATAGAAAATAACCTAAGTGCTTAGACCGTTAAACACTAACAGGTCACTGAGTGCATGGTCTCTCAGTGAGCCATCTTCAGGACGCTCAGTAAGAGACATAGAAGAAGTCTCTCCACTCAGTAAGGCGAAACTTAAAGGGTGAAGACTGAGTCAAAAAGAAGATGGTGGATTCAGTAAGTGATGACAATAACTTATTGAATCCCTCAAACACCTCTCCAACTACAAACACTGAAGACAAACTGAAACTGAAGACTGAAGACTGAAGACTGAAGACTGAAGAATGGGCGGGACAAAACGGTTATGCTTGAAGCGATAAAGACGGAGTACTTATCTTCAAGAAGTCAACCTTCCCTAAAAGGCTTAGCATCAGTACTGACATGAAGAAAGTGACTTAGTCCCTTTACCTAATATAGTCTTTGTAAACAGAGACAAAATACATCAGTATTTTGTCTTCTGCAAAATTGTCAGTTTGTCACTTAGGAAAGAGTTAAAACTCATACTTGTATAAATAGCATAAGAGATGGAGTCAAAGGTTAAGCTTGTGAATTGAAAAAAAACACACATACACGCAAGCCATCTTTCACTCCTCCAAATACAACTTAATCCCTGAGATAGCTCAGTGGGTACTTGTAGTTGTGCTCAGACTTAGCCTGAGCTTAGAGAGGAGTTGCAAACACTTTGTCATTTCAATCACTAGTATTGTTCTGCAAGTACTAGGGTAACATATTCTTCTGATTCATTTCTAATAAGAATATGACGTTGAAAATTACTCGTGTTTTATTTATATCTTTTCAGTCATTGATTCACTATTAGTTTTGTTTACTTTACTTAAACTGTTTTTATACTATAGTGAATAGGGAACAACAAGTGGTATCAGAGCAGGCTGGTTATAAAACTATTTTTAGCCGCTCTAAACGTTTTTAAACCCGGATCCTTAAAATGGCTGAAATTGATGTACCCCAACTAGTCGATAAAAAGGGTGGAGCTTATTCAGCTGTTGCCCCCAGACTTGAAGTTGGTAAATTCAACAAATGGAAAAAGCTTATGCTTTGCTATTTGATTGGGATGGAACCCTATTATATCGAGTGTATAAATGAAGGTCCATTTATCCCAAAGACTGCTGAAGGTTTGCCTAAACCTGAAGCTCAGTGGACTTAGGATGAGAGAAGAGTGGTCAACCAGGACCAAAGGCTCAAAAGTATCATAATATCTTGTCTTCCTGACGATATTATGGAGTCAGTTATAAGCTGTAGTACGGCCAAACAAACCTGGGATGACCTGGTTCATAGTCATGAAGGTCCATCTGATACCAAGGAAAACAGGATTATGGACCTGAAACTTGAGTATAATACCTTCAGGGCTAAGGACTCAGAAACTCTGTCTCAAACTTACACCCATTACAAAACTCTTTTAAATGAACTGTCAAATGATGGTGTTAAGTTGTCCAAACATGAAATAAATGTTGGCTTTGTCAATAGTCTCCCTGAGAAGTGGTTGAATTTCTCTAAGGGACTTAGGAATGCTAATCATATCCAAAATCTTGAGTTTTATTGAAATTTATGGGAAATTTGTCTATGAGAAAAACCTCATCAACAGACGATACCCTGACTTAAAGAAGTCTCAGGAAGTCAAGAAGTCCCTGACCACCACTTCAACACCTATATCAACTGCTTTCTTTTCTAACAATGTGGTTTAAGACTTTCAAGAAAATTCAGATGATGAGCCTGATGAGAGATCAAGTGAGGAGTACCTAAATGACCTGAACGTTGAATTTCAGGAAAGGGCACTCCTTGCTAACTCTCGAAGGTTTATAAAAAGAAACAAAGGTTTTTCAAATGCTAAAGCAAATGAGGACACTGAATGCTTTAAGTGTCACAAAAGAGGTCATTCTGCAAAAGACTGTTTTTCAAAAACAATTTCTGAACCCTATTATAAACCATCAGGGTCAAATCAGTCCTCAGGCTTTAGAAAATTTCAACCAAAAATTTATCAGTCTCATCAAAACTTTCAAAATAAATCTGATCAAAACAAAACTGTTGATTTGGAAGCTAAGTATAAGAAAGTCAAAGCTAAGCTTGCATTGCTTGAGGCCAGTCCCTCAGAAACAACAAAAAGTGTTCAATCTGTGCAGGGTAAAAACAAAGGCCTTGTTGCTGAAACCTTTGACTGGGATGAAGAGCCAGTGTCATCAGATGATGAAATGGTGCATGTCAGTGCACTGATGGCCCTCTCAGAAGAGGACAAGCTAGCTGTTGGAAAGAATCATGCCATAAATGGAGAATGGGTCAATATCACAATGAAGAACGTAACTATTTTACTTTCTATGGATGATGACTCTGATTGGCAGTCTTACATGAATTATCTTAATGTTGACCTTAAGTTCGTAGAAGAGCAAAGACTGAATCTTTTTTCAAAATACAACAGGCTAAGTTTTGAATTAAATAAGTGTAGGGATGAACTGCTTCTTTTAAAACAAGCTAAGCTTGAGGATGTCACTTTGCAAATTCAAAACACTGAACTAGTTAAAAGAAATCAGGCTCTTCAAGACGAACTCAAAAAGGTTCAATATATTCTTGATAGTTGGACTGCTAAGAATCCCAGGGTCTTTGATGCTGTGGGAGCCCCTAGTAGCAAGAAGAGAGTCTTAGGTGAAGATCATCTTCCTGACTCTCTCAACAAAGACCAGGGTCCTAAGCCATTTGTGTCTGGTGGTATGATTACCAGTATGTTGACTAGTCCTAAGCCCAATGATTGGATTGATCGGGTTAATCCTGATAGTAAGCTTCCTAATTTCGATTATGGAAGAATTCTAGAGCCTGAGAGTCAAGCTCTTAAGAGCATGCTTGGACTCCCTGATGTGCCCAGTACTACTGAACACATTGAGTCTGAAGCAGAATCTAATGCAACGCTTCTACCCCTGAAACCTCTTCAGGGTGCTGCACCAAGCTCTGAGCTTACTCCAATACAATTCAATCCTCATTCACCAAAAGAAAGGTCTGGACTTGGTAGAACCATCCTGAAAAGGCCAACAAAACCAACTCAACAAGAGTCTACTCCCACTGAGACTTCCACATCCTTGACTCCCACTGAAGCTGACCAAATTCAGCAACTGACTGAACTTGTGAGGAAGCTAACTGAAAAGATGGAATCCATTGAAAAAGTCCCTGAATCAATCAAGGAGACAAAGTTAGCATCCTTTAGTTCCTCAAAGTCCAAGTCAAACCCCAAATCCAAGCAGAAGTGTGATCTATGCCACTATACCAGTCATACCACTAAAAACTGTTATAGAATCCTTTTTTGTATGATCTGCAAAAAGGATGATCACAAAACTTTTAATCACTTACAATATGTAAGTTTACTCAGTGAAGCAAACTATACCAAAGTTGGTCATCAGTATACTTCAACCTCCAAGTCTGCTCAAAAATTTAGAGCAAAACCTTTTCCTCCTTGTCCACACTATGGGTTTAATGATCATCACCCTGATGATTGTCTTATAAACACATGTTGTGATATTTGCGGAAATCCAGCTCATAAGACATCCCAGCATGACAGTGTCATCCATGCAAGGAGAAGTTCCAAGCAACCCAAAATCACTGAGTCATCCTCAGTCTCTAAATGCAAAACCTGTGGTAGCACAATGCACTCAACCTCTAACCATGAGTCGATTGCCAAATTCAAAGAGACCTTGAGACCCAAGCCCACCCATAAGTGGGTCACTAAGAGAAACTAATTCATTTTACTACTTGTGCAGAGACACGCCAGGGAGCCTATTTGGCATCTAGACAGTGGATGCTCAAGAAGCATGACTGGTGTGAAGGAGTATCTACACAAGTATGTAAAGGAACCAGGACCCAAGGTAGTATTTAGTGATAACTCATCATGTCCCACTGAAGGTTATGGTTCAGTAAACTGCAATGGAATAGTTTTCTCTAGAATAGCTTATGTCAATGGTCTCAAATACAATCTAATCAGTGTCAGTCAACTATGTGATGCTAAGTACATTGTGCAATTCAATGACAAACAAGGTACCATTTTCAATGCCAACAAAGAGGTTGTTTTGATAGCTCCTAGAAGAGATGATGTTTATGTCTTAGACATGGCTACTCTTTCTCAAGATGGAACCTATCTCTTTGCCAAAGCCACTGAAACTATCAACTGGCTGTGGCACAAGAGACTCTCTCACTTAAACTTCAAAAACATCAACAACCTGGCAAAACAAAACAAGGTCCTTGGCTTACCATCACTGGTATTTTCTAAAGATAAACCATGCTCAGCCTGTGAAAAAGGCAAACATCAAAGAGCATCTTTCAAAACAAAACAAAATTTCTCCATCAAAAGTTGCCTTCACCTCTTGCATATGGATCACTTTGGACCAGTTAGTCCAAGATCAATCGAGCATGAGAAGTATACACTTGTTATTGTTGACGAGTTTTCAAGATACACTTGGGTATACTTTCTTTCAAAAAAGAGTCAGGCAGCTGACACAATAATGTCATTCATCAGGAACATTGAAAACCAGAATGACATTACTGCTAAACAAATCAGGACTGACAATGGTACTGAGTTCAGAAATGATGAGCTTAAGAGTTTCTGTGATGAAAAGGGAATATCCCAAGACTTTTCATCTCCCTACACCCCTGAACAAAATGAGGTGGCTGAAAGGAAAAACAGAACTCTCATTGAGGCTGCAAGAACCATGTTAAATGGTTCAGCCCTCTCAAAGCATTTCTGGACTGAAGCAGTCAAGACAACCTGTTACACTCAAAACAGGTCAATCATTGTCAAAAGACATAACACAACCCCATATGAGATATTCAAAGGTAGACTTCTTGATATCAGCTATTTTCATATGTTTGGATGTCCTGTGTTTATTCATAACCACAAGGATCATCTAGGCAAATTTGATGCTAAAGATGATGATGGATACTTTCTAGGTTACTCACTGATCTCCAAAGCCTTCAGGGTATTTAACACAAGGAGACAACAAGTTGAGGAAACCTTTCATGTCACCTTTGATGAGAGTTCAGAAAGCATCAGGTTTACCAACACCTTAGTGGAGGAAATAGGAATTGATAACTCATCAAGATATCCTCCTGATGAGTATAACACTGAAATCAATTCCTCATACCAAGCTGATGCTGACATCTCATATTATGTCTTGCCGCACAACCTGTCACAACCAACTGTCAGTGAATTCATTGATAATCAATCAGTCTCTGCTGGGATAGGCAACACTGATCCAAACGATCAGGAACCTGTGATTCATGAAACCCAACCTGAATAAGACATCTCAACAGATGTTCTTAATGATTCTGTGGCTCATGCACCAGAACTCACTCCTGAGTCTCTAGTAACCTCCTCAAGCTCAGATCCTAGACCACAAAGTAAGTGGACAAAATCTCAGGACATTGAGCTTGTAAACATCATTGGTGAACCCACTGAGGGCATGCTCACTAGAAGCATGGCTGCTAAGTTAACTGCAGCTTTAGACAATGAATGTCTATATGCTGATTACCTATCAGATATAGAACCCAAAAGTGTCACTGAGGCTCTAAAGCACCCAAGCTGGGTTCAGGCCATGCAAGAAGAACTTCAACAGTTTGATAAAAACAAGGTCATGACCTTGATCAAATGTCCTCAGGATGTCATAGTCATAGGAATGAAGTGGGTTTTCAGAAACAAAACTGATGAAAACGGCACTGTCATTAAAAACAAAGCCAGACTTGTAGCCAAAGGTTACAGTCAACAAGAAGGCATTGACTATGATGAGACATTTGCTCCTGTTGCAAGAATGGAAGCCATCAGGATCTTCCTTGCATTTGCTACCTACATGAACTTCAAAGTTTACCAAATGGATGTAAAAAGTGCATTCCTGAATGGTGAACTCAAGGAAGATGTGTATGTTCAGCAACCTCCTGGCTTTGAGAGTAGTGAATTCCCTGACTATGTCTGCAAGCTTGATAAAGCCCTTTATGGACTGAAACAAGCTCCCAGAGCATGGTATGAAACTCTCTCAGTCTTCCTGATTCAAAACAAGTTTGTCAGAGGAAAGATAGACAACACATTGTTTATCTATAGGACAAAACAAGATATGATACTAGTCTAAGTATATGTTGATGACATCATTTTTGGCTCAACAAACTACACACTTTGTAAACAGTTTGAAAAACTGATGACAAAGAAGTTTGAAATGAGCATGATGGGTGAACTCACATACTTCCTTGGACTACAAATCAGGAAAATTGATAAAGGAATCTCCATCAGTCAAGAGAAATACACAAGGAATCTCTTGAAGAAATATGAGATATCTGACTGTGCTTTAGTGAAAACACCAATGGTCCCTCCTAACAACCTTGGACCTGATCTCACTGGCAAATCAGTCAATCAAACCCATTTAAGAGGGATTGTTGGCTCACTAATGTATCTAACTGCTTCCAGACCAGACATACAATTCTCAGTCTGTCTAATAGCAAGATATCAGTCCAATCCCAAATAATCCCACCTCACTGCAGCCAAAAGAATACTCAGGTACCTGAAGGGAACCCCAAGCCTTGGAATCTATTATCCAAAGTGCTCAGGGTTTGATCTCAAAGGTTACTATGATTCTGATTATGCTGGCTGTAACATGGACAGAAAAAGTACCTCAGGGTCCTGTCAATTTCTTGGAGGAAAATTGGTTTGTTGGAGTGCTAAAAAGCAACAATCAGTGGCTATGTCTTCAGCTGAAGCTGAGTATGTAGCTGCTGCAGGATGTTGTGCCAATGTTTTATGGATGAAAAGTCAACTTAGTGACTATGACATCCATTACAAAATGGTGCCCATCTTCTGTGACAACACCAGTGCAATTGCAATCTCCAAAAACCCCGTTGTTCATCAAAGAACCAAACACATTGATATCAGATATTACCTCATCAGGGACCACATAATGAAAGGAGACATAGAAATCCATTTCATCCCTACTGAATATCAACTGGCTGATATCTTCACCAAACCCTTGGATGAACCTACCTTCAGGAGACTGAAAGCTGAATCGGGAATGCTTGACATTGAAAGTCAGGCATCTGAAAACCAATCTCAATAAGTTCTCTGAAATGGTTCCTCTTCCCTGAACGAAACCCACAAGACAACCTCTCACTGAATGAGTAAGACTCATTCAGGGACCCTGACTATAGATATTGAGCATTCAATGAGTAACTAAATGCTCCAAGTATCAGTTACTTAAATGTCTTAGGTTGGTAACCTTACCAATTTAATAAAGGAATATGTCTCTTTGTCTTACTGTCATTCATGTCAAGGGTCCCTCAAATACTTACCTCACCCCACTTGGCATTAAATCCCTCTCCTCACATGAAATATCCTAAGGATATTTTATTACTGCAAATTGCACTTTTACTGTGCACTGCAAATGTTCCCTTGAAAAATGGGATTTTACTGCAGGTAGTGGAGGGTGGCAATAAATGTGGAAATTCAAAACGTTTTCAAAACCTGACTTTACAAATCCACAAGTATGCACAAACTACCCCTCTAAACACACTATAAATACCCCCCACAAAATCATTATAACACACACAAAAGATTTCTGCTAACAAAACTCTGGCAAAGTCTTTTTTCAAACCCAGAAATCTTTGTGTTCTTCAAATCCTTTTCTGAAAAATATTCTTTGTAAACCTTTACAAAAGTTTTTCATCACAACTTAAGAGATTCAAAAACCTTTGATAGTTCTTGTCAAGAAAGTTTTTTCAAAACTAAAAACCTTTTAATGGAAATGGCAAGAACACAATCTCTTCAGTTTGCAACACAGTGGTTAGGGGATCTCAGTAACGTTGATATTAAAACAAACAATGTCATAGGCAATTTTGAATACCCACAAAATGTCCCAGCCTATAAGGACATAATGAAATTTTTTTTCAACTACCCACTGAAAACGGCCTTTGTTCAATGTCCCTCTATACTGTACCAAAACCTCCTCAGGGAGTTTTGGGCAACAGCTAAGGCCTTTGACTCGAAACCCTCTACTGATGAGAATAACCTTAGACCACTCAGGGAATATCTCATCAGATTCAGTCTTAACGGGGGGCAACAATTCACACTGGATTATAAAACATTTTGCACCTCAACAGGGTTAGACTACAACACTGGAGTTTATGTCACCCATCCTGAACCCTCCACAGTGAAGGATGGGTTAAAACAAATTGTTTTAGATCTAACTTTTTTGGACAAGACCCCAGTCACCAAGAGTTCATTTCTCGTGGCTTGGAGGATCCTATTCACTTTTGTGATTCAGGTCCTCAGCGGGAACCACTCATCCACTGAACAAGTTAACTCTATTCAGTTGATGATGGCATACTGCTTGATGAATGGGGTCACTGTCGACATCGGGAAGATCATTTACAGTGATCTCGTAACCAAGCTCCAGAGCAAAACTAGGACGAAATATGTTTCGTATCCTAGGTTTGTCTCTTGTGCTTTACAAGTGTTACTGGGCTCCAATTATCCTCAGGAAGAAAAATATTGCGCTTTACCTGGCATCCTGAGTCAATAAAATTTTTAAAAGGACCCATCCTTTGTCACTAATATTGAATTGACGGCCCATATGGTTGCTGTAAACAACCAGAGGGAATCAGTGTCTCCTAACCCTGATCCTTAAAAGAGAAAGGGGAAGTCTCAGACTGGGACTAAAACCAAACCCAAGTCTCAGGGCCCTGAGGCTTCAGGAACACTGGCCAAAAGGCAAAGAAAACCCAAGACTGACTTGCCACCCAAAGGAGACCAAGCATCATCCACCCTGGTGACAACGAAGGACACTGATAAATCACAATCAGTGCCCTTGGTCCCAACTATTACTCCCCAAGATCCAGAGGGAAACAAATAACCCGCTGGTAGGGGAGCACCTTCCACATCGCCTAGTGATGACATTAGAAAATCAAAGCGTTTGTCTAAGGGCACACTGAATGATCCCAAAGACTCAGAGGGAAACAAACAACCCGCTGATAGGGATATCACCTTCACTGACTCTGCTAAAGGCACTGGGAAAAACCCATCAGTGTCTCAGGGGTCTCAGGGGGACAAAGACTCGGAGGGACAGGAACAACCCGCCGATACGGAACCAAAAACCAATCCTGACTCCAGAGAAGGCACTGGGAAACTCCCACCAGTGTCTAAGGGGTCAATGGGGGATAAAGACTCAGAGGGAAATATACCACCCGCTGATATGGAACCCATCACCAACCCCTTGTTGACTGGTGCTGTACTAGGATACTTTTCTCTGATGATGAACCTGCTGAAAGTAAAGATGTTATTTTATCAGCAGGGGAAGAAGTGGACGCTGAGGTTCAATCTGAACAAGAACCCAAGCCTGATCTACAAGAGCATACTGAATCACCATTCCAGCCTGACAATAATGACTCTGACTCCTCTTCCTCCACTGATGAATTCAAAAGATTTGACAATGTTCTTCCACTAACCGAGAGGCAGCTTGTTCAGTGGATCACCAAAGCTTCAAGGAAGCTATACTCAGGGGTCACTGAAACATTGTGGGAACAACACACTGAGGCTGGTGCCAGTTATGCAGATCTGAAAGCTGAGTGTTAGGTCACTAGTTTTACAAACACAAGTTATAGAGAAAGAGATGAAGGCGGATGAACAAGTTATAAGCACACACACACACGATAATATGACCGGTTATGCAAAGAGAGTGAATGAGAGAATAACTTGAAACAACCAACCCTCAAATGAGGGTTTACAAGGGTATTTATAGGAGGGAAGCTAGGGCAACACTCCTAGTTCCCATCCTTTCTTATATGGGCTTGGGCCTAAGCTTATGGGCCTTCTACATAAGCTAGACCTTAAACAAACATAAAGGCCATAATAAAGCTACCTATTACATATGAAATATAAATACTTGAAATACTGTTTAGGAGTGATTCCAACAATCTCCCCCTCAAGTATATATGAATGTAAACGGTGAAGGCGTTGATGTAATAGTAGCTCTGACGTCTTCTGACATTCTTCTTTCTTGTGAGAGGAATTGCCTTGATTCGAACAATCTCCCAAGTGTAGAGAGATAGTTATCTTTGAACAGTTATGCTTCGACGTCATCTTTAACTTTGTTCTTTGATCATTGTTCTTTGTGGTGAAAGTGATAGTATGTTGTTGTCTGCATCAGTCTGCCTCAGGTCTGCTTCGCTGCTCCAGTGTCTCCACGTCATTCTTCAACATGCTCACACGCTCTTTGATGTTGGAAATCAATACTGATGAAGTTCTTTAAGTCTTTGACTTTGTAGATTCTTTGATTTGATGAAGAATCATTCCGACTGTTGTGTTGCATTCGAATAGAACTTCCATTAGTGATGATGTTGGCGTGAGCATGAGAAGAATCAGCATGATCATTCCGCTCCAGAGCTTCCATAAGAAGAAAACATTTCAAACGGTTAGTAATAAGCGGTTTCCGGCACTTACAAGTTTGAACTTCGAGAGTGTTAACAGCATAGTGTGAAAACACAACTCTAATTCTTACAAAGGCCGTTCCTGAACTGGAGTCCCACAAGTGAGATAACGCGATGTACCGAAGTACATCTACAGTTTAGATGAGTCGCTGAGGTACACTGAAGCATCACCTCACGACTGTAGACCGTTTGAGACACACTCCGCGTAATCCACGGGGAGTTACTGAAGTGACCTGCTGTCAGGGCTGTTTGATGTTGACCCTGGCAGGAGTTTCCATTCAATCACTGAGGATCACAGATGTGAACCTCTCATAAATGTTCTCTACATATTGCTAAGATCTGTGAAGGACTCGATATGAACCACTGATAATCTTATTTGTTGATCATCAAGTAATTAAATGTCAAGTGTTCCTAAGAGATCTTTTGATGAATCTCGTGGCTCTAGACTCAATAGTGCGTTTTGGTTTTCCTGAGCGGAGACTAGGGAGAGGGTCTCCTTCTTCAATACCAGCGATCTCTAAGAGAAAGCCAATAGTTTACGTAGGGTTCCCTGTGAGAATGAAACAAGCTTCTGTTGAAAGAAACTTGAGTAGCTAAGAAGGTTTAGTGCATGCGTCACTGGGTCCATGACGACTTTTAATCTTCAATACCGGTGTCAATAAGTGACAATCAGTAGCATATGAATTGAACCCGGTGTCTGCCCTAAGTTGAATAATCTGGAGGGCTATTTCTTTTCACCCTTTACTTTACATTTCTTTTTGATTCTTCAACTCCTTCTTTCTCCGATTCTCATTTTCTCCTTTTTATAATCATTCCTAAGGACTTCTAACACTAACTAATGGTAGTGTCCTTGGGTAGATCCCTCCGGCTCTGGCGGATCATAGGACGGTTATTCCTAACCTTAGTCACCTTATATCTCCATGACTAACCTATGTTGCCATTAAAACCACTGTATGTGAAAATATCTCTCAAAGGGTTTGTAAATGGAAAACATGTTTGAACCACTGTGAGAGATGAAGTTTTGCATAAATACTCCCCCTCCACATGTGCTTAATAGTTTTAATGGTTAAATGCACAGTGAGGAAAGAGCGCGCACTTTTTGAATTGATCCACTGAAGATAGACAATCCCCCGCGAGACACAGTTACGTTGCATAGTTAAAGAGTTGCATTGTCAGCTTTTAGGTGACAACTAGCTCTAATAACTACCTTGAAGGTGTAGACAAACCTCGAAAGGTTGTCATACCCGTCAGAGTTCATGTCTATCAAGAGTTTCTCGAATGGTACTTTCTACTTGGACAAGTCCTTTGCGAGACACGTTTACATTACTAGTGAACTAGCTTGAAATTATTACCCGTCCAGGACAAGTCTTTTCGAGTTACAAACAATTTAGTACCGTCAATTCGTTGGTTAAGTCTGAGGTACACCGATTCATTTGCATTTTGCACAACATATTTCTTATCACACAATTTTCTCCCCCTCAAAAATGGCATATGAAAATGTTATTTTTGAAACGTTTGAGAATAAATATGACCATTTCGAGTGTTGCGGGAAGAGTGACCACTGTGAACAATTTGTGAACAAAGTTTTCAACAAATACTCCCCCTCAACTAGTGATATAAACGGTTGAGGTTTTAAAATCATATGGGGAAGTACTTGTCTTTTTGAGCAAAACCTTGAAAAATGAAAGGTTTGATAGGTTTTACTCAAAAATAAGAAGCTTTCGCTCCTTTTATAAGGATTGTGGCACTGAGGCGTACCACAGGGTCCTTTCTTGACAATTACGGGTTGTACACTGTTATGTGTGCACAAGCCATCGACATATATAATCACACATCCAAAATTATATGAAGGAAACAATTCAAGGGGTACCAGGAAGTGCAGTGATGTTCCCAGGAGTACGAACAGGGCGTTGATAGCCGGTGATGTTGATTCTGGGTCGACCACCAACAAAACTTTCCAATGTTCTGAACTGATCCCTTCTGAACAACCGTTCATCAATCATGGTGATGATCCTTCTCACATCCCTCCTTTCCTGAGAATTCCAGCGCTTAGAAGACCCAATTTTCAGGTGTATATCCTTCAACCTGTACGCCAATCCATCCCTAACTCGCTTCAAGGTATGATCCCTGAATTTCTGAAGTTCACTACACGCCATTAAGCAGTTTCTTTGAAGTTCACTGTGGTAAACAACTCCAAATGGTTTGCTGATGAGCGTATATTGAGTTAGCTGATTGATGTCGGGAAGATCAAGCGTTGGAGGAGTGAGGTTGACACGTTTCTGATATGATTCAACGGCAAGCTGAAGATCTTCAACACATTCTTTGATGACAATGCGTCTGATGAAGATGAGCAGTGACTTGATGAATTCACGTTGTACTTCAGTTGGAAATTGTCTCATGCGACCTTGAACTTTGGCAAGGTACATGTCTTCAATATCGTTAATGTTTAAATTCTCAAAGTCAGCTTCAGAGAATGCATAGTCCCTTTCCTCTTGTCTTTTGACCACAATCTTCTTGAGAAAAGTGTAGTCCCATTTAGACGATAGACCAACATGTTGGATGGCCACGATACTTTTAGTACTGAACACTGCATGTTGAGACTTCTGGACCAAGCAGCTTCTGTAGTAGATTCTTCGGCGTTCCGGCCAATGGTGAATCCCATACATTGCATCTTGGTCATACGCTACCACTTTGTCGGAGAACATGTGGGTAGCACGTTCCTCGATGGCTATACAATCAGAGTATATGGCAGCAGGGAATGGAAGTGTCAGAGATGTAGCGTATTTCCTTGAACCATCGCCACCGTGTTGAAGAAAATCTAAGTCTTTGTTGAAGAAATGTCTAAAAGGAATCCTAGGCTGATCAGGTTGGCCAATGGTAGGTAGAGGTCGAGACCAGTCGGTGTAATATGGAGGATTGTCCCGTTTGGTGAAATCGATGTTTGCTTCTGGGTTGAGCCAATCCATGTTATTAGACATGGCTCGAGCAATGTTTTCAAGGTGATATTCAACCTCGATTGCACATTTCGAGCTGTCTTTCAAAAGTAGGAATGCATCATTCTTGATGCGCTTCAATTTAGATTTCGTCATCTTCTTCACCCGAAACCTTTCTTGCAAAATCTTTGCATGCTCCAAGGTACTACCGTCTACCAATTCTTGAATTTCTTCAGGGTAGGGAGTATTGTTAACGAGTGTAGCAAACCATTCAAATTCTTCAGTTTTATCGTCATCTAGCCGTGATATGACGTCAGTATGAAGCGTCTTCTTCTTCTTTTTCGAAGGCTTAGATGATGATGTTGGTTTCTGTCCTTGTTTGGGAGAGGTGGGTTGTTGTTGGGGCTCAAGGACCTCTTCATCGTCACCACCCGTATACTCAAAGTAATCACCTGTTTTTTGAGTCAGGGGTGGTAACTCGGAATCGTCCCGAGGTTTATCAGTAGAAGACCGAGGTGGAGGAGACTTTTGTTGAGAAGAAGTCCGTTGTAGAGGAGGTGGCATCGAAGAAGATTCACCAGATTGCTTCTGACGTTTGGGTGCAGAGTCCTTTTCCTTATCATCGTCATTTCTTGGCCGTTTGGGTTGATCGGCTGATTCCTTGCATGATGATCTGAGTTGAAAAGCAAGTAGATCTTCGAAAAATTTAGCTTCATCTAAAGTAAAAGTTCCAGATCGCTTTGACATTTGCATCACTAGTTTAGTGATTAACTCAGATTCAGAGAGATCAGCTTCTTTGGCCATTGTATGTTTAACCAATGCGACGATGTTAGGGGTGAGTTGTCTGGAAAATACTTCTCTAGTCACACCGGGGACAGTGTGGAGAAGAAACTTGTGGGTATGATCTCTTGCTGTCTTCTCCAGTTCCTTTTGGACTTTAGGAACGATATCCTGAAGGTACTTGTTAGTGTAACCTTCGATCATTTCGTTCAGTTCCTCTTTACGATGACTCTTCATGAACTTCTGAACAAATTCCCTTTCTTTCTGCATCTTGTCTTTCTCATCATTTAAGTACTGTATTTGGTCAGCAAACTAATTCAGTTTTCTGTAAAGTATGTCCTTCTTTCTGACTTGTTGGACAGCTTTCACAATTCTTTCATGAGTCTGAGAAATCCAAGAGCGAGGTGGTTTCTTCACAGATTTGGATGATGATCTAGTTGACTTCTTTGATGGTGGTGGTGATGAATGAGATGAAGAGTCTGATGATGAGGAGACATGAGGAGACTTCAGGTCCTTAGGAGTTTCTGAGGTTTTCTCCTTTGAGTGTGTTGGACTGTCTAGAAGAAACTTTGTATAATCATCATCGTCATCTCTAGACTTTTCTTTCTCAGACTTCTTGGTTTCCGGTTCCTCAAAGTCATATCTGATAGTATCCTCCACAAGCTGTTGTTGTTGCAGAAGAGTGGTGGTACTAAATCCCTTATCGGGTCGATTAACCGCATCAGGATCTGGAGAGGAGTGGGCAGCACCACTTGATCCTCCGGGGCCAACCATTTGATCTTTAGCAAATTCTTCAGCTTTTTGAAGGTGTCTGACGATTGTAAACTTCTTCCTGTATGATTTATCCAGTTGCTCTTCTTCTTCTTCTTCAGAGCTCTCATCATAGGGTACAATTGCTGGAGTCTTCCCTTTTTCTTGGACAGCTGGAGGACTTGGAGGTTTTGCTACTGAGGTAGGTGCTTCGGTTGTAGTTTCATAGTAATGAAACTCTTCATCTGTATCAGTATCTTCAAAGCTCTCGTCCCTAAGTTTTCTTTGTGGTTCAAGTGTGGGAATAGGTTCGGCTTCCTTTACGGGAACAATCCTTTTAGAAGGAGGATTCCTTTTAGGAACCTTCCTTTGACTCACAGTACTTGTTGCGCTTCCTGCACTTCCTCTTCTGGTTCTTCTTACAGGTGTTCCAGAAGATTTTTTGTCGAGATGACCAACTTTGCCTTGTCTAACTGCTTCCAGATACCTTTTGTACGTTTCGAGCTTTCTGACATCTTTAGTTAGAAGGAAATCTGGCAACACAGCACCTTGTTTCTTTGTAGACGATTCCTTGATTCTGACAGATAGAATAGGTTCCGTCAACATATCGTGATTGTCGGGGTCATTGAGCCTCTTGGGAATATCAGGATGAAGTCCAAGTGCTCTCTGGATCAACAGTTTAGTATATCTGATGTAGGGAATCTTTGAGCCAAGCTTGTTGAGAAATGACATCATGTCATCCCAAATCAGAGCTTCGATAGCGATGTGTTTCATGTTGACCAATGCCCAAAATATTTGCAGTTCCATGAGCTTAGGATGCTCATAGCCACTGTCACGACCAGAAACAGACTTGGTGATGATCATGTAGAGAGTTCTCCATGGTTGAGGAATAATCTTAAGCTCTACGTCAGAATGCTTGGTGATTACTCCTGTAGCCTCGTCATAACCGATATCGATTAAGAATTGGAGAGTGAGCTCTTCAGCAGGTGTGGCATATAGTTTGGTTGGATCGACTTCAGGAATTAGGAGAACAACCCTTAAGTCTGCAGGTGTAATGGTGACTTGTTTGTGGTTCAGAGTCACCGTCACAGCAGTCCGTCCTTTGACCCTTTCCATAGTGTTCCAGAACTGTTGGATATAGATCTCAGGAACAGTTGCAGAGTGAGTGAGCATATTCTGATACGGATGAGTCCTCAGAATATCAATAGCAATTAAACACGAAGATTCTGAGCAAATGAGGGTGTCAAAGTCAACACGGAGATTATTCTTTCCTATATTCATTGGATAGCCATAAGGATAGATGTCAGCAATGGAGAGAACTTCTGATGCATCCACATTCATTTGTTCAGCCATGTCGTGATCTGAAATAACATTAGCCAAAAGAACCAACATATCGAAAGACATAATGTTAGTCAACAGAAGGTCTTATTGTCTAGTTATTGAATGTACAGTGTCAATGATTGTTACGAGTCCTAAGTCACTTGTTTGTTCAATAGTCTAATGACGTCGTGAAATGTTTCGTGAGTTAGTTAACTTTAAGTTTTTTTAAAGTTTATGTTATCACTTATTGTTCACAACATATCAAACTATTAAGTTTATTAGTGGCATTATTGGATTCGTGACGTTATGATTAGTTTATTTACAAGTTTGTACACGTAACAATTCATCATGGAGGTCAATCCAGGGTTAAGTGTAGTTTGGCAAAGTTAAGCGTAAACAGTAATGAGATATGCGTAGACGAAAGCTTACGCGTAGGATCCTAACTTACGCGTAAGAAATGTTACGCGTAGGAATATGGGACCTTATGCGTAGAGCTTACGCGTAGGCGTATATATACCTTACGCGTAAGGCGTACTCGTAAGAGTAGACCTTATGCGTAGAGGTCACTGTTTACGCATATCCTTCACAGGATACGCGTAGTCCATTGTAGAACCTTACGCGTAACTGTTATGCGTAGGAATATTCTTACGCGTAACATGACTACGCGTAGGGTAATCCTCATGCGTAGAGTTGCAAATGACCTTGATTATGAGTGTTAAGCGTAGCAAAGCCTGAAATAAGTTCATCAAGTCATCAATATTAACACAAAGCATCATTTTAACAACATTTTATGGCATGAAATTTTTCAGAACCGTTATGCGTAGAAAGTCATACGCGTAGGTCAAAACCCTAAGGGTTGAGATTTACGCGTATCACTTTTAGCCATGGAATTTGCACCATACTAATTCTGGTAGTTCTAAGATATGTTGAGAGTCTATAAGCCAAGTTATAACACTTAGTTTGTTGAGAATCAAAAATACCCAAAAGTCATGAACATTAAACCCTAATTTCAAGTTGTGTTTCTGGGTGGTTAGAGACCTTGGAAATCATTAATTCAACAACACAAAAGCAAAACCCAACAATATTTTTGACCAAAACACTTCAAATTTAAAAATACCCAATTCGACTCATAAACCCTAATTTCCAAAATTCATCAATTCGTGTTTCTGGGTGGGTTTTGATGGTTAGAATGGTATTAGTGATGTATTAGGAACGTTTTGACACAAACCATTTCACCACAAACACACTAACACTAATTGTGTTTTCATACGCGTACGCGTAGAACACATAATCACTCACATCATTAGTTTTAGCCGTTGGTTTTTCATGAAAATCAAAGCCATTGTTTGTAATAACGTTTAGATAACGAAAACACTTACAATATGATGATCTAAAACACGGATATGAATCTTGATTATTAGGCGTAGGATGAGATAGTTTTTGAGTAATAAATGTAAAGTGAAAGTTAGGTGGGAGGTTTTATTAAAATGATTTTAGGCATTTGGCAGTTTTGGTCCCTCCACCTTTTCCTTTTTCAAACAAAGCCATTTAACTTCCATTAGTTTTTAGGAAAGAAACTTGACGACACTCCCCCTCGACTTAAGAAATAATGAAAGGTTATAAATTTAGTCCGAGGAGTGTCATTTAACCAGAACATTCACCACCATTCTTAAATGAATCAACCGAGATATGGTAACATGCAAGTACACAGATGTTTAGAAACAGTTAAGTGAAAGTTTTCTCCCCCTCAACACTTGATCGTAAAAAATACTGAATTTTGAAGGATTATAGTGTTGAAGGAAGAAATGTACTTGCCATGTTGAAAGATTATAGATAAGAAGAATATTTTGTTGTTTTATAAGATTTTATATTTTTGTATTTTGTTTTTGAAAAATTTATTTACAAAGGATGTTTTGGTGTTTGACAGGTTTTTAAGACTGTTTTAAGAGGTCATCCAATTTCTCTTGAGTCAAACACCTCATACCAATCCGTTGGACCAACTCATTAAACCTAGCGGGAGGCAAGGCTTTGGTGAGAAGATCTGCCAATTGGTATTCAGTACCCACAAAGTATAATTCAACGGTACCCTGTTCCACGTGGTCCTTGATGAAATGATAGCGAAGATCGATGTGCTTTGATTTCGAGTGCTGGACTGAGTTGCACGAGATCGCAATGGCACTCCGATTGTCGCAGTACATCGGGATTCTGTCAAATACGTAACCATAGTCTTTAAGTTGTGTTCACATCCAGATGACTTGAGCACAACATGCGGACATGGCTACATATTCTGCTTCGGTTGATGACAGCGATGTACAATCCTGCTTCTTTGATTGCCAAGACACTAGTTTATCACCAAGAAATTGTAGAGCTCCTGAAGTACTTTTCCTTGAGTCTAAGCATCCTGCGTGATCAGCGTCTGAAAAAGCGATTAGTTCAAAACCAGAATCCTTCGGATACCAGATCCCCAAGTTAATGGTTCCCTTGATGTATCGGAGGATTCTTTTAGCCTCAGAGAGGTGGGTTTCAGTTGGTCGCGACTGATAACGGGAGCATAGATAAACGACAAAGACAATATCAGGCCTGCTAGCTGTTAGATACATGAGAGACCCAATAATACTTTGGTATTTTGTAGGGTCAACTAATTTCCCATGTAAATCAGCATCTAACTTCTTGGTATGAGCCATTGGTGTGGCATAAGTGTCACAGGTTGTCATTCCAAATTTGTTTAACAGTTCAAGGGCATATTTGGACTGACTCAAGAAAATACCACGGGGTGATTGATGAACTTGCAGTCCTAGAAATAACGTAAGTTCACCCATCATGGACATTTCAAAATTTTTCTTCATTAGTTTTGCAAAAGCGGTTGAAAACTTTTTATGTGTCGACCCAAAAATGATGTCATCCACGTAAATTTGAACAATTAAGATATGTGCCCCGTGATATTGTATAAAAAGAGTTGGGTCAACCGAGCCTTTGGTGAAATTATTGGCAACGAGGAAAGATGATAGCTTATCGTACCATGCCCGAGGGGCTTGTTTGAGACCATAAAGAGCTTTGTTCAGTTTGTAGACATGGTTCGGGAACTCAGGATCAACGAATCCATCTGGTTGGCTGACATAGACCGTTTCTTTAAGTTGTCCATTGAGAAACGCCGTTTTGACATCCATCTGATAGACCGTCATATTCATATGAGCTGCGAACGCGAGAAATATTCGAACAGCCTCAAGACGAGCAACCGGAGCAAAAGATTCTTCAAAGTCTATTCCCTCTTCCTGACGATAACCCTTAGCAACTAGACGTGACTTGTTTCGGATGACGTTCCCTTCAGCATCCAATTTGTTTTTCCAAATCCATTTTAGACCAATGACGTAGACCCCTGTTGGTCTTTCAACCAGTTCCCATACTTCAAGACGTTTGAATTGGTTGAGTTCTTCCTGCATGGATTCAATCCAGTTGTCTTTTTTCATTGCATCTTTAATGTTTTTAGGCTCAGATTGGCAGACAGTGAGTGCATAAATGCAATGTTCACCATCTGTGTGAAGACGTTGTCTCGTAACGACTGGTTGATTCGGGTTGCCAATAATGTTAGCCAGAGGATGGTCTTTTGTCCATCGGTGTGTAGAGGGTTGATGTTGGTATACATTGTGCAGATTCTGAGGGTTCAAATGGTTTGTTAAAGATTCTGCGACATCTGGTGTAGCAGTCTCATTGGCAAACGGGTTGAAGAACGCATTTGGATCAAAATCTACAGGTGGGGGTACTTCATTCAGAGTATCATCAGCTGGTTCATCATTGGTGGAAGCGGTGTGTTCAACTGTTGTGTTGGAGTCAACTGGTGTAGGTGCATCTTCAACAGTAGTTGTTGTAGCAGGTGTATCAGGTATAAGAATATTATCAGGTTGTGCAGCGGAAACAGCGGATATACCTGGAGCACGTTCATCAATTTCGTCACAGAACAGAGGAGCAAATAACCTTTCCATTTGGTGACGAGTTAGCTGAGGGCTTTCTTCAGCTGATGATGGGGGTTGAGGGAAGTTTAAACAGTTGTGACCGGGTTCTAAGCTGTTATACTCAGAAGCCATTTCTGTGAGTTCATCAAAATGAGCATGAATCGTTTCCATTACCTCCTTAGTTCGACGATCATTATTTGGATAGCAAAGGGATCCAAATACATGAAGGTGTTTGAGGTTCGGTTTATAGTTATGGACAAGCTCGAAAGGTGTTTTGTTGTGGCGTTTTGTGATCATAGAACGGTTTTGAGTATAGCATGCAGTAGATACAGCTTCTGCCCATAAGTAATCTGGAAGTTTAGCATTGATTAACATTGTTCTTGCAGCTTCCACTAACGTTCGGTTTCGTCTTTCAACAACTCCGTTTTGTTCAGGTGTACGTGCAATAGATGTTTGATGCTGAATTCCCACTTTCTCATAAAATTCACGAAGGGTTTTGTTAACAAATTCAATTCCTTTGTCTGTTCTGATTATCCTGACGGTGTTGCGGAGCTGAACCTGTATTTTTGTAAGAAAGGTGATGATCATTTGTGGAGCTTGGTCTTTGCTACGAAGGAAGTAGACCCAAGTCCATCGTGAGTAGTCATCAACAATTACTAAGATGTAGCGTTTGCCATTGATCGTTTGCACGCGCATCGGGCCACACAAATCCATGTGAAGAAGATGAAGCACATGCTGAGAGCTGTGTTCCACCTTTGAAGGAAAATGAGCACGAGTGCTTTTCCCTTGTTCACAGGCTGAGCAAAGGTGATCTTTTGAATACCGGAATCGTGGGAGTCCTTCAACTAGTTTGTGTCTAGCAAGGTTGGTGATGGTTTGAAAGTTTAGATGTGAGAGACGACGGTGCCATAGCCAGGATTTTGTAGATGTTGCCTTTGAAAGTAAGCAAATGGGAGAGGAAGCAACCATGTCTTGCATAGAGATAGTGTAGAGACTAGAATTACGCGAGCCAGACATAAGGTCATTTCCTTGTAGATTACGAATGAAACAAGTTTTCTCCCTGAAAGCAACCTCCAAATCTCCATCACAAAATTGACCTACTGAAAACAGATTGTGACCGAGGCCTTCCACATAGTAAACCCTGCTGATTTCGATGTTCCCATTGACATAATCTCCGTAGCCCATGATAGCTGCGAAGTGATCGTTCCCGAACCTGACAGTGCCAATGAACTTTGCAATAAAGTTTGATAATAGTTTAAGATTGCCTGTCATGTGTCGGGAACATCCGCTATCAACAATCCAGAGAATGATCTGTATCACCTGCATTACACACAGACGACACAGATGGAATAGAAGTAGATGTGGAACCCGAAATGTTAGAGGGTTCCGAAGCAGGTATATTAGATATACACACATTAATAAGTTTAGGCATCCATTTAAATCCTAGTGTGTTATATATCCATTTCTGCCATCTATAACTACTCTTTGCTTTAGTCTTAGTGAATGCACTAGGTGGTACTACATTCTTAGGAGGTGAAGCGGGAGCTACTGTGATAGCAATGGTTGCCTTAGAATCTAAAGAAGGCGGTATACCAAGCACAGACTTAGAGTGATTAGTGGGCCTAGAGGTATTCCGATTCTTAGGATTCCGTAAACGAGAGATTATAGCTTTAGCAACACATTTGTCATGACAATCAGAATTCATACTCTTCTGACAAATAACACAAGGTGCATCAGACTGAATATCAAAAGTACTTAACGGTTTAGCATTCGTTACATCACTATTTCTATTACATTTGCCAGACGTAACATCTATAGTGGAAGCAACATGAGTTTTATTCAGAGTCCTAGAGTGTTCTTCTACTTTAGCATTCCTTATTGATCTTTTCTTAGGTCGCAACTTCCTATTCTTCGATTGAGTGCTCCTAGGCTGTGAAGTGCGGACGTTTGGAAAAGACGCAACTATTCCTGTTTCAGTAGAGGGAAACACATTAGCAACTTGTGATTTGGCAGTAGGGATTCTAGGTTCACGATTACTAAGTGTGACTGGTGCTAATCTCTTAATCACGGTAGGCGGAAGTTGTTCATACTTTCCTAACATTTCCCTTAACTTGGAGATAGTGTGAATCAAATCTTGATTTTCAGAACGAATATTACCAGCAAAATTCATGACTTCTCTAGTGTGAGCAAGATAGTGATCAAGTTCGTTTGATGCTTCATGACAAGTCTTATTGAGCAAATCAAATATGACACCATATTCCTGTTTAACTTTTGAAAGTTCTTGTTCATATTTTGAGATTTGACTTTTCAAAGACACGTTTTGATCATCCAGTTGCTCAATTTTAGGATCAGAAGATTTTGCACTCAACTGAGCGATTTTCTTTTGAAAACTAAGTTGATGATTGTGAATATCTTTTTCACACCAATGAAGACGACGTTTTTCATTGTAAATTTCATTGAGTAATCGTTTATTTTCAGCTTTTAAAGACTCGATCTGAAGCACATTATCGGTGTTCTCAACAGTTTCAACACTTTCAACAATATCAGCAGAGATATAATCAGATGCATATGGCAAAGAATAGAATAACACAACATTATGGATATCAGCACAGATAACATCTTCCAAGAGTCGATCAACATCTTTTCTCAAGAGTTTCTTTTTACGTTTAGTATTAGAAATAGATGTTTCTGTTTTCTCAAAAACGTTTTTCATTACCCCAAGTTCCTTATGAAAATCCTTTTCCCAAGCAATTGCCCAACTTTTCAAGTTTTTAACATTAGGTAAAAGATTTTTCTGAAAAATGTCTCTTTGTTCTAGCGCCAGAGGCGATTGAAAATGTTCAACTTTGATTTCAGAGCGATATTCTATCTCATGTTGTAAAATTTTGAGGTCAGCCATGAAAATGTCAAAATATCTAAGAATATTTCGATTTTCAGGTTTTGAGTTTACTTCACTAATTGAAGGTAAAGGACCATAAGTTTGTGCAAAATCTGTTTTGGGATTAACATTAGAAGACTCAGGTGTTTTGATGATAACCCTTGGTGTGTTAGAAGAATCCGTTGGTGTGACGAAAGTGACCGCGTTTTTATAATTAAAAGGTTTGTTGTAAACAACATTTTTTAATTTTGATCGACTCTCGTCTTCTGCATCTAATTCCTCTTGACGATGATATTCAACAACACTCATGACAATATTATCAATTTTGTATTCTGCACTGGAAACTTCAGGAGTTGGTTTGAATGTTTTTAGTGAAAGCTTTGGTTTGTAATCAGCTAGATTTCTTCCATATCCTTTTGGATTGGGTTTTAAGGTAAAATTTTCAATAGCTGTTACTGATTCACCATGTTTGTAAACAACAGTTTTAAACTCTTTAAGTTTGTTTTGCAAGCCGAGAATTTCTTCAAGAAGGTCATCTACCCGATTCGTTGAATGCTTTTTGTATGCGGAGAACTGTTTTTGACAATTTAACAACTCAGCCTTAGTTTTTTGATTTTCCAAGGTGAGAGCGTTAATTTGCTTTTTATGTTCGTGTTTCAGTTGTTCTAATTCAGACAACAAAGCATTCTTCGAGGCGGCTAGATCACGCATCTGTCTCTCTAAATATTTTTCGTTTTGATGAGATTTTGCAAAAGCGGCTTCAAAACCTTTTTCACGGTTTTCTTGAGTTTTGAAAAAGTTGAGTTGCATTTGTAAGCATTCAAAATCTTTGGTTAACAGTGCATTTTTACTTTTTAAGGACTGATTTAATGCAATACATTTAGCAATTTGGGATTGTTGGTCTTTAAGTAACAAAACAAGATCTGGATGAGGCAAAGGTTCATCGTGTTCATCGTGAGTCACAACATGATCATTATTTAGATCCTCAAGTATAACCACGGAGTCAATTTGATTATCAAGGGAAACCATAAGGTCATCTGGATCGTCAAATGTAACTACGGGGTTTGTTTGAAAATCGTCAGAATGAGATGTAGATGACTCATTTTGAACATTCTGAGCCGTGCCGGATTCAGATATTGATGGAGATATTAGTTCAGATATGATGATGGTATGTTCAGGTACCTGAGACAAGCCATCAGTGTCATACACTGGGCATGTTTCACTCATGTGTAACTCTTGCATATTAGCCATCAACATAACAGCTGCATTGGCCTGCAAGTCCTCCATATCATCATCCGAGTCTGCATCTGCCATAAAGCTCTGTTCTTTGTCTGTGAGAGATCCACCAGCTTCATCCTTAAGAGCCAAAAGTAAAGCCTCTTTGAAATAAGCACTGCCCCTAGTCCTTGGCTTTGGCCATGCATTAGCCAGGTGTCCCTTCTCATTGCAGTTGTAGCATCTAAGACCATTTAACCAATTCTGAGCATTTCCCTGTTCCACCACTTGAGCTCTGTTGTTATTCCTACCTACAGCATTGAACCCTTGACCACCGCCCATCTGACGACCATAATCACGATTCTGAACTTCAACACGTCCATTGTTCACAACAGCTTGATTCCATGTGTTAGAGGAGGAACAAATACGATTGTTGGATTTGTTGGTGTAACGGCCAAAAGCATTAGCAATCATCACAAATCCTTGTTGCAATGCTTCGAATGGATCGATTTCCTCAGTCGCTTCACTGACATATGCTTGAGCATTGTTGCTGTATGGAACCAATTGATTTTGTTGAGGTTGTTGCTGTGAAGGTGTGTTTGAAGCAGTTGGTTGAGTTGCTGGTTGAGAGGGATAATTCTGTTGAGCATACAAGGCAAGTTGTTGATTATCCAGATGTTACTGTTTAGCAATTTGAGCACGGAGAATCCTTTCCCGATCAACTTCCTTTTCATGAGGCTTCAAGTAATCGTACAACAATCCATAAGTAGAATGATGCATATTCTTCGCTTGACGGAGAAAGAGGACATACTTCTCCCATTCAGGACCAAGACTACTCAGGAACTTAGTATTCACTGCAATTCTTGGCATGATGATGTTGTGTTTATCCAAATCATTGATGATGTCTGAAAATAGATGATGATAGGACTCTAGTGTCTCTCCAGGTTCAATCATGAAGTGTTCATAAGCCAAGTAAATTTTGGATTCCAAATCCTCCTGATTGAGTACAGATCCTTCCATAAGAAGACGAATATGATCCCACATTTTTTGTGCAGTCTTTTGAGCATCAACACTACGAAGAATTGGGTTTGGTAATCCTAAAAGGATGTATTCCATTGCAAGTTCATCAGCTTCATAGTGTAGAAGTTCTGTAGCATTTAGATCTGCAACAGTAGCAATGTTGGTTTGTTCATCTCTTGGTGGAACATCAGTTGGATCTCCGGGTACAATGACAGTAGGCATCTCAAATGGACCTTCCAAGATAACCTTCTTTAAGAACTTTCCATGTGGCTTCTTCAGATCACAAAATCTAAAGAACCTTATCACCCATTGATCGTAGTATCCTGGAGTGAGCATTGGAGGTCTATCAAGTGATCCAGCTTCATGAATTGATTGTTGGCTGCTTAAAGCTTCACACATCTTTGCAAACCAAGTGGGTTCCTTTATAGTGTTCCTTGATGGATGTTGATTGAAATCATTTGTGTAGGGTTGAACTTGAAGACTTGGCGGTGTTTGAACCATTTGTGGTGGTGGAATTGCACCAATTTGTGGAGTATGTTGCTGGTTAAATTGTTGTTGATAAATTGCTTGTTGTTGATTCCATTGTTGATGTTGTGGAGTTAATTGTTGTTGTTGTTGATGGTTATAAGTGTGAGGGAAATAGTTAGAGTATGGTGGTTGAGACATGTTGATGAACTTGTGTAGTAAAAATGGATCTTTGTAGTCGAATGAACCTTTGTTGATGAAGTGTCCTTAGGCGTAGAAAATACAAGAAACCAAGTAGCACTTATGCATAAAAACACCAAAAGTTACGCGTAACAATAAGGAGTTACGCGTAGGTTTTAGCTTACGCGTAAGTAGGAAAAACACTAAAGTTATGCGTAGAAAAAAGTTAGGCGTAGAAAGGTAGGTGTAGGGTTACCTTATGCGTAGACCTAAGTTTACGCGTAAAGTGAATCTTATGCGTAGGATTTCTACGCGTAAGTTTATGCTTATGCGTAAGTTTAGGGTTTTTGCCCAAATGATCTTTTACACTATCACAGTGCAAAAGATATCCAAAGTCGACGTATTTTCAGACTTATCCAAGTAAGAAAACACGGAATAAACCAGGAAAATGAAGATCAAACCAAGGAAAATCTTACGCGTAAATTTAGGGTTTCAGTACGCGTAGGATTACTCGTATTTTTGATTTTGCCCAAAGATGTTTCTAAACCAGTTTTTGTGTGATGAAATAGCTTCAATAACACCAAAATAACACAAAAGTGTGAAACTTGATGATCCAAAGCTCTCAAAACAGTTATGCGTAGAAAGACACCCACGAATAAAAACTAGTTCAAAAACAATGATCCACGCATAAAGTTTGAAACTTTTTGCCAAAAACAAGTATTTAAACACCTTAAAACGTTGAAAGTACAAGAATCTTGGATTAAAAAGTGTAAAAAACAAGTTTTTAATAGAGCAAAAGAATGCGTTATCTTTACGCGTAAGACCCAAAAACTTCAAAAACAAACGAGTACACCCAACTATTTGGCGATTGATACCACTGTTAGGTCACTAGTTTTACAAACACAAGTTATAGAGAAAGAGATGAAGGCGGATGAACAAGTTATAAGCACACACACACACGATAATATGACCGGTTATGCAAAGAGAGTGAATGAGAGAATAACTTGAAACAACCAACCCTCAAATGAGGGTTTACAAGGGTATTTATAGGAGGGAAGCTAGGGCAACACTCCTAGTTCCCATCCTTTCTTATATGGGCTTGGGCCTAAGCTTATGGGCCTTCTACATAAGCTAGACCTTAAACAAACATAAAGGCCATAATAAAGCTACCTATTACATATGAAATATAAATACTTGAAATACTGTTTAGGAGTGATTCCAACACTGAGGTACAAGCCTTTGATGAAAATGTTCATGAGCATAGGGATCTGATGTATGACACTCTTCACAGACTGGATGACAACTTGGCTAACTTTCTCAGGCACCTTCAGGGTGTAGGCACTAAGATAGATGAAATCAGGGAATTTGTCAAAGAAGACCCAGCGCTCAACTCTAAAGTGCTGAAGGCTACTGAGGCCTACTTGAAATAATCCTCCAGCCTCACTGAACTGATCGAAATGCTCAAATCTGCAAATGTTCAGGGTCTTCAATCTTCAGTCCTGTCTCTTCAAGCTACATTGGGCTCTGTGAATACTCAGGTGGCTACTTTAGCTCAAGCATCTTCTTCTTTGGCCTGGAATCTCGGGCCTAGAATGACTGCTTTGGAAGTATCTCATGCAAATTTGGAAACAAAAGTCACTGGTATTCAAAATAATACTTCAGATATCAAGTCAATGATCACTGAAATTTATCAGGCTTTCAAGGGTCAAGCAGCTTCGTTCCCCTTAGCACCCGCACCAACTCTTCTCTCACCGACGCTCCGGCTACAGTTGAGGAGGAGAATACTGCTGAAGAAACTCTTCTTCACACTGAGGGGGAGCCAACACCACCAGTATCTAAAGCTCTAATATCATCATCACCACCAGTTCCAGCTGTACCAATCTCAATAGTACCACCAACATCTTCAACAACAACAACATTGACAGTAATCACACCAATAACAACAACAAAACCACCCCTGGTAGCAACATCATCTTCCTCAGGCCAGGACAAAGGAAAAGGCATAATGACAACACCACCTGAGCCTGAGAAGATTCCCTTTAAGATTAGCAACACTGTGTACCTGCTCACACCACAACAGCTAAGTGCACACCTTGCTAAGGAGGAAAGGAAAATGAAACTTGCTGAAGAGGAAAGAAAGAGCAGAGAAGCACTGGTACAAGTAGTTGCTGAGGAAGCTGAAAACATGGGAATAGATGCTAAGAAGCTTGAAAAGGGTCAGGCAGGACAGAAGTTCAAGGACGCTCAGGCAGCAAAAATGGCTGAAATGAAAAAGCAGCTGGATGAAAAGAACAAAAGAACTGCAGCCATCAGGAAAGCAAGAATTGACCATTATAATTGGACAATGACAAGCAGAAGACTGCCTGAGAAGATCACAGATGTCAAAATCATTCCCAGGTCTAAACCACTAGCAATGAACGTCTACAGGGGGTATGATAAAAGACATTTCGAGGTTCATGATCCCCTAAAATTCACTGACTTTGGGATCACTGAACTCGATGAACTCGGTCCAATAATTGAAAAGAAGCAAAATGCGGTGGTTAAGGAGCTGATGAAGATGCTCAGTAAAAGGTATGAAAGACTGAGGGATGCACCAGCACAACTGGGGATTCAGCCTGCCTTAACTGCACCTCAAAGATCTCAACCACAATCATCCACCGACAAAAGGAAAAGAGTTGAGTTCCAGCCTGAGATTAAAGTGCCTGGACTAGAATGCAACAGGGAGCTGCCTGAAGGTGTGAAATTCGTGAACTGTCTGGTGATTCAAAATCCTGAAAGAGGGCTATTCCACATTGATGTCTATGGAAACCCAACATTTCAAAGATGGAGTGACATTGATCAAGCAAGTGTGGCTGCAATGCTAAGCTACATACTAGTGGCCTCTCAAATTCAGACTCCTGCAAATATAGGTTCTGTGCTGACCTAAATGCCAAGATAAGAGACCATCCTGACAGGGAAACACTCATCACCAAGAAATTCAAGCTTGAAGCACTGGGAATCCATCTGGACTGACATCATTTTGAACTATCTTTTGTACTAGTGATAGGAACTTTGTAATTTGATCAATAAATGATGTATGTTTTGTTAAAATATTCAGTGTTCCTTATTGTATTCATTAGTACATTCAGTGTAAGAAGAAGCCATTTTCTCACTTACACTAATCAAACACTTAGGCTATTTGTATATCCAAATAGGGGGAGACTGTTGGGTTCAGTAAATACCCAAACCCCTTAATCTAGGATTTGAATAGAAAATAACCTAAGTGCTTAGACCATTAAACACTAACAGGTCACTGAGTGCATGGTCTCTCAGTAAGAGACATAGAAGAAGTCTCTCCACTCAGTAAGGCGGAACTTAAAGGGTGAAGACTGAGTCAAGAAGAAGATGGTGGATTCAATAAGTGATGACAATAACTTACTGAATCCCTCAAACACCTCTCCAACTACAAACACTGAAGACAAACTGAAACTGAAGACTGAAGACTGAAGACTGAAGACTATGAAGACTGAAGAATGGGCAAGACAAAACGGTTATGCTTGAAGCGATAAAGAAGGAGTACTTATCTTCAAGAAGTCAACCTTCCCTAAAAGGCTCAGCATCAGTACTGACATGAAGAAAGTGACTTAGTCCCTTTACCTAATATAGTCTTTGTAAATAGAGACAAAATACATCAGTATTTTGTCTTCTACAAAATTGTCAGTTTGTCACTTAGGAAAGAGTTAAAACTCATACTTGTATATATAGCATAAGAGATGGAGTGAAAGGTTAAGCTTGTGAATTGAAAAAAAACACACATACACGCAAGCCATCTTTCACTCCTCCAAATACAGCTTAATCCCTGAGATAGATCAGTGGGTACTTGTAGTTGTGCTCAGACTTAGCTTGAGCTTAGAGAGGAGTTGCAAACACTTTGTCATTTCAATCCCTAGTACTGTTCCGCAAGTACTAGGGTAAAGTATTATTCTGATTCATTTCTAATAAGAATATGACGTTGAAAATTACTCGTGTTTTATTTATATCTTTTCAGTCATTGATTCACTATTAGTTTTGTTTACTTTATTTAAACTGTTTTTATACTATAGTGAATAGGGAACAACACTACTGATCGGCGCATAAATGGTTAATCAGTATTTTTTTGGTCAAATGGTCATGTTTAATTGTCAATTTTGGGTAAGAAGTTGGGATAATCACGAGAAGGTCAGAGTCATTGATATTGGCGTGTGTGATTGGTTATGGATAGTGAATATTTTTCGTATATGAATTGTTTGGTCAAGCGAATTATGCTAAAGAGTTGCAACGCATTTATTGCTTAATTGATCTTTGACCTCACATGGATGTGTGATATGATTGGCTGTCAATTATTGATTTCATGCTAATTTCTCGTGACACACGCATGGGTATGATATTTAATTAAAGTTGCATATTGAGGAATGATCATGTGGTTATAATGATATAGTGGGCCATGTGATTGGTTAAGGTTATTTGATCACTTATCGATGTGATTGCTTACACTGATCATGCTTCTTTTGTTAAATATTAGGGGGAATTGCATATATATCCTTACAAAGCTCAATAATTGCATATATATCCAACCTAAAATCATAATTACATATATATCCTCTCAAAGCTTTAAAAATATCATATATATCCAAATAATTAAATTATATAAAAATAATACTAATTTTATTATAAATTATCTATTATACCCTTCTTTTTCTTTAAAACCTATCATTGTCCATCTTATCCTCTTCACTCAAACATAACATCGAGAGTCATCACAAATCATTCATTTCATGTACTTTTCAAGAACGTGTTTGTAGTCTTATTGGGTTAATTTGAGTATATTAAAATTACAATTCAATATTTATCACAACAACAAACTTTAAACTTTTATTTCTTTGACGTCAACTGGGGAAGGCAAGCATCAGTTGCTCTTTTTCTTCAAATGCATTTTCTTGTTTTTTTCTTTTCTTCTGGATCTAATATTTTATTTCCTCTATTAAATGCATTTCTTGTTCGCCTTCCTTATCAACGGTGACATCTCCGGCTGGCATAAACCAATATACTGCAATATCTAATTCTTGTTTTGATTATTTTTAGTCATCTATAATTATTTGTTAAGTGGTATAACAAGAATGGTAGTTTGATTTTTATCATAGGACTGTTTTTCTTTTCTCACAGAGAACAAAACAAAGGGTATATCGGTCAAAACCAATATTAAGTGATACTTGTCATTTGTTTTTGATTTTCTAGTTACATAATTTAATTACTTGGACATATATGATATTTTTAAAGCTTTGAGAGGATATATATGTAATTATGATTTTAGGTTGGATATATATGCAATTATTAATCTTTGAAGGGATATATATGCAATTACCCCTAAAACATATACGGAAAAAAATTTTGCTCATTCATAATATATTTTTTTCTCAGAAACCCTAATATCATTTTTTTTTCACACAATCTCATTTACTGGTGTCGCCTGAATCAATCACAAACTCATAATGGTAAGCCTAAACTTGAAAATTTGGATTTAATATAATGCTATCAAGTGCATGCATGTGATCATGTAACTGATTTAATATGTATGTAGGATGAGTCTTGATTCAAAAAGCAACTATGAATCAAAACAAGTTACCACCGTTGTTTGAAGAAGATCACGATTGAGGTGTAGGTACGAATGTCTTCTTAGATAGAAGCTTGGTCTTGGATACTATAAAATTTTATCGTGACTACCATGTTTTATGTCCACAGGAAAGAGTATGTTGCAAGAAGGGAAATAACTCATCGACTCAAGATCAGCAGCCCAATCAGCTGTTACAGTCACAGGTACCCATTAGCTTCCTTCACGGAATGGATTATTAATAAAACAACAAATAATTAACTCTTTTAATTATTCTGAAATCTGGTTTAAATGTGGCGTTACTATGTGTTTGCTACTATTACCAGGTTCAACATTCACTTGTGTACATTTGACCTCAACAAAGAATGGCAGAACTCTGTCAGTTCACTGGAGTCAAACTCATAATGTATGTCTCTCTCTTTCTGGCACACACACGCACACACACATAATCATGCTTATAAGATAATCGCCATCTCAACCAGAATTATGGTTATTGATTTATGTGTATAATTTTTTACGCGCAGGAGTGTTACCAATGTTCATGAAGAATGGTTTAATAATGAAGAGAAAGTCTGGAAAGCTGTTGGCCTCATGGAAAATATAGATAATAAGGCATCGAAAGCTGGAAAGGTATGTTAGGGTAAACAAATTTCTGTTTTGTGCAAGTAATATATATATTCTTACAGTTTATTCTTGCTTTCATGCTGTATAATCATTCTACTTCTTTTTGCATCTTTTTAAAGCTGTCTTGTGGGATCTGTTTTAAAACATGTAACATATAAGTACCAATAGGCAAAATAATGGGTCGGCTGCAGAGTGCAAACTACCCCATGGCAGACGAAACTTTTAACACTTTATAAACCAACCTTTCTTTTTTTGTTGCCCGTATTGCTAGGTATCGAGGCTGGCAAGTACCTAGAATTAGTAATCTCCCGCTGCAATTTGTGTGTATTCCCTTATTCCCCACTGTTACAGATGTTTATCTATTGCATATCCTTCCTAATATAACCGTTTATAGAATTTATATAAAAAAGATAATGTTTACTATTCAATGACGAAACAAAATAAAAAAACAAGATAAACTTATAATTGATTTGTAATATCTGGAGATACAGATGTCTGGGGTTGAAGCTTAGTAGATGTGTCCGTTTCACTAAACTAGCTGACTTATGAGGTTTATGTTTATATGATTGTTGGATTTTGTTTGTTAATAGGATGAAGATGTAGTATTATAACCATGCCGAGGGATCACAAAAAGGAGCTGGCAAACGCGATGACGAAGGAAGGGAGAGAATTATGATATGAGAAGCATCCAAGGATGTTACAAGACATCACTTATTACCTACAACTGCTTTTGAAGGTAATTTTTTTTGCCTAAGGTCCAGTATTTTCCCGTTGTACACTACAATTTCATTTGATAAGGTCTTTGGGATTTCAAGAGTGTTTTGATTTGATAAGAGTATAAAAGCAATTTTCATTAGATGATTAGAACTTTTGTATACAGGTTAATGCCCTTCAATATAGAAGAATGGAGGTTGATGACCTCTGTCCAGCTGCTTTAGGTGTGTATCAGCTTGAGGCTCATGATACTTGGGAATAACATGTGCGTTGTGCTTAGGAACAATTTGATAAAGATGTGAACCGGGCCATTATGATCGAAGAGCTCATTCACGAATAATTGTGAAGCAGTTCTTGGTATAGAAAAACAAAGATGTTCTCTTGATGTTATTAGAGGTATTTGTTCAGGATCATCTTATGGAGTGGACACATGGAGATTTTCATGATGATGAAACAATAGTCAGTGATGAAAGAAAATGCATGGAGATGGTAGCTAGCTTAAGTCTATTTGCATCACGTGTGCAAGAAATACGGGAACCTTTGCAGGTATTATCACATGCTTTTGCTTACTTAAAGAGTGTAGTATTAATCTTAGAAGTAGGAGATGTCACATGAGATTGAGATGTAGTTTTCTTAATCATAGACATGAAGTAGTGCAACTTTATGTTTAATGTGTACTTTTTCGTGCATTTAATCATAGACATGCGTGCTTCTAATCATAGGATGATCTGATTTGATGAATTGGTTGCCATCTATCGTGCTGGAAGCACTGAGATGGAGTATGGAGGGCTCTATTGTTCCTGCATTTGAAACATCGACGGCCAACTTAGAATTTGCTATGATTTTCAGATAGGATACCTTACAATCATATTGTTCCGCCAATTCGGCGCTCTCAGTCATATTGGTGAGAAGACCCGTGATGCTATCCTAAGCGGAAAATTTGACCAGGTAAGCAATAATTGCCTCCTAACTGTATGCAGGTGTAAGGCTGAATTTGGCGCATATAAGTCTTGCTAAATTCGACGCATCTCATATTTGAACGAGGCATAACACACGCAAGTAACTTGATTTACCATTTCGTGCGGGATCAAATAAGCTAGAGTATCTCCATTTTCATGTAAGTATCAGTTCCACCATTTTGTTATTTATTCTATAAATTTAGATCATTTTCTGTTATTATTGTTAGTGGTGGCTATCCTGTAGTTATGAAGTTTGTCACAGTTAAAGCTGAATTCTTCATTATTTTTACTAACATGTGTATCGTTCCAGTGAGTAACTTGCAATATATGAGTTTAATAAACTGTTATTGTCATATTGCAGTGCTATCAGATTCTAGATATTCAGAAGTTGAATTGTGGTCAGATGAAGTGGAGATACATTCAGAGGTCAAGCTCTCTTCATTTGATAAAACAGGGATGGTGTAAAATTACAAGAAATTCATATCTTAGTTCTTCAACATTGCAAAATAAGAGGTACTCATTTACAGAGATCATGAATCATTAAACACTTTTCTTACCTGTATTTGCTGTTGAAGTAAATGCAAGAGATTGCAAGAAATTCTGATCTCCATTCTGATCTCCTTTTGCAAATTATATCAGTTGGTATATAATGGGTTACCTCACATGAGTTATTGTTCTTTGTTTATGCAGTTCAAATTTGATATTTGTTGATGGGACTGATGTTCCAACTGAAGATACACTCATGATTAGATGTGGAAGTGAAATAATTCCTGGCCAGGCTTCTGAAGGTATTTAACAAGAGAATTCCTGAAGGTATTTAACAAGAGAATTCCTATCAATAGTCCAGAAAATAAATGATAAGCGTTAAAATATATACAGAAATGGAAATAAAGAAATCAGATCTTGGCAATTCTTTGAAGTTGTAACAATTTTCTGGAAAACATGAATTTACAAGCTACTTTCAGGGAATGATATGGTGGAGGATGGAGTTGATAATGAGTTACTTTCAGAAGCTAAGAATGCGTGGGCACATCGAGAGTGGTCAATACAATATGTCTTGTTTCCTTCTATGCGGCTCTTCTTCAAGCCCCCAACTTCAATGGCCACAAATGGAACATTTGTGCAGGTATGACTTTTCTTTTATCTTATTATTTTGTGACTTTTTATTATTGTACTATGTCTTTGTTTTTCTGTTGTTCACACAAATCATCGGCACACGTTTTCTGTGCAAATTACGTCAAAGCTAATTTGTTTTTCTGCTGGGAGTCTGCAGTGCCTATATATGTGTTGACAACAGTAGACTGGTGCACTACTGGTAATATTGGGTGTAATATTTTTGTAGGTCGCCTCTCTGGAGAAGCTATACAAGGTTTTTGAAAGATGCTAGAGACACCCACATACGTTTGTGTAAAGGATGGTGTGTATATAATGGTGGTTATAATCTTTTGGCACATTGTTTCACGCATCAGTATATTATCACTCCAACGGCTAAATGATTTTTATCTTGGAATTGTGTTATTACGTTGCTGTTTCTAAACAACAAAACAATTGTCATCTTATTTCAAAAAAAATGTTTCCCACTCTTTTGACCCATGTCAATTTCCAAAATCTGACAACTAGTGCGATTCCGTTGTTAAATGCCACATTTAGCTGTACATATATTAGATACAGATTCAGATTTGCCTAAACATTCAATTCTTTACAAACCGAAAGAAAAAAGCTACAAGAAGAAGTGAATCATGGAGTCGTTTACAGGAAGGAGTTAGAAGTAGCTAGAAATAAAATAAAGGAGCTTCAAAGACAGTTTCAACTCGAGGCAAATCAGACCAAAGGACAACTACTTGGAGTAAACATTGACCCTGTGCATGTAGTAAACAGGTAAAAGCTTACTAAACAGGTAAAAGCTTCCTATGCCAATAAAGGCGGCCTTGGCATTCTATGTGATTTTTGTGGTTAAGGTGTTATTTTATTGGATCTGGATTTAATCGTTAAATAACAACTCTTAGTCTTCTCTTTGACCCAACCAACCTTAGTACTAGAAATGGATCACTTTTGGCTTGTCAATCCCAGTCAACCCTTTTGTTTTTGTGTTTATTCCTTTTTCTTTGAATGAATGGACTTGATGATCAAGAGCCAAGTGGTTATCTTGTCGATCAATGTTCCTCTCTTCTCAAAAACCCTTGTCGCTTCTCTTAACATCAACACCGGTGGTTTTTCTGTGCTTTGAAAGCTTTAATATGTTTACCGTCTGTGCAATCTTACATTGCTAAACTGGAGCATGACAAATGTTCTCATAACTGCACATTATTGCTTCATCACCACTCTCACCGACAACTTGGTTGTCAGGTCCTGATACTGCTTGCTCTGTCTTTAACAGAGACTTCATAGCTCAAAACCAGGTAAGTTCTTTTACTTTAAACTGGTATACGATATCTTTTGGTTTTTGACATTCCTCATGAGTAGGAGTACATGATCATATAATATGAATGACTGAATGAGTTTGAAAGTACGTATACATTGTAGATGGTCAACTGTGATTGCAAAGATTATCTGCATATTGCCTAAAAGAATTTCGATAATTGTTGATCTTTAGATACTGGAAAATGAGTTGAAGACAGGTAAGTTATTTGGCGTCCATAATAGCAGATTTTCTTAAGTTGGCGAAACCTGGCCCTTTGCTCTCTCAGCGTTAGTCCACATGACCCAGTATTTTAGTTACTGCCAGAAGTAAGCAGTTCAGTGTTAGAGATCACATCCAACACATATAATCTACTTTTGCAGCTACTTTGACTTTTGCAAAGCTTGATTAAGACAAGTCACCAATACACATGTTCCACACTTGCACCTGCTACCAAAATTTGACCTGTTAGAACCGTGGCCCATATTGACCCGACTTTGCCACCAACAGTCAACAACAAACGAACAAAATCACAATAATCATGAAGAAAACTAAGATTTTGTTCACTTGGCCTTATGTTATAAAACTACACAGAATGAAAAAAAATAGTCACTAAATGAAAGGAATACTTCACTTCTTGAACAATCAAAAGATCGACCAACATACATAAAGACCGAACTGCCATTGGTGGCCCAAAGGGCACAATACTCGAACTTACAAGGAAATTGTGATTCGTGAGGTGGTTTAATTCCTTTTGAGATACATGATATGTTTGTTTATGTTGTTGAACTACAAACTAATAAAAATAAAGTTCAATAGGAACTTATAAATATCGGTTTCTGGAAAAAACCAAATAAAGGTAAGATTTGACTTTTGAGGTCAAATCTATATTAATCTTCAACTTCAAAGTTAATATAGATATAGTGGTAAACTAAATAATCTAGCATTAACCCAAGTGGTGATGTTATTCTGTCTAATGAGGTTAATCCAATTTTTATTAATGCTATACATATAAATTGGTATTGAAAATGTTACGTGCCTGTTTGACCACAAAGTTTCACTGAATTTTTTAAGCTATTTGTAGGTTAAGGTATTCATATCCAACTTGCAAAAGTGTGGACTGAGCCATAATCATTAACAGCTTCGAACTCATTGAAATATTGGGGCACGGCCAAGCCCAATATGAACTATGGGACATTCGATGATGACCGTGGCTTCAAATGTGAGTTTTGTGGTGTATTGTGCCAGTATATTTGCGTGTTTTGAGGTGCAAGTATATTTGGGTGTGTTTTTCCGATTAGATCATGCACCTATAAAATTTGACAGTGGTGTACCTGGGAGTCAAAATGTCACGAAAGGTTTGATATCTTTACTTATAGTTTCTATTATTAAAGTAAAATAATACAATATCATCAAAGGAAATGTATCTAAGTATTATCGAGAACAAAACATACAAAATAAGTGGGATTTTGTGACGCAATCCTAGAATAAGAAGTAAACTTATTATTGTAACACAAAATCAATTTTCTATCTTATGAATGAATACAATATCTTTTAGATACCTCATTTACTAGACACTCAAGTTGAGATAAACATTCAATAGGATATTACATTATTATGGCTGCAACAAACCACATAAAACATCAATAAATAGGCACCACTTAGATTTCACTACCCACCTTTGGTTTGTAACGAGTATCACTAAGTCGCGCGTTGCAGCGACATCTTTAGTTATTATGATAAATAACTTAACTATAAACGGTCACACATATAAGAACTTTGTACACTAGCTACACAATGGCTTTGCGTTAAGTTGGTTTTTGTAAGGCTTATGTGTAGTTTTGACTTTGTTTAGTACATATGCAAGATTGTGGGTGCATGAAACATAATTGTTTCGGATAATCGTTTATTTCTCTTCACGTTATGATGTTTCGTTTACCAACAAAAAATAGATATTAGTATGAACTTAAAAGTTAATTAGCCATTTTAAATGTAATATAGAGAGCTTCAGCATGAGAAAAGAGAATTGGTTATTAAACTCGATGCAGCTAAGTCCAGAGTAGCGACACTATCTAGATCAAATACAGTTAATGCAAATAAATAGTTAGATAACTCTTGTGACTAATGGACACACACATTTATCTTAATACATAGTTAGATCAAAGTAAGTATATATGTTTGGAAAAGTATACTCCTCTACTTCATTTTGGATGACCAAAACTACTTGTGCTTGTGCAACTCTTTTTGCTTCTCTACTATTGCTAACACATGGCTGCATTAAATCCCTGATTAACTCATGCAATATGTGTTAAAAAACGGTATTAATTGTATTTCTCAAAAATTAATAAACATTGGCTGCTGTAAGAATGTTGACACCAACCAGGACTACTGGCCAAACACGTTGGGGGGATTCGATGACCAATAATTCAATGCCTGCTGCACATTCTGCGGATGCCCAATTGAAGGTCAGTTCTTATTTTTCTTCTATTTTTTTGACTTGGTTTGGTTGCTCAGATGTTTTTAATTAGTAATTAGTTAGCGTGTCAATTATTGCTGAAAAGACAGTAAACATAATAGCCTGGTTTATTGCGGCAACATGTAGATGACCAAGGAACGACAGGTTCCAGCCTAAAGGTATATTTCTGCTCAGTTTTTATTTAATAATCAGTATATATATATAGAATTTTAACTTTTTAAATTGTCTTAGGCCATTAAAAGTTTGAACCCGACCAGTTCCAATCAAGGGAGACCAACAACGTCAGCATTTGGATGAAAAATCTGCACCAACACTTGCAGAAATGAGACCAGGACAAGATTCAAAACTTGCAAAAATGTCCCCAAGACCTTAACTTTTGGGTCAATTCAATCACAAACACCATCTCTCTTTGGGGAAAGAAGATAAATTCCTGCTTTTGGACAACCGCGTAGTGGAGGTCGAGATGGAGGAAGTAGAGCAACCCCTTATGCTCAAACACCTGAAGTAAACGGTGGTAGTAGTACATGACCTACTGGAAATCTGAAGTCGATATCGGCAATGCCTGCATGTAAAGAAAAAACTCATGAAGAACTTAGATGGGAGGATTATCAATCCGGAAATGAAGGTAGTGATCATTTTATTTTATTTTTGTTAGCCCTAGACTCTGCAATTCATACTTCTAAAACAAATCCAAATGACCCATTTGACATTCTTTTCTACCCATTACATGCCAATAATGTATTATTTGTAGTAGTCCATTGGATCTATTTTGAGAATTGCAAAGTACATCAATGGTGGGAATTTTGACGGATAAATGGTATGATGTGCGTATATATCTCACGTTTATTAATAGTGATAAAATAATTGGTTACTTGAACGCGTAAATGCCACTTGGAACTACATTAACTTTCTGCAAAATGGTGTTGCTACATGTATCAGTCCCAAAAGTAACAAATGTGTAACCTATTGATCTCAACATTTTAGTCATTTTTTCATTGCTCCGTACATGTCGGGCTCCTAAAACGTGTGTATGCAATGAGGTTTGTGAATGGCCGCTATTTAAAGTAACCTTATTATCTCGCCTCTTACACATAATAACCCGGTTTTTTGTGCATTGTTTTTACATATATTATCGCACGGATATGCATACCATTTGGACCATTGTGGTGGGATGCAACTGTATCTACAGTTTCCACACGAGCAAAGCCACACAACCAGTTAAAACCAATTAAAAAACCATTAGCCCGCCCAAAATTTTACAATCTAATTTTCTAAGACCTATTTAAAATACTTTTAAGTTAATACAACTTTTCGTCATTACAGGAGGAGAAAAAGACAAAACAGTGCAGAAAATGTTGCCGCCAACAATGAATCGACCCACTTAATTGGATGGTTTAATTATCTGCCCTTTTTTTCTTTGAGGAGCAACTAATTTAAGAAAATGTTTAAACAAAATAGATGTGTTCTTGTGAGTATCTTCAATACATTTGAACTAGAAAGACTTTTTGTCTTCTTTTCAAATCATAGTTTTACTCATGACTCTTTGTTTTGTTGATTAATCATCAATGTTGCATGTGCAGGATATTTCTGTATCGATTCATAGAGGAAGTATGGACTGAGAGCGGGCCTTACGCTATATCAGACATGTTTTTTGTAGTACTCCAGAACTTGATTGGTGGAGGCGTGAGTGTGCTCATGTTTTGTGGTTTATGAGGTTATTAGGTTTTAGCGTTTGTACTTGATTAAGTACATAAGCTAAATCTGATAAGCTCTTTGATTACCAAAAAATTGAGCTTATGAACCTTTTACATTATATATGAATGCTTTTAAGAACTTTAATGTTTAACTTTGAGCTATTTGTTGATGCACTATGATTTGAGGATGAGAAGTTATGATATGCATTGCCAGCCTACTCTTGGTTTGATGTTACTAATATTTTCTGTTCTCGGTGTCAATTAGGTTTAAAGTTTTTTCATTTTTCAAACTTGAACCTATGTAGCAATATATTTTTTAGTTTCTTCCTTTCACATAGTGTCTCCTAGATTGTGAGTCTATTAGAGAGTTCGTAATATCTCCTAATACAAGAGATATAACTATGGGTGTTATAAAATGAAAAACATTTTCTTTTCTCCAATTAGTAGGATTGTTGGACCGTGCTTCCGAGTTTTTGTCGAATCATTGATTTTTTTGAATTACTCAGCTTTCCCGTTGCAAACTAACGACCGTTCCTGCAAATTCCCAACTATGTGCAATAGTTTGTAAGGATGAGTTGTTAAGGAAAATTATGAAAATATATACTCAGCTTACTTTTTACGTTTTTAGCAAAAAGTATCTAATATTTTTTTAACCACGAGACCAAATTAAATGCAAGACACAAAATATACCAAACACCAAGTGGATGTGTCATGTGATGGACACGAACACTACAATCTTACATCGATGAAAGATGAGGACTTTTATGCGTCTGATTTGATTTAGTTAAAGTTAGGACTTGGTTTAGCATTGTGAAAAAAAAAACCTTTGGACTTGGTTTAACAATAATTGTGACTTTTCTGTTTTAGAATATGCGATAAAAATGTATGTTTTTGTAGTTAGTATGTTAGATTATTCTAGGACTTAGCTTATTAGAGTTTATCTTTTTTGACTTAAATTTCCAATTGGAAGTATTTTGTGTGCTTAAAGTGCCCTGTTCATTTTTTTATCTGCTACATACTCATTTCTGTCCCAATTATCACTTTACAAATATGCTTTTTAGCTTATTTCTTTGATGTTTTTGCTTGATATTTGTTTCCTTTAGTAGTTTACAGTATAGTAAATAGCTAATTTACCTTATTTTTGTGCCATATGCATTGGTAGCTTCATGGATTGAGTCTCTAGGACTTGGCCAAGGTGGGTTCATGATAAGGTTTTAAAAGGTACCATTTTGAGGGGTCGTTTAAGTCCTTATTTGATCACTTTTGTATCCGTTATTGCTTAATATCGTTCCTTTTCACTTTTTAGGTCTCTTGAAGGCAAAATGCTGGAATGGCACTTATTTGGACGAAAAGGCGCGAATAAATGAAGAAAATGGCCAAAGTCAAAATCGAGACACTCACAGTTGCTGAAATTAGTAGGCGACGGCGTCAGGTGCTAATTGCGACGCCGTCCCAAGATTTTTGTGACGATTCAGAACTCAAAACTCGTATTTTCAAGTGACGACGTCTAGTTGTGAAAGAGTAGGCCGTCGCTACTCAGACGGCCTAGATGCAATCCAGACGACGTCAGAAGCTAAAGAGGACGACGTCACGGACATAAGGTGACGCCATCGCAAGGTTAACGTGGCCAAGACGAAACCCTAATGACGGCGACACGACGGCGTCACGAAACATAAGGTGACGCCGTCGCATATGTAATCTTATATATAGAATCGGAATTTTTCAGTCTTTGGTGGAAAGTTTTTTGGAGTAAAAACCTAAAACCGAACCTAAGGTGTCTTGTACAGTATTTTAGGGTTTTACACCCTATCTTACATTAAGATAAGTCTTTACTTCATTAATTCAATTATGTCTTTGATTATTTGTGTGTATGCTTGCATGTTCTCCATGTCCGGCTAATTTATTTGTGTGTTTGCTTAGGAAGTATGAAACTTAATTATTGAATATTGATTGGTTGTTTCTTATCTTAGTTGATTAATGATCTAGTAATGCGATAGGTCATTCGTTGTGTACTTAATGCTTGATTCATCTTTGTGAACCTTAGAATATAATTACCTGAGTAGTTGTAGGCTAAACCATCCAAAGAGCGCCTTAGAGTAGGAGTTTATCATCCCTAGTGGGTTTGTAGACGAGACCCTTTGGTAAGTTCAAAGAGTTAGGGAGAAACGCATACCCTACAACTTTAGACACACAACGCAACTAATAATAAGACGTGACAACTCAACCATCAATAGGAGATAATTAAGGAGTAATACAACCTAAGTAAACACATCTTTAAACTATCATACGAGCACACATTAATTAGACATAGACTCCCACAACCTTAGTTTAGATAATTAGATAATAGTAGAGTAATCGGTAGAAATACCAACCCCCCCCCCCAAATCCAATACCTGAGATTCGTACCTTTCCATTTCATAAAATATAAAAAGATAAAAAATAATCTTCCTCAACCTTAACCTTAGCGTAGTAACTCCTTACTAGCATTCCTATTCCCCTAGAGAACGATATCAATACCCGTGGCTTACCCTAATTACTACACTACAACGATTAGGTTCACTGCCTAGGGTGTTATAAAACTTGCTCGAAGAAAAGGAAGTTTCCTTGACCCCGAACGACGCGTGTAGCGTTATCAAGTTTTTGGCTCCGTTGCCGGGGAATAGAATAGCTAGTTAGTAGTCCACCTCGTTTAGGTTCTTTGCTTGATTCCTATCAAGTAAACTTTTTTCTCATTTTTAGCTTCCTCATAGTCTATCGCCCTTCTTCGTGACCTTTGTTCGTAACCATTTTCATTAACTATTCCGTTAGCCGTTATGGAGAACGCGAATCTACCAAAACTGTGACCCAATCAACGAAATCCACTACATAATCTACCCTTACCACTCCAAAATGAGATCTTGAGGTTCCAGCAATATCATGATGAATCATTTCCTGAGGCGTGGACTCGAATTAAATATTTAGTACAAAAAGTCCTTTATCATGGTATTGATTTACTGTTTCCACTACAATTCTTTTACACTCGTATCGCCCACGAAACCCAAAGGAGACTTGACTATGTAGCGGATGGGGATATTTGGGGACGTGGTGTTCGAAATGCATTGGAAACCTTTGAGATTCACGCCCAATTTAGAAGTGGAACATGGGACCCAAAAAACGAATCTTTAGACCTATTTTCAATTTGGAAACTTCGGTCGGAAAGGTTGTTTAGGAAGGAGATGATTAGAGTTGAGGTACCAAGGTGCATGTCATGGTTAGGCGCTACCACAGTACAAAATGAATACATAGGTGATCTTGATAAGATGGAGGATAGAGTAGAAAATCCAATCCCATCGGATAACCCACAAGTCCTACCATCACTTGAGGAACACACATCGCCTATAACTTACCCGGAAGAAGTAGAAGAGACTATAGGAACCCCGATTGTAGAACCTTTTGACCAAACGCCACTAGAGAATGTAGGTTTAGATGCTTGTTATCATGACCTCTCTCTTAGTCCTAGGGAAGTTCCTAATTTTGATGAACCGGAGCCTCAACCAAAAACCTTACCCAATTTTCCGTCTTTAGATGTGAATATGGAATTGAATTAGGCCCCAATCCACCCATCAAAATAAATAATCCGGGTAGTTGCTTGATAAAGGTGGTAGACTCTAGGCCATGTAGAGTGGAAGCCAATATACGAGTAACCCATGACCTTACACACTTATATCACCCATTTATGGTTGATAACAAGAAACATTATGGGTTTAAACCGGGTTTATTAGGTCAAGATGGATCCTTAACTAAGAATCTTTTGAAGTTGATAGAAGATGATCCATTTTTAGGAGGGAGATTTAATTCACCCGCTACACCAATAGACTTAGGTAAGGTTATAATGAATAGAGCACACTCCTTTGAGCATATAAATCACCCATCACCCTCTCCTCACGTAGCAAATTTCCACCCTGAGGGTGTGTATTGCTACTATCACCCTCACTTAAACTTAAGTGTAGGGAAAACTTCCCCTTTATCTGTTAAATAAGGGTAGAGTCAGGTTCGTGACTCGAACAAAAACAAGCGCTCCTTGGGAGGCAACCCATGTGTATTTGTTTTTCATTTTTATTTGTGTGTCGTATATCTTTTATTAATTGTTTATCCTCATGTTTAAATTTGTAAAAATGCTTTATTTTGTTTTTAACCTTGTCTTAATTGCATATAAAGGTATTTTACATAAGGGATAAGTGTAGGGAGGATTACACACGTTTTCAAAAGAAACGTAAACATGAGAATAACAATTAACTAAAAGATATATATGTTTGTTTGTTCGAGTCAAATGCTTGTATCGAGTCATAATGGATGTTTTGCAGAAATTTTTCCAGATTCTAAAGATGTAAATTTTCCAGAATTTTTTCCAGAAAATCGCAGACCAGTTTTTGTCAGGATAACCTGACGGCGTCAGGATTGCAACCTGACGGCGTCAGGAAGGAGTAAAAATATCAGATCATTTTTTTCTCGTTTTCTGAGCTACTTATAAATTTTTGGAATTTTCCAGGTCTTAATTTTCTTAGAAATTCTGTAAACATCCATTCCACAAGCATTATATCCTAGTTTAAATCGAGTCTTATATATATTATTACCGCCGATTTTACGCGAAGGTTTCGTTTGTTTTCTTCAAGTGTGCAGGTTTAGTTTGTCAAGAAGAAGTTACATAAGATTGGAAGGAGCTTTTCACGCAATAATTCTTCTTGAAAAGGATTTAACCACCACTTTACACGGATCCTACCGAGCTAATCAGGGGAGTACTAGTTTCTTTCGTTTTTAATTACCTTCTTTTATCATAACTTTGATACTTTCGGGGAACATTGGGGACAATGTTCAGTTTAAGTGTAGGGAGGGAAAATAAAACGGGAACTTTGAAACTATGCTTATCCTTGACTATTTGCTTTGTCCAATTGTGATTGTGTAATAAACCATGAGAAAATGTCGGTTAGGGTAATTTTGGCACCAAATTTAAAATTTTTATGACATATAGGAGTGGGCCATTAGTCTTAACAAAAGCGTCTCACGGATAGGAAGTTATATGACTAGCACAAAAACCTTTACCACTTAAATTCCACCAAAAATGTGAGGATCGCCCTTAGATTAGTAGGAATTGAAGCATTCATCTTCAATGCTTAGAGTGTGAACCGGTAGTATATTAGATTCTAGAACTTGTTTTGTGATGCATTCCGAGATCGCAAGTGAGGCTACACTTGTGGAGTTAGGAATAACTAAATGATAAGAGGCATTAGGATAAACCCTTGTTTGATACCCGTAATATAATTACTTCTTCCACATCGGTTGAGTAATTCCCCCACACCCTTTGCGTTGTACTCATCTTTAGTACACGATACCCCTAGTTAACCCCTCAGAGCCTATCCTTTTCGCGGTTCTCGTGATGTTTCGGTTTTTCCGGAATATCAATGAAGAGCATTGTTTACACCCCACCCCCAAATATACACCCAAATCGCCTTAGCCTACCCCTTATGCACTCACTTTTAGTGCAAATGTTTGTTATCACTCCAAACCCTTAGTTCAATTATCTAGTTGCTTGCATAAGTTGCTAAGTCGAGTCATATCCTTTGTATACAGTTTTAGGACGATTGGGATTCATGGGAAAAGTTAAAGTTTATGAAATGACGGGAAGGGAACGTTAAAATTCAAATTCCCTTTGTTTGCGTAATAATGTACCCCAAGTGTTTTGATCTTTTCAAATCGGGTCAAATTAGTGTTAGAGTAATAAAAACTCAAGTGTAGGGATATGCCTATAAATCCCTAGTATTTTGATGTTATCATAGAGGATGGTAGAGTAAAAGTGAATGATGAAAAAAAAAAAAAAAAAAATCGAAAAAAATAGAAAAAGAGAAAAGAAAAAAATAGAGTGTGAAAAAAAAATCATACGGGCTACCATCCTACATCTATCTTTGAATTTATGTTTGTTTATTTCCGTTACCTAGAGTTTTAGAGTGTCGAGTCTTGGCTTAGCAACGCCATTCTTCATATGCATTTAACATAGAGATTTTTGACTTACCACCACTAAATAGCCTATCCCACCAAACCCTTGTTTCCCTACCGTAAGCCTAACATTACAACCCTTTAAAAGACCTCTTTGATAGTCTTTCCTAGGTGCTTACGCCAAAGTGATGGAGGTTTGATCTATTCTCAAGCCTATGGTAATCTATGTACTAGGACCGGTTAATGAGTGTTTATCTTCCATTTCCTATTTGTTATATTTCATATATACACCCGAGAGAGAGATGTGAGTATCCAAACACCCCATGTGAGGTGCTAGTATGTAATTTCCGTGCTTGTTATGACTTTTGCGGGACTTATATGTGTTGTGGACTGTTTTGAATTAATGCTTCATGACCCCTAACTTATAAATTAATTGGCTAAAAGCACATTTGCTTGAGGACAAACATATAACAAGTGTAGGGATATTTGATAAGGTTTTAAAAGGTACCATTTTGAGGGGTCGTTTAAGTCCTTATTTGATCACTTTTGTATCCGTTATTGCTTAATATCGTTCCTTTTCACTTTTTAGGTCTCTTGAAGGCAAAATGCTGGAATGGCACTTATTTGGACGAAAAGGCGCGAATATATGAAGAAAATGGCCAAAGTCAAAATCGAGACACTCACAGTTGCTGAAATTAGTAGGCGACGGCGTCAGGTGCTAATTGCGACGCCGTCCCAAGATTTTTGTGACGATTCAAAACTCAAAACTCGTATTTTCAAGTGACGACGTCTAGTTGTGAAAGAGTAGGCCGTCGCTACTCAGACGGCCTAGATGCAATCCAGACGACGTCAGAAGCTGAAGAGGACGGCGTCACGGACATAAGGTGACGCCGTCGCAAGGTTAACGTGGCCAAGACGAAACCCTAATGACGGCGACACGACGGCGTCACGAAACATAAGGTGACGCCGTCGCATATGTAATCTTACATATAGAATCCGAATTTTTCAGTCTTTGGTGAGAGGTGCTAATTGCGACGCCGTCCCAAGATTTTTGTGACGATTCAAAACTCAAAACTCGTATTTTCAAGTGACGACGTCTAGTTGTGAAAGAGTAGGCCGTCGCTACTCAGACGGCCTAGATGCAATCCAGACGACGTCAGAAGCTGAAGAGGACGGCGTCACGGACATAAGGTGACGCCGTCGCAAGGTTAACGTGGCCAAGACGAAACCCTAATGACGGCGACACGACGGCGTCACGAAACATAAGGTGACGCCGTCGCATATGTAATCTTACATATAGAATCCGAATTTTTCAGTCTTTGGTGGAGAGTTTTTTGGAGTAAAAACCTAAAACCGAACCTAAGGTGTCTTGTACAGTATTTTAGGGTTTTAAACCCTATCTTACATCAAGATAAGTCTTTACTTCATTAATTCAATTATGTCTTTGATTATTTGTGTGTATGCTTGCATGTTCTCCATGTCCGGCTAATTTATTTGTGTGTTTGCTTAGGAAGTATGAAACTTAATTATTGAATATTGATTGGTTGTTTCTTATCTTAGTTGATTAATGATCTAGTAATGCGATAGGTCATTCGTTGTGTACTTAATGCTTGATTCATCTTTGTGAACCTTAGAATATAATTACCTGAGTAGTTGTAGGCTAAACCATCCAAAGAGCGCCTTAGAGTAGGAGTTTATCATCCCTAGTGGGTTTGTAGACGAGACCCTTTGGTAAGTTCAAAGAGTTAGGGAGAAACGCATACCCTACAACTTTAGACACACAACGCAACTAAGAATAAGATGTGACAACTCAACCATCAATAGGAGATAATTAAGGAGTAATACAACCTAAGTAAACACATCTTTAAACTATCATACGAGCACACATTAATTAGACATAGACTCCCACAACCTTAGTTTAGATAATTAGATAATAGTAGAGTAATCGGTAGAAATACCAACCCCCCCCCCCAAAATCCAATACCCGAGATTCGTACCTTTCCATTTCATAAAATATAAAAAGATAAAAAATAATCTTCCTCAACCTTAACCTTAGCGTAGTAACTCCTTACTAGCATTCCTATTCCCCTAGAGAACGATATCAATACCCGTGGCTTACCCTAATTACTACACTACAACGATTAGGTTCACTGCCTAGGGTGTTATAAAACTTGCTCGAAGACAAGGAAGTTTCCTTGACCCCGAACGACGCGTGTAGCGTTATCAGTTCACGAGTCATTATATTGTACTTTCTTATTTGTAGTTTGTATCTCTTTGCCGAGTGATGCTTAATTCCTTAATATATGACCAGCTTCTAAATTTCCTTCTCTTGAGAAAGGATTATCTAAAACGACAAAATAACGTATAAGACTATAAGCAGCTGAGATATAGCAAACTATGTACAGCTTTTATAGACATGACACAAGAAGCATTATATCTTGAACCAGTAAGGCTAAAACAAAAATGAAACCATCATAAAAAACAAAGAGTTGCATGGTTCTAGAACACAAATATTGTGCTTCACAGTCCTATCAAAGGTCGATCCATCCAGTACACTATTCAATTTAAGTCTATCTTTATTGATTTTAGTTTTTGAATCTTTTTTTTCACTTGATCTAATGAGTGTTTTGATTGTTATTTCAGGTTTCCCGTCAATGATATTCCATCATAATGAGATTAGATAAATTCTTGAAACTAAGATGTCTTTGCCTTACCTTATTTGAAACAACTTAACCTATTTTATATGAAACTTTTTAGTTTATTACTAAGCCAATAATCCATCCATTACCACTTCATGTGTAAGTCTGGTAATTAAATTCAATTTTCTGATGTATCCATTACGTAAAACGTAAGACTTTTGAACAAGAAATGCATAAGAACAGGTTTACGTTGACTGACTTGCTAACTGAAAGCCGCGTTCGATACTTGGTATGCATTTGATCTTATATGTAGTTAGAACATGTTAAGACTGATATAGATCATCACCATAAAAATTCATTACTCGATAAAGAAATTCTCAAACTTATACTAAAAAATCTATTATTATATGCTCTTTTTTGCATGGGGTCGCGTTTACATGTGAGGCAATTTTAACAAGCATACTCGCAAGTAACAAGTAAAACTATGCAGCATGTGACTGATCATTTAATTATAACTGACTTTTAGACGGTTATTTGCGGTCACTTTCGAATGCACGTAGCTTAGGTCATTTGGAAATGTGCAAAATCCTTGAGGCGCATGGAGGAATTGATCTCGTAATTTACCCCTTTGAGCATAAAAAATGGTAAGCAAAACTAGGCATGCCAGTAAAACAGCGTTTAAACCAGTCAAGTGTTTATTGTTTCAGACCAATACAATTATTGGGCGATAGTATTCATGTGTTCTTCTTTTTCATGTGTTCATCTTTTACCAATGACATTGATATGATATACTCTTACATTCTAATTACGTGATTTCTCTGTAAACTCCAGAATTCGTGGACTTCCTTCTTCTAGCCTTCTGTGTTCAAATGCAACTTCAGGCCATTTGGAGATGGTGTAATAAACACATTTCAGTGTGTGACAAATGAAAGTAATGTGCAAGTATGCTCATGGTTTTTTGGATTTTGTGCATTCTTATATTTTAGAACTTGAGTACCCTGTGTGCAACTTTTAGAAAAATAATGTTGCCAAGACTGACCATATGCAAATATGGAAATCACGTATGAACATCTAAATATGTTGTATTATTAACCATCCACGCAAACCATACAATTATTTATAATTCTTAACAAAAATAAATAAATAAATAAAACCAACAACTAAAAACCAAAGAAACAATTGTTTTATAATATTGTTTGACAGTTCCAAAAAAATGTATTTTAGTTAACAAAAAACAGCAAACAACTAATTATAAGTCATGCCCGCCCATTGGGCGGGCTTCGAAAACTAGTATATATATATATATATATATATATATATATATATATATATATATATATATATATATATAGGGTAAAGTTAAAATAAAAAGACAAATATCCGTAAAAAGAATAAAAAGAGTTGTTTTTTTTTAAAAATTTTCCAAAAATTCCGAAAAAAATCCACAAGATCGGGTATGTTGGTGCATAAAACTTTTGTGAAAACATTTTTTATAATTTTGAGTTTTGATACGTTTTTTTTAATGCACAAAAAACGAATTTTGATGCGCAAAAAATTTTGATGCACAAAATTTTCAACTTGTTTTAGTTAGATGCGCAATGTTATTTTGATGAAAAAAGTCAAAAGAAGTTGGGTGCAAAAACCAATTTTTGATGCACAAAAAAATGATTTAATGCGCAAACGTATTTTTTCATAATTTTTTTTTGGAAAAAATATCAACTTTTAGAAAAA
>BPTQ01000007.1:106475137-106530137 GCA_019973895.1 Chrysanthemum seticuspe | reverse complement strand
TCGGATAATCGCCATCAAACAAGTAAGTATTTTTTTTCTAATCAGTTCTTAATCTTCTTAATTTATCCCGAGCTTTTTTTTTATTTGATTTTTGCTAGACAATTGATCAAATATGAGTTGTTTAATTTGTTCATGAATTTATTCAGGTAGATTGACATTTGTTCTTTAAAATAAGTGTTTTGCAATTTACCAAACCCTCTAAATATGGTATGTTCGTTTATACATGTCAAAAGCCATGCATATTTATCAATGGTTGTCATTGCTCTTCTAAACATTACATTTTCCATTAGTGGCCAAATCAGCTCTGATGTGAGTGATTTCTCAACTATAGAAAACATGAGGTAATGATTTATGCTATTTACTAAATTCAGCTAATTTCTTTTGGATGATATGTTTAATAGGCCGCTGAGGATCTATACATATAGTTTGTTGCTTTCGAGAAACAGTACGGTGATCGAGAGGGCATTAAAGATGCAATTGTTGGGGAAAGAAAGTTTCAATAGGAGGAGGAAGTTAGAAGAATCTTGCGGAATTATGATTCATGGTTTGATTATATACGACTAGAGGAGAGTGTGGGAAACAAATAGAGGATCCGAGAGGTTTATGAGAGAGCAATTGGTAATGCAGCTCCAGCAGATGAATTTTTTTTCTTGGCAATGATACGTTTACTTATGGATTAATTATGCTTTGTATGAAGAGCTTGATGCACAAGATGTTCAACAAACCACGGATGCGTATAATGAGTGCTTAAAGCTAATTCCTCACAAGAAGTTCTCTTTTGCAAAAGTATGGTTATTGACTGCCCAGTTTGAAATCAGGCAGTTAAATCTCTCGGGTGCACGTGCAATTCTTGGGAATGCAATTGGGATTGCTTCTGAAGATAAGGTATAGACTGAACTTCCAAGTTATTAAGCATTTTGCTGAATTTTATAGTATGTTCTTGGTCTGACTACTCAAAATGACAAATTTTCAAGAATTATATTGAGATTGAGCTGCAGCTTGGTAACATGGACCGTTGTCGGAAGCTATACGAAAAGTATTTGGAGTGGTCACCTGAGAATTGCTATGCATGGAGCAATTATGCTGAGTTGGAAAGATCTTTAATGGAGACTGAGCGTGACCGAGCCATTTTTTTGCTTGCAATTGCGCAACCTGCACTAGACATGGCAGAATTATTGTGGAAGGTAAATACTTCTTTTTATAACCTTAGTTGTATGGTAAGTTCTCATATCTGAAAACTATAGTGAGAGTTTCAGATTTTGCATCTCTGTTTCTATTGCAGCCTTTGTAAATGAGCACACCATACTTTATTGTAACTTTGTTGTTAGACTATAATGGTTTTTAATTTAAATCGGATGGTCGTGTCAAATAGCTGCATTCATTTACGTGATCTTTTCTTGATAACTACAATGGTGAAACAATCAGTTCAATATTTTTACAGGTACATCAGAAGGACAACCATTGTCATAAATGAGATTGAACCCAACGAGTGGACTTGGATCACAATCATCGATGTCTCAAACAAAAGGAACATGTGTGTTCACAATAGTATCCACGCTCATTTGTAAACAATGGATAATGAGTTGGGTTAATTTTATTCATAGTACTCATGTTACGTTTTTTATGTCTATGTGATTCTAAGTGTGCCGCCATCACTGGATGAATCGGAAAGAGGGATGGATATACCACCTGTCTGGTGTCGTTGACGCAGGGTGCGCAAACTCCTGCAACAAAGAATTCAGGAACATGTACTTGACATACAGGTCTGTCAAACATACTGACCTATGCTACTTTGATTACCTGGTTTGCATATTCATTTTGCTAAATGTTATCTTCCGATAGAGAATTCATTGAATGAACATGACTCTTAACGTATCAGAAACGCGATCCGAGACAAATAGCAGACCAAACCTGAGACGCCAACAAGGTCCAACAGCTACAGTTCCACAAACGGGGAGATCAGATGGCTCTGCAGCAAGGGTCGTGGCCAGAGGTATTGTCAACTGGATGTATACCATTATTGTTGAGCCATCTTGCTACGATTTTCATTACTATATGTCAGATGCTTATATATTCTTTATTTGATTTAAAGGGCCTCGGCTAGAATATGAGGCATTTGGGCTAATTTTTTCTATAAATACACCCTATTATTAACACATTATAAACATCAAACTGTGTACCGTATGGAGAATTTTATTGCCTTTATTCAGCAGCTAATCAACAAGGCTCTATTGCCTTTATTCAGCAGCTAATCAACAAGGCTCTGTAATCCCTATGTATCTTACCTATATTTACAAGCTTTTCTAAATGCTATCTATCAGTTATTTATTTTGTTTGTGGATATTTACACCCTCATCACTTCTAACCAGTTAATTTCTAATATCAGAAAGAGCAGCTTTTAAAGATATGTTTCATGACAGGTAAGGATAGCCTTTTACTTATGGTCAGTATGCTAAAAGTTTCTTAAGAATACTTTTTCAATTACCACATTAGTCATTCATGAACAAATAAGATCTGACAAACTATGTTTGGTGTCAAACTGACCCATTTGTCAAATTTTGATATGTTCCCTTTTGGACCCGTAACCAAACTGCCATCCTACCCATTTTGCCACATGTATTCATATGTTATTTTGTGATGGCAGGTTTTTGTAGCTATTAAAAGTGGCACAAAGGCAATGAAGGATATGATGATCACTATCAAAGAAATACAACACTGTTTAGATGAACTTGATGAGACAATTGATTCACAAAAGCAAGTAGAAAAAGTCATCGATACTTCTTCATTTTACTTTGGTTTTGTCGCATATAATTTTATATTAAGTATAAAATGTTAAGCTCAGCCTAATATCTGGTTGCTTAAATGGGATTGTTTGGTTTTCAGGGCCAGTTTCGTCATATGATGAATTTGATAAAGATCTCGAAGATGAGTTGGATAAACTCATGGAAGAAAGTGAAAAGTCATCACTTGATAACAACACCTCAAATATTGTATTAGAATATATAACGAGGGTCTAATTTATTGATTGCCGGCATATGCTCCTCCCTGTTTTACATCTCTTACATGTGTCTTAACTCTTACCGGCTTTATCTCACAAGTCTACCAGAATTACTTACCAACTTTTTTTTTTATTTGCAGGTGGATCCTGGTGAAGTAGACGATGATCTAGAAACTGAGGTTGCAGAGGAATGCGCAAAATATGGGACAGTCACGAGGGTCTTGATATTTGAGATAACATAGCCGAATTTTCTAGTTGACGAAGCGGTTAGGATCTTTGTGCAATTCGAAAGATCAGAGCAAGCAACAAAAGCACTTGTTGATCTTGAAGGTCGGTTTTTTGGGGGTAGAGTAGTAAAAGCTACTTTTATGAAGAGGAAAGGTTTAATACCAATGAGTTAGCTCCGATGCCTGGGGAAACTCCAGGTTTTGTTTAAAGTATACAATAAATTCGCAATGCCATGTTTTGTTGCTGACATTTTTTTCATTATCCTTTGGACACTGCAACATGATTTATGTAAGTTTGATTATGTAGAAGCAGCTTTATCGAATCTAGATCTTTAAGGTTTGCTATTTTGGGTTGCGTTCAAATTCGAACTTCCTTTTAACCAATGGCTTCAGTTATATTTTTGTTTCAGAAGAATCCAATAGCAGTTCTATTAGATATCAACTCCCAAGTGCTAACTTATGTTTGTAACTTGTTATGTGAAATCAGTTTGGTAATTACAATGATTGCTAAACACCATTGTACATATGTTAGCTTTTGAATAAGTGTAATCAGAAAAGAGATTTTATCAGAATTATGTTTGAATGATACACTTCTGATTTCAGTCTTGTGAAGTTTGGGACATTTTTTACCATTATTATAGTTGTGGCCATTAGTTATGAAGTTTGGGATAAACAACACATTTTACTCGTCTTCAGTGTATCCGAAAGCAACTTCTGGAACTTCATCCTATAGTTCGAGTCTTGACTGTTGCAAAATTTAGTGCACTTGTGGGATTAGTTCACACCTTGAAATGGGTTAGGAGGTACGGAGTGTACACCCATAAGGTCCATGAACACCCTGACTCTAATAGTGGTTTGCATTGGTAGTGCTAGTAGAAAGTACTGCTGGTGAAAGTACTGCTTGAGGAAAGTACTGCTTGTGGAAAGTACTGCTTGTGGTTTCCACTGATAAGCAGTGTTTCCACTAATAGGCAGTGTTTCCACTGATAGGCAGTGTTTCCACTAAAGTGGTGTATCCACTGCTAGTGCTATGAAAGTACTGATAAGCAGTGCTTCCACTGATAGGCTGTATTTCCACTGCAAGTGAAAGTACTGCTAGTGGAAAGTACTGCTTATGGAAGGTACTGCTAAATGGCAGTTACAACTGCTTAATGACCACGTTTAATTGGTCATGTAACCACTAACGACTATAATGGGGATAGTTATGAGGTGATTAATGGGCCGATTAATCCTCATAATTCCATTTAAACGGTTGAGAGTAATCTCCTATAAATAGGAGATCTAATTATGCATGAAAAACACAGAAAACGTAAACACTTATTAGCGAAAGGGTTATAGAATTGTGCCTAATTCTCTAACTGCATTTGATCTTATCCCAAGTAGATATTCGTGATACCCAGGCATTAGGGTCGAATAGTTTACTTTGGAAAGTGATCACACGATTCCAAGTGATATCCGGTAACCACCTAGTGGTATTGCTACTGTCATTGATTGTCTTAACCCTGATCTGGGAGATATATACACCAACAATCAAAGTAAACTATTTTGTGATAATCAATGGTTGCTGCTGCAATGAAACACATGGCTTCAAACTTTGCCAAGCTTGATAAGTTTGAAGGGGTGGACTTTAGGAGATGGCAGAAGAAGATGCACTTCTTGCTTTCCAGCATGAGTGTGGTGTATGTGCTGACTACTCCAATTCCTGATGATGGGGATGATGCTACTGTGGAGCAGATCAGAAGGAGGAGCAAATGGGAGAATGATGACTACATATGCAGAGGTCTTATTCTCAATGGTATGTCTGATATTTATCAGAACTTTGAATATTCCAAAGAACTGTGGGATTCCTTGGATGCCAAATATATGGCTGAGGATGCATCAAGTAAGAAGTTCCTTGTTAGTAATTTCACAAATTACAAAATGACTGATTCAAGACCAGTTATGGAACAATACAATGAACTTCTTGGAATACTTGGAAGGTTTACACAACACCATATGAACATGGATGAGGCTATCAAAGTCTCTTGTGTCATTGACAAACTCCCTCCTTCATGGAAAGATTTCAAGCATACATTGAAACATATGAAGGAGGAGTTAACTGTTGGCATATGTGGCCCAGTAGCAGGGTTAGATAATCAACTTCAGCAGAAACAACAATAGTCAGTAGTAACAAATACCACTTGGTGGTTACCGGATATCACTTGGAATCGTGTGATCACTTTCCAAAGTAAACTATTCGACCCTAATGCCTGGGTTACACGAATATCTACTTGGGATAAGACCAAATGCATTTATGGAATTAGGCACAATTCTATAACCCTTGCGCTTATAAGTGTTAATGGTTTTCTGTATCTTTTACATGCATAAACATATCTCCTATTTATAGGAGGTTACTCTCAACTGTTCAAATGGAATTATGAGGATTAATCGGCCCATTAATCACCTCATAACTGTCCCCATTATAGCCGTTCGTGGTTACATGACCAATTAAACGTGGTCATAAAGAAGTTGTAACTGCCATTTAGCAGTACTTTCCATAAGCAGTACTTTCCACTAGCAGTACTTTCCACTTGCAGTGGAAATACAGCCTATCAGTGGAAGCACTGCTTATCAGTACTTTCATAGTACTAGCAGTGGATACACCACTTCAGTGGAAACACTGCCTATCAGTGGAAACACTGCTTATCAGTGGAAACCACAAGCAATACTTTCCACAAGCAGTACTTTCCACAAGCAGTACTTTCACCAGCACTACCAATACAAACCACTATTAGAGTCAGGGTGTTCATGGACCTTATGGGTGTACACTCCGTACCTCCTAACCCAGTACAAGGTGTGAACTAATCCCACAAGTGCACTAAATTTCCAACAATCCTCCCCAAATTTAGTTCACTTCCTTTGCATGAAAAATAAACATCAATCAAAACATGTGCATAAACGAAAATGTCCTGAGGATTGAATTTTCATCTTAGTAAATTACACGTTCAAATATTCGAGAATCAGGGTGTTCTAAGAATTGAACCCTTCAACCCATTTGAATACCTGAAGATAAAATAAACACAAGTTTTCAAACACTTATCAGCTCCTGACACTATACAAGCCATGTGTCCATATCCAAATTCATAAAAGTTGTAAAAGCTAAAAGTCCAAAGCTTCCTGAAGCGGCAAAACTTCAACATTTACATAGGTGGTTCCTCTTCAGTCATGCTCCTGCTAAGCACTTTTTCAAAGAAATTTAACCATTAAGAAGTAAAGACTTCATCCTCCTTTCAGCAGGTTCTGAGCACAACCTTGGGATGTAAATAAAACATGTGCTCCAGTCCACTGAATGTTCAGCTTTCCACATTGAACTCAGCTCCCAAGTTTCCTTAGGAGGGAGTTGGGTGTCCTAGCATTCAGTGACTAAGTTGGACTTAAAACCATCCCTTTAGCAGACTTTATAACCAAGTCTCTAGCCACACCCTTCGTCAAGTGATCAACTAAGTTCTGTTGAGATCTCACAAACTCTATAGATACCACCCCATTCATGATAAGCTCACGAATCATGCTATGTCTGACACCTAAGTGTCTAGACTTACCATTGTACATCTGGCTATAAGCCTTAGCCAATGTAGCTGCACTATCACACCGGATAGAAATAGGTGCTATAGGTTTAGGCCACAATGGAATCTCAAGAAGCAAGTTTTTCAACCATTCAGCTTCTTTACCAGCAGCTGCTAAGGCCACAAATTCATATTCTATTGTTGAACTGGTGATGCAAGTTTGCTTCTTGCATGCCCAAGAAATTGCACCTCCACCAAGTAGGAATACCCAGCCACTGGTAGACGAATTGTCTTCAGTGTTACTGATCCAACTTGCATCAGTGTATCCTTCCAACACTGATGGGTAACCAGTATATGAGAGACTATAATCCATAGTTCTCTTCAAATACTTCAGTACCCTTTGAACTGCTTGCCAGTGATGAGCACTAGGATTACTAGTATACCTGCTCAATTTTCCCACTGCAAAACCAATGTCAGGTGTTGTACAAGTCATGGCATACATCAGGCAGCCAATTACCCTAGAATACTCAAGTTGAGATACAGCCTTGCCATGATTAGGCATCAGCTTCTCACAAGTATCCATAGGTGTACTCACTGGAGTACAATCAAAGTAATTGAATTTCCTCAGTACCTTCTCAATATAATGAGACTGAGAGATAGAAATTCTATTACTTTCATGTTTAATCCTTATACCAAGGATAACATCAGCCTCCCCCATGTCTTTCATGGAGAACCTTGATGACAAAAATTCCTTTGTCAGGTCAACCTAATTTTGGTCAGTGCCAAAGATCGACATGTCATCAACATATAGACAAATGATGACTCCTTTACCAGATTCATCAAATTTGCTATATACACATTTGTCAGCTTTGTTAAGAACATAACCACTAGACAAAACCACTTCATCAAATTTTTGATGCCATTGCTTAGGTGCCTACTTCAGACCATAAAGAGACTTAATCATTTTACACACCTTGTTTTCATTGCCTGGCATGATGAAGCCCTGAGGTTGGTTCATATAAACCTCCTCTTCCAATTCACCATTCAAGAAAGCTGTTTTCACATCCATCTGATGAATAACCAGATTGTGAATAGATGCCATAGCAATCAGCAGTCTTATGGTACTGATACGAGCCATAGGGGCATAAGTATCAAAATAGTCTATTCCTGACTTTTGTTTAAAGCCTTGAATGACTAGTCTAGCCTTGAACTTTTCAATAGTTCCATCTACCTTCATTTTCCTTTTGAAAATCCATTTGCAACCCAGAGGTTTGCAACCAGGAGGTAGATCAACCAACACCCAAGTGTTGTTGCCCATGATGGAATCCATCTCATCATTGATTGCTTCTTTCCAGAAAGCAATGTCCTGGGACTTCATTGCTTCTTCAAATGTCTTGGGATCATCCTCAACAATGAAGCAATATGAGTATTGGTCAGAGACCTCATCCCTAGTTCCTTCAACTAAGTATAGTTGAAACTCAGGTCCAAATGACTTTGGAGTCCTGACCCTTTTGCTCTTCCTGAGCACAGGTTCAGGTTGTTGAACCACAACCTCATCAGGGACCACTGATGGTTCACCATCAGGGACCTCTGATACACCAGTGTCATGAGTTCCATTAGGAATCCTCTGACTTGATCTAAGGACTGATGAGAATCTATTCTCATCAAAATCTGCATCCCTTGATTCAATTATTGAGTTAATTGAAACATATTCATTAGGTTCAATAACATAGAACCTAAAAGCCTTGGAATGCTCAGCATATCCAACAAAGATGCAGTTAATGCCTCTTTCACCCAAAGTTTTCATCTTTGGATCAGGGAGTCTTACAACAATCCTACAACCCCAGACCCTGAGATAGTTCAGGTTGGATTTCCTTTTAGTCCAGAGTTCATAAGGGGTAACCTTGTTCCTTTTGTTGGGAACCCTATTTAGCAAATAGCAAGCTGTTAACATAGCTTCACCCCAGAACCCTTGACTCAGTCCTGAATAGGACAACATGGAATTAACCATCTCCTTCAGCACCCTGTTTTTCCTTTCAGAAATACCATTTTGCTGAGGAGTATAAGGGGCAGTCGTTTCATGGATTATTCCAACAGACTGAAAGTACTGAGTATCCATGTACTTACCTCCCCTATCAGTCCTTAATCTTTTGATCAAAGACCCAAGTTGTAATTCAACTTCAGTTTTAAACACTTTGAATTTATCTAATGCTTCATCCTTGGTATGTAAAAGATAGACATAACAAAATCTAGAAGCATCATCAATAAATGTCACAAAGTACTTCTTATTCCCGAAAGAAGGAGTGGCATGCAAATCACACAGATCACTGTGAATGAGCTCCAAGATCTTAGTCTCACGACTAACACCCTGAAAGGGTTTCTTGGTTATCTTGGTCAACATGCAAGTATTATACTTTTCAGTGTCCATGTCAAATGCAGGGATTAAACCATCCCTAGACATATCTTGCATTCTTTTATAGTGAACATGGCCAAGTCTAGCATGCCAAATGGTAGAGTCAGTCTGGTCATATGTGGTCACAAAAGCTGAAATAACACTATCAGTGGTAATATTAAGCCTGCACATTTGATTACATAAATAACCAAAACCAATAAAAACACCATGCTTAGAAAGCAAAAATTTATCAGACTCAATAACTTGTTTATATCCATGATTATTCAAAACACTACTTGAAACCAAGTTTTTCCTTATATCAGGAACATGAATAACATTAAACAAAGTTACAATCTTTCCAGAACTAAACCTAAGATCTACACAACCACGACCATGCACCAAGGTTGTTGAATCATTTCCCATGTGAAGAATAGAACCATCATTCAGTGACTCATAAGTCTTGAACCAGCTTCTATCTTTACACACATGAACTGTTGCACCAGAGTCAACCCACCACGCAACATCATCATCCTGCACATAAAAATATTCAGATACATATGTAACATAATAAATCTTAAAAGACTTATTAAACATATTCTGACCTTTCAGTGAGTTGGCTGAACCACCACTCCCTGAACCATTAGTGCCTGATCCATTGGCTTTACCACCAATTTTAACACCTTTGCAGTCCCTTTTAATGTGACCAGTCTTGCCACATTTCCAACAAGTAGGAGTTGCCTTCTTGTTAAGATCTGCCTTTGTGTTATCATGATATTTGCGTTTGCCTTTGTTATCATTGTACCTGGTGGAGTTGTTATGCTCCACCATATTGACAATAGATGGTCCAGTAGCATTGCTACTCTTTGGCTTGTCATTATCCTGCACCTTGAGAGATTCCTCAATGCGCAGATGACTGCCCAACTCAACCAGAGTTAACTCCTCCTTCTTATGTTTCAAGGTATGCTTGAAATCTTTCCAATAAGGAGGGAGTTTGTCAATAACATAAGAGACTGAAATAGCCTCATCCATGTGCATATTGTGTTGTGTAAACCTTGCAAGTATTCCAAGAAGTTCATTGTATTGTTCCATAACTGGTCTTGAATCAGTCATTTTGTAATTTATGAAATTACTAACAAGGAACTTCTTACTTGATGCATCCTCAGCCATATATTTGGCATCCAAGGAATCCTACAGTTCTTTGGAAGATTCAAAGTTCTGATAAATATCAAACAAAGAATCAGACATACCATTCAGAATAAGACCTCTGCATATGTAGTCATCATTCTCCCATTTGCTCCTCTTCCTGATCTGCTCCACAGTAGCATCATCACCATCATCAGGAATTGGAGTAGTCAGCACATAGACCACACTCATGCTTGACAGCAAGAAGTGCATCTTCTTCTGCCACCTCCTAAAGTCCACCCCTTCAAACTTGTCCAGCTTAGCAAAGTTTGAAGCCATGTGTTTCATTGCAGCAGTTGCCATTGATTATCACAAAATAGTTTACTTTGATTGTTGGCGTATGTGGCCCAGTAGCAGGGTTATAATCAACTTCAGCAGAAACAACAATAGTCAGTAGTAACAAATACCACTTGGTGGTTACCGGATATCACTTGCAATCGTGTGATCACTTTCCAAAGTAAACTATTCGACCCTAATACCTGGGTTACACGAATATCTACTTGGGATAAGACCAAATGCAGTTATGGAATTAGGCACAATTCTATAACCCTTGCGCTTATAAGTGTTAATGGTTTTCTGTATCTTTTACATGCATAAACAGATATCCTATTTATAGGAGGTTACTCTCAACTGTTCAAATGGAATTATGAGGATTAATCGGCCCATTAATCACCTTATAACTGTCCCCATTATAGCCGTTAGTGGTTACATGACCAATTAAACGTGGTCATAAAGAAGTTGTAACTGTCATTTAGCAGTACTTTCCATAAGCAGTACTTTCCACTTGCAGTGGAAATACAGCCTATCAGTGGAAGCACTACTTATCAGTACTTTCATAGTACTAGCAGTGGATACACCACTTCAGTGGAAACAATGCCTATCAGTGGAAACACTGCTTATCAGTGGAAACCACAAGCAGTACTTTCCACAAGCAGTACTTTCACCAGCACTACCAATACAAACCACTATTAGAGTCAGGGTGTTCATGGACCTTATGGGTGTACACTCTGTACCTCCTAACCCATTACAAGGTGTGAACTAATCCCACAAGTGCACTAAATTTTCCAACATTAACTCTTGTTGAGTTGGGCAGTCATCTGCGCATTGAGGAATCCCTCAAGGTGCAGGATAATGACAAACCAAAGAGTAGCAATGCTACTGGTGAATCTGTTGTCAATATGGTGGAGCATAACAACTCCACCAGGTACAATGATAACAAAGGCAAACGCAAATATCATGATAACACAAAGGCAGATCCTACCAAGAAGGCAACACCTACTTGTTGGAAATGTGGCAAAACTGGTCACATTAAAAGGGACTGCAAGGGTGTTAAAGTTGGTGGTAAAGCCAATGGATCAGGCACTAATGGTTCAGGGAGTGGTGGTTCTTCCAACTCATTGAAAGGTCAGAATATGGTTAATAAGTCTTTTCAGATTTATTATGTTACATATGTATCTGAATCTCATTATGTGCAGGATGATGATGTTGCGTGGTGGGTTGACTCTGGTGCAACAGTTCATGTGTGTAAAGATAGAAGCTGGTTCAAGACTTATGAGTCACTGAATGATGGTTCTATTCTTCACATGGGAAATGAGTCAACAGCCTTGGTGCATGGTCGTGGTTGTGTAGATCTTAGGTTTAGTTCTGGAAAGATTGTAACTTTGTTTAATGTTATTCATGTTCCTGATATCAGGAAGAACTTGGTTTTGAGTAGTGTTTTGAATAATCATGGATATAAACAAGTTATTGAGTCTGATAAATTTGTGCTTTCTAAGCATGGCGTTTTTATTGGTTTTGGTTATTTATGTAATCAAATGTGCAGGCTTAATGTTACCACTGATAGTGTTATTTCAGCTTTTGTGACCACATATGACCAGACTGACTCTACCCTTTGGCATGCTAGACTTGACCATGTTCACTATAAAAGAATGCAAGATATGTTTAGGGATGGTTTAATCCCTGCATTTGACATGGACACTGGAAAGTGTAAAACTTGTATGTTGACCAAGATAACCAAGAAACCTTTTCAGGGTGTTAGTCGTGAGACTAAGGTCTTGGAGCTTATACACAGTGACCTGTGTGATTTGCATGCCACTCCTTCTTTGGGGAATAAGAAGTACTTTGTGACATTTGTTGATGATGCTTCTAGATTTTGTTATGTCTATCTGTTACATACCAAGGATGAAGCATTAGATAAATTCAAAGTATTTAAAACTGAAGTTGAATTACAACTTGGGTCTTTGATCAAAAGATTAAGGATTGATAGGGGAGGTGAGTACATGGATACTCAGTACTTTCAGTCTGTTGGAATTATCCATGAAACGACTGCCCCTTATACTCCTCAGCAAAATGGTATTTCTGAAAGGAAAAACAGGGTGCTGAAGGAGATGGTTAATTCCATGTTGTCCTATTCAGGACTGAGTCAAGGGTTCTGGGGTAAAGCTATGTTAACAGCTTGCTATTTATTAAATAGGGTTCCCAACAAAAGGAACAAGGTTACCCCTTATTAACTCTGGACTAAAAGGAAACCCAACCTGATCTACCTCAAGGTTTGGGGTTGTAGGGTTGTTGTAATACTCCCTGATCCAAAGATGAAAACTTTGGGTGAAAGAGGCATTGACTGCATCTTTGTTGGATATGCTGACCATTCCAAGGCTTTTAGGTTCTATGTTATTGAACCTAATGAACATGTTTCAGTTAACACAATAATTGAATCAAGGGATGTAGATTTTGATGAGAATAGATTCTCATCAGTCCCTAGACCAAGTCAGAGGATTCCTAATGGAACTCATGACACTGGTGTATCAGAGGTACCTGGTGATGAACCATCAGTGGTCCCTGATGAGGTTGTGGTACAACAACCTGAACCTATGCTCAGGAAGAGCAAAAGGGTCAGGACTCCAAAGTCATTTGGACCTGAGTTTCAGCTATACTTGGTTGAAGGAACAAGGGATGAGGTCTCAGACCAATACTCCTATTGCTTCATTGTTGAAGATGATCCCAAGACATTTGAAGAAGCAATGAAGTCCCAGGATATTGCTTTCTGGAAAGAAGCAATCAATGATGAGATGGATTCTATCATGGGGAACAACACTTGGGTGTTGGTTGATCTACCACCTGGTTGCAAACCTTTGGGTTGCAAATGGATTTTCAAAAGGAAAATGAAGGTAGATGGAACTATTGAAAAGTTCAAGGCTAAACTAGTCATTCAGGGCTTTAAACAAAAGTCAGGGATAGACTATTTTGATACTTATGCCCCTGTGGCTCGTATCAGTACCATAAGACTGCTGATTGCTATGGCATCTATTCACAATCTGATTATTCATCAGATGGATGTGAAGACAACTTTCTTGAATGGTGAATTGGATGAGGAGGTTTATATGAACCAACCTCAGGGCTTCATCATGCCTGGCAATGAAAACAAGGTGTGTAAACTGATTAAGTCTCTTTATGGACTTAAGCCGGCACCTAAGCAATGGCATCAAAAATTTGATGAAGTGGTTTTGTCTAGTGGTTATGTTCTTAACCAAGCTGACAAATGTGTGTATAGCAAATTTGATGAATCTGGTAAAGGAGTCATCATTTGTCTATATGTTGATGACATGTTGATCTTTGGCACTGACCAAAATCAGGTTGACCTGACAAAGGAATTTTTGTCATCAAGGTTCTCCATGAAGGACATGGGGGAGGCTAATGTTATCCTTGGTATAAGGATTAAACATGAAAGTAAAAGAATTTCTATCTCTCAGTCTCATTATATTGAGAAGGTACTGAGGAAATTCAATTACTTTGATTGTACTCCAGTGAGTACGCCTATGGACACTTGTGAGAAGCCGATGCCTAATCATGGCAAGGCTTTATCTCAACTTGAGTATTCTAGGGTAATTGGCTGTCTGATGTATGCCATGACTTGTACAAGACCTGATATTGGTTTTGCAGTGGGAAAATTGAGCAGGTATACTAGTAATCCTAGTGCTCATCACTGGCAAGCAGTTCAAAGGGCACTGAAGTATTTGAAGAGAACTATGGATTATAGTCTCTCATATACTGGTTACCCATCAGTGTTGGAAGGATACACTGATGCAAGTTGGATCAGTAACACTGAAGACAATTCATCTACCAGTGGCTGGGTGTTCCTACTTGGTGGAGGTGCAATTTCTTGGGCATCCAAGAAGCAAACTTGCATCACCAGTTCAACAATGGAATCTGAATTTGTGGTTTTAGCAGCTGCTGGTAAAGAAGCTGAATGGTTGAAAAACTTGCTTCTTGAGATTCCATTGTGGCATAAACCTATAGCACCTATTTCTATTCGATGTGATAGTGCAGCTACATTGGCTAAGGCTTATAGCCAGATGTACAATGGTAAGTCTAGACACTTAGGTGTCAGACATAGCATGATTCGTGAGCTTATCATGAATGGGGTGGTATCTATAGAGTTTTTGAGATCTCAACAGAACTTAGCTGAGCACTTGACGAAGGGTTTGGCTAGAGACTTGGTTATAAAGTCTGCTAAAGGGATGGGTTTAAGTCCAACTTAGTCACTGAATGCTAGGACACCCAACTCCCTCCTCAGGAAACTTAGGAGCTGAGTTCAATGTGGAAAGCTGAACATTCAGTGGACTGGAGCACATGTTTTATTTACATCCCAAGGTTGTGCTCAGAACCTGCTGAAAGGTGGATGAAGTCTTTACTTCTCAATGGTTAATTTTCTTTGAAAAAGTGCTTGGCAGGAGCATGAATAAAGAGGAACCACCTATGTAAATGTTGAAGTTTAGCCGCTTTAGGAAGCTTTGGACTTTTAGCTTTTACAACATTTATGAATTTGGATATGGACACATGGCTTGTATAGTGTCACGAGCTTTTAAGTGTTTGAAAACTTGTGTGTATTTTATCTTCAGGTATTCAAATAGGTTGAAGGGTTCAATTCTTAGAACACCCTGATTCTCGAATATTTGAACGTGTAATTTACTAAGATGGAAATTCAATCCTCAGGACATTTTCGTTTATGCACATGTTTTGCTTGATGTTTAATTTTTATGCAAAGGAAGTGAACTAAATTTGGGGAGGATTGTTGGAAAATTTAGTGCACTTGTGGGATTAGTTCACACCTTGAAATGGGTTAGGAGGTACGGAGTGTACACCCATAAGGTCCATGAACACCCTGACTCTAATAGTGGTTTGTATTGGTAGTGCTAGTAGAAAGTACTGCTGGTGAAAGTACTGCTTGAGGAAAGTACTGCTTGTGGAAAGTACTGCTTGTGGTTTCCACTGATAAGCAGTGTTTTCACTGATAGGCAGTGTTTCCACTGATAGGCAGTGTTTCCACTGAAGTGGTGTATCCACTGCTAGTGCTATGAAAGTACTGATAAGCAGTGCTTCCACTGATAGGCTGTATTTCCACTGCAAGTGAAAGTACTGCTAGTGGAAAGTACTGCTTTTGGAAGGTATTGCTAAATGGCAGTTACAACTGCTTAATGACCACGTTTAATTGGTCATGTAACCACTAACGACTATAATGGGGATAGTTATGAGGTGATTAATGGGCCTATTAATCCTCATAATTCCATTTAAACGGTTGAGAGTAATCTCCTATAAATAGGAGATCGGATTATGCATGAAAAACACAGAAAACGTAAACACTTATTAGCGAAAGCGTTATAGAATTGTGCCTAATTCTCTAACTGCATTTGGTCTTATTCCAAGTAGATATTCGTGATACCCAGGCATTAGGGTCGAATAGTTTACTTTGGAAAGTGATCACACGATTCCAAGTGATATCCGGTAACCACCTAGTGGTATTGCTACTGTCATTGATTGTCTTAACCGTGATCTGGGAGATATATACACCAACATTGACTCGAACTTGTTCAGTTCTACCTGTTATACAAAGTGCAACTTACGTTTTTGTGTTGCAGCGTTTCTTCTAACTAAATTAAAATGGAAGTATATCCTTTTTCTTGTACTTGAATTATCGCATCAGTCCTAATTTAACAATAGGGTCCCCATTGCACCAGTTGGAACCTTGAAACTATGTATTATAACAAAAAATAAGCAATGGCCTAAAACTGTTTTTATTAACTTTTGGTGTATATGTAATGACGTAGTTTATGCAAAAATAAGAAGTTTAATTTGTTACTCCAGTATATTTTTAGTTTTGGGTCGCTTCTTGTAATGCTTGAGACTAAATCGGTCCTAATTGATACATGATTCGTATGAATGTTCTATTTCATAGCTCAGTTTAAGGCACCGAATCATTTTTGAAGAGTAACAAACGGATCTTATGCTTTTCACCTTTAGCATTCTTATTAATAACAACTTTGCATCATAACTAAAGTAACTGTCGTAGGTAACAATCATCGAAATCCTATATGCTTTTGCAAGATTCTCAAATTTGGCCAAAGAGGTATCGTAATAATACTCCATTCATCCAAATACAAATACAACTGAAAAAGAGTTGATCAAAATAGACCAAAAGAATGAAATCGTGTACTTGATCAAAATAGATCAATGTTGATTCAAGATTATTCAAGTAGGAAACTTTTGACACTTCTAGATTATGGATACTTCAATGGAAAAACGTTTTTGAGTTATCTAACCTTTTGAATGCAGTGACTCAACACCGTTTGCTGTAAATTTCCATAGTTTTCATGCAACTGTATGTTTTTTTTAGTTGTGCATATATCTTATATATTTGTGATTTTTAAATGTTAATTTGTTTGTGGTTTCAGCTTAATTACGAGATTGTGATATAATTGCCCCGGGATGTATGTACGTTATTTGAAGAAAATTTGCTTCATTAGCTTAGACGAGTATTGGACTTGGGTCAAAGAATGATCATAAATGGTATGTACATGCCCCTCATGTTTATCAGACCAATGAGTTAAAATTTGAGCATGAAATTGATAATTTTGTGTATTATTATGTAGTTAAATTACTTAAAGATATCTTTTAGTTTTGTAGGTTACCCTATTCAAGCCAAGCTTTTAATACTCGAGGTTATATTGCAGGTGACAAATGCGGTAATTAAGAAACCGCTTTAAGACCACTTCCATAGAGATTTTTTATGATATACACAATTGTGGAACTTTATCGTACTTCTAATAAAGTATCCAGGAGCATCTTCATGCAAGGGTGAGCAATATATTTCTTATCAAATTAAGTGATTTACCAAGTAAACGTCATAAGTTTCTATATTCATCTAAATGTTATATTTAAGGCTCATTTGTACACTATCGTGGAACTTTGTCGTACTTTTGACCAATTATTTAAGGAGAACCTTGATGTAGGGTAAGATTTTGCGATCACATACATTTCGTCTGAAGGAAATCGTGAGGAAGTCAACTGGGGAAACTGAGGTGAGACTTTTAAGAAACATTTGTTGCTATTTCTTTGTTCCATTTTAAGCTTTGAAATTGATTATAGCTATTTTGATTATAAACGGAGAATGTTAGAAAACATTTACTTTAAACTTTAACAGGTAGAGGCGGCATTTCAATACATTTACTTATGAATGGGTTGATGGCAGATGCCTTTTTATCTTAAAGAGGTTAGCATTACACAAAGTTGTATCGATTTGGAAACGGGTTAAAGACACCCGATATGAGATATTTTTAGCTCAAACGGGTTAGATTAAATCTTGATGATCTTTTTTGTAGGTTTTCTTGGTAATACAATGATTGACATTATCAGCTCCGTGTGGCATAACTTATTTTTCATTAATTTAATTTATATTGTTTTGCATCTGTAATTAATGATACAAGGAGTATGTTAGTGAATTTTAAATGTTTATAATCAATTAAGTTAAATGTTTGCATTTAAGAAAAACCAACAGGAAATAAAAAACACGTACCTCTGCAAAAATAGAGCATTATTCATTACAGGAAAATTACAATGTGAGCAGCAATACCATTAATATACTTGCTTAATGTCTGTATCAATTAAAATCACAGATTAAAAGTACAAGTTTTTGTACAGATGGTGAAGAATGGATGGTAAAAAGAGGGTGCTAATAGGCCTGCATTTGAGGTTAAAATTGTGACTTAAAAGTTTGTGTATGGACTTTGGAATATGCCATGGTTTGGCATTATAGACTCATAAGTCTAAACTGCAATATTCTACTTGTGGCGCTGTTGGAAGCTATTACTTTGTTTAAGAAGTGAGTGGTAATAATATTTGATACATAGTCATATTCACCAAGCGTGATTCTTAATTAGTATAGCTATGTTAATCTTCTTTGGGGAATTAGTACAGTTTCGCCATTTAATTGGTGTTTCGGTAAGTTACAAAGTGATTTGTTGCTTTCTACGTTAGGAAGTTGCTTTCTTCCCGTACTTCCTATATGTAACTTTGTTTTAATTTTTAATTGATTTTCTTTGTATGCAGCTTCGGGTATATTTAAGAACTTATGCCTTGGATCAGATGGTGCAAGCTGCAATCTGATCAGCAAGATTGTGAACTATTAGAGTGGAAGACGTGATTGACAGTAAGCCATAAAAAAAACTTTGTTTTCATCTAATAACTTGGTGTATTTATAAGCAGCTAAAGGTAAATCAATATTTAATTAACTTTAACAAAATCATGTTTTAAATGTTCAATTGTTTTTATAAATTTGCTCTTTTATTCTGTGCAAGAAAGGAGCTTTACACTACTGCACTACGTGTTACTTCTAAGTTTCTAACTGTGAATTAGGATTTTACTAAAATGGACCATTTTCACCCTAAATCTATTATTCCCTGTTATTTCCCCCTGTGTCGCTCATCTTGCCATGTCTGTAAATAGGTGTTTTGATCCTAATATTACACCTTCTATTCAACGTTTCAAGTGTTGTTCATTTCTCATGAAATATCCTTACGGAGCTCCCCTCATTCATGGCGAGTGTGATGTGGTAAAGGAAGAGGAGTAGACCAATCAAGAACAAAAACTACACTCCAAGTAACTATATATGCTGATTGCTTGAGTAATTAAATCAATCAAGTTAATCTTTCATTCGTCATATGTATGCAATTTATCAGCTTTTTTTATATATTAATAATGGTATTAAACCCAAGGAGAAAACATCCATCAAGAGCAACCTGAGGTGGTCGAGAGAATCTGATCGGATGAGTTTGGTAAGTGGTTGTGTGTTTTATTTTTTATAATTACTTCTATTTGTTGTGTGTTTGTTGTGTGGTGTGTGTTAGTGGTAGATTGTTATGACGCCTCACTTTTTTTTGCATGTCTCGAGAAGGTAACTCTAATCATTATGGGAGGACATAAATGCATAAACATAGCTCACTCATAAGCAGTGTGTTATTTTTTTTGTTCATTTACATCGACTAAATTAAGTAAAAGTTACGTTATTTTTCATTTACATTGCTTCACTCTTTTTTTCATAATGTTAACATCTTTCATCATATTTTTCACAAAAATTAACCTTACATTAAACATTATATCTTCCATAATTTCCACGCTTTCTTAACAGAACAATCATTTGCATGGTTTTAAATTTATTCCCGTGAATTTCGCGGGTTAATAAAACTAAAGTTTAATTGGTATGTTATATAACCTTTCTAAAAAACAACTGGTTTGTTATATAACGAAATATGTTTAGGGATAAACCTGATGTAATTCCAAAAAATAGTTTGTTATCTGTCTTTGTAATAACATCATCGATTGAATTTTGATTGCTCACTTGAGCATCAGCATTACCAACGCCATTACGATATCTTATTTGTCTAATAATAATACAGAAAGGATATTTTTGTACATGTTAGCATACAACATATATTATAGAATGCATATATTATATAAACATATGTCATGTGTTATTTCTAAATTTCCTATATACAATAACTAAATAAACATTATTAACAAAACCAAAGAGTAATAATAATAAATGTTAATAATATTATCTAATGTAAAAGATGTTCATGATTAGTATTGTTTAGAACAAAATGTTATAAAGTAGTTACCTCCTTTTAGCCGTTCTATGGATTATGGTAACATCAATTATAGTTCTTAACCGTTTAATTTAACTTTTAATAACTTCTTACTATATATTTGTCCTACTAAATCCTAAAAATAAAAACTACAAATCAAAGTACTTACCTGCTTTTAGTCGTTTAATAGATTATGCTAACATCAATTATAGATCTTAACCGTTTCATTTAATTTTTAATTACTTTGTAGTATATATTTGTTCCACAAAATCCTAAAATTAAAAACCATAATTCATACCTGTCCATCGGACGGGTTTTTACACTAGTATCTATATATATATATATATATATATATATATATATATATATATATATATATATATATATATATATATATATATATATATATATAGAGAGAGAGAGAGAGAGAGAGAGAGTTAGGATCAAATAAGAAGAAAAATTAAAATGAGAAGGATAAGAAGAAACCACAACCACACATTTCAGATGCACCTATTAAAATAGATGCATCTCCCCTTGAAAATCTCTCCCTTATTTGAAATGTGTGGCTAGAAATTCTTTTTATTCTTTTTATTTTTGTTTTTCTTCTTACCGGATCCCTTCCCTATATATATATATATATATATATATATATATATCTACTATCTAAAATGGAAAAAGGGTCAATGAGGAAATGTGAAAAGTTGAAAATTGAAATTGAAAGTCAAATGAGAGAGAAAATTAATACACAAGCTTGAAGAAACCTAACCGTCTCTGTTAACCTAAATATTTCATCTCTATTCTCTCTCTCTCTCTCTCTCTCAGCCGAACCACTGTCGTCGCTTTAGCCGCCGCCATATGCTTAAATAGCCACCACTTAAAGGTGGACTGGGGGTTGTTTCGATTGACTATGTGGTTTTAATTGGTGACTTTGGTGGTGTGTTTCGGTGGTTTTATTGATGGTTTGGTTGGTTTCGGTTGATCAACACCGCCATCTCTCGGTGGTGTTTTTGTGGTTTTGGTGATGCTGTGAGTTTTTTTATTATTTATTTTTTTTTATTTTTTTTTTGTTTTTTTTATTTTTTTTTTGTAATGTTTTACCGGATCTTGCCAGAAATGAAAGGTTTGTTGGTTTGGTCGGTATGTTTGCTGGTCATGAGGTATGTTAAGATCCATCTCATATAAGATGGTTTCTTATGTGGTTCGAGGTTGACCAAGTTAATGGTGTTTGAGACCATCGTGATATCATGTTAGTTTTGATGTGATTAAAATAATGATTGTGTCTCTTTTTTTGCTAAAGGTTTTTTTGTAAACATGAAGATGTTCATGTTACTGTGGATGATGTTGCTCTGCGCAAAACACTGAAGTCGATTCATGAAGTCAAAAGGTATCTTCATTCATTCTTTAAATCCACATATTTTGTTTCTTTATGATAAGCATAAGTGTAACAGTGACTGAGTTAGATGAAAAGGTCATCATGCGTGAACAATCAGAATCACTCTAATAAATTGTTATTAATCTACTTCTCTTTTATGTGGCTCAAATACAGAATGTATATGTGATACTGAAACGAAAGTGGGTAATTGACTTATTCTGAGTTTTTTTAGTATGGACAAACACTATTGTACATGGTTGCTTAATATGTTTGCAATGAAGCATCGTATGAATCTCTTATCCAACACGTCATGCGTTAAGAAACTTATTTGTTATACATGTTGTATTAGATCCTTATACATATATTAACAAACATCAATTGGTCTCTACCATGTGTTTTAAACTATTGAATATTGTAGTTGGAGTATATAAATTTTGACAAAGGTTCATATCCATCATTTATATAGGTAAAAATAGGCGGGTGTTACAAGTTCGACAAACTGTCAAAACAGGTCAGCTTGAGTAATGTTTAGTGTGGGTCTCTTATCGAGGCTATGGGTTATATATTGCAACATCGAAGCTCTATTAGCCACTAAGGGTACTGTAAGAAACCCACTTGATATATTGAGTGGTTTTTACTTTAGGTTACTTGAGTCTACTCTTAAAGTATGATAGAAGGTGCAAGAAGAATTAATGAGAAGCTTCTAATATCAGGAGTCGATGGGATCCTAATGGATTTAGGAATGTCATCCATGCAGGTATGTAAACTGTTAACCTTTTCACCTATGAGTGCGAACAAATGATTTATAATTAGTGTTTACCAAGCATTATTGTAGCCAGTCATGTATTATATTTCCTTTTTCATAGCGCTGTTTACCAATTTATAGTGCCTTGCGCATTTTTATATGAAGGTGAACAACTCGATTAGAGGATTTAGTGTGCTTTGTGATGGACCCCTTGATATGAGAATGGATCATCAGGTAAGAAAGTTGGATGTGTAATTGCCTTGCACCTTTATTTATGGCTCTCTAATCATTAGTTATTAATATATCAACTTTAAAATTTATAAACGAGATGGTGTTCACTAGAATATTGCATTATAATAGTGCACGTTAATTTCTCAAAATGTTCATGGCTGTTTATGTTAGAACCAATGGGTGATTAATTGTTCAGTTTGATAGCTGACTTGTTTCTCCTCATAAACTGACTCATCTCTTTCTAGAATTCTTTCTACCTTTACTAACATTTAAGCTTAAACTTTATCGGCATGGTTTAATGATATTGCATTAGATAAGGACAATTAACATGTCATCCAATAAGGACAATCATGCCATCAGAAAGAAAAATGTTGGCATGATGATGAACAACTAAGCATAATAAACTATAAATTTCTTTCTTTATGATCAAGTTCAATGCTAAAAATTTCACTTGATGTTGCAGACTTGCAGGTTAAGAATGATTTGAGGAAAGAAATCACAAAGACGAAAACGGTTGGTATGCATTAAAAGAGGCCATTTTGATTATTTACTTTTAGATATATGGATTGGTGTGGATTATTATCTTAATCTTAAATGGGCCAGATTGTTTTTAACTTTATTTGTTGGTAAAAATGAAATGGTCATATGGCCGGAACAAGTCTGGGTTAACGAGTGAAACAATATGACAACCTTTGTTGTGAATTTTCTATGCAACATTTAGTTACAATTTTGATCAAGGAAATAGTGTATTTTTATTTGTTGTTGAATTTGTTTTGTACAAGTTGGTAGATGTCTTTAAGTCTGATATTTTTTTAATTCTTTCATAGGTGGTACAAGATTAATAATGATTTGAGTTTGTGTGTCTCTTATGTTAGCCAATTGTTTAGTAAATTTATTTACGATGGAATAATATAATTTGAGTCACATAAACTTTCATCGGTGTTTTAAGAGATTTCGTGCTTAAAGTTTATGTCCTAATACTTCAAGGTTGCCTCTTTTGTTGTTTGTTCAGATATTGAGAGACCACTGATTTAAATAATACAACATTCTCTTTTATTCTTATAATCATGAGAAACTCAAGAATCTATTTAAAGGATAAGCAATTGATCACTTTCTTTGCGCATTAGAATCTATTTAAAGGATAAGCAATTGATCACTTTATTTGCGCATTTGTGGAATAGTATATGCTTTATGTTGATTTGTCTAGAAGAATATTACGTAGAACTACAAAGCTATTAGGGAAGCCGGTCAAAGAGTTCGGTTAAGCAGGAGCCTACACCTCAAATGTTGTATATCAAAATGTTGTGTATCAAAATGTTTTACGCGAAGAGTAACGTGCATTGTTAGTTTGTCTCACAATTGATGTAATTTTTTTTGGAGTCACTAAATATTTTTATACGTCGTTTGATCTTTTCATGTTTTATTTTGAACGTTATACAAAACAATTACGACAATATCGCATATCGTTAACTGTGCCGCTAGGAACCGCTGCCGCTAGGCGCGGGTACTCGCCTAGTATATATATATATATGTATATATATATATATATATATATATATATATATATATATATATATATATATATATATATATATATATATATATATATATATATATATATATATATATATATATATATATATATATATATATATATATATATATATATACTAGTGTCAAAACCCGTCCGATGGACGGGTATGACTTGTGGTTTTTATTTTTAGGATTTAGTAGAACAAATATATACTAAAAAGTAATTAAAAGTTAAATGAAACGGTTAAGATTTATAATTGATGTTACCATAATCCATAAAACGGCTAAAAGCATGTAAGTACTTTGATTTGTGGTTTGTATTTTTAGGATTTAGTAGAACAAATATATACTAAAAAGTTACTAAAAGTTAAATTAGACGGTTAAGAACTATAATTGATGTTACCATAATCCATAAAACGGTTAAAATGAGGTAACTACTTTCTAACATTTTTTTCTAAACAATATTAGTTATGAACATTTTTTACATTTGATAATATTATTAACATTTATTATTATTGTTTTGTTTTTGTTAATTATGTTTATTTAGTTATTGTATATAGGTGCTTCGAGTGGTTATTTTACCAAATTTAGACGATGTTGACGAATTTGAATTATCTGTGAATGGATTTATGGTTTTGTTTGATGTTTGTTGTGATGAGAATATGTATGTATTGTCAGGTTACAAGTGGATTTTTGTTGTTGATACCCTTTGTTTGTTAAGTGGTGATGTTTGTGTATTTATCAGGAATAGGGGAAAAGGTTGTGGTTATATTTTTCACTTCGGTTGACCAATCTTTTAAATATGTCACCAATTTGTTACACTTTCCTAATAACTCTACACACTGAACCTCTACTGAACTGGGCTAAGGACTCCACTATTAACATGTCTTTGCAAGGACAAGCATTAACTGCACAACAAAACCAATCTTGAATCATTTTTTTTTAATGATCTATAAATCACTGAGTTCATTGATTTCAAGTTATTAATTAGTATTCTTGATGTAAGGACACTTTATTCTATTTTATAAAAGGCCAAAATAAATAGCTAGCTTAACTTAGTTTCATTTGTTTTTTACTTTTTCCTTTGGGATTTTAGTAACACCTGGTCCTAAGTTCTATATAAGTGCTTGACCATGACTTTTTAAACTTGAGTGATAGTTTTATTAGTTTATATCATAACCATGGGATGTAAGTAACTCTTCTTAGAACACCTTTTATGCACTTCTAAATATCACTTAACTCAATACACATCCTCATAGAATAACTCAAATTAGGACGTTATATATGTATATGAATCTAGCTCTTATGAATCTAGCCCCTCGTCACTTGTAAGCAAATTTTCATTAGTGCAATTTACCAGTTAAACTTACCATTTAAAACTTGTGTTATACATGTAAACAAAAAAAAGATTTTGTAAAATGTAAGGACAAAAACAAAAACTGAATTTTATAACAATATACCTCATGATAACTGCAAACTCGACAACCAAAGATCATTTATGTGTTTGTTCATCAGTCTCCACTATTTTCTACTCTGCTACTCCGTTATTGTATAATAACCTCTATAAAAGAGAGCACATATATCAATCTTAATGATCTTCTTGGATTGTCATTCAACTTATACAACCATACTTTATATTATGAAGAACATCCGTAGAAGTAAAAGATGATTTTCTTTCCTAAATCTTTGAGGTTATAATCATCTGCTAATATAATATAGTACATAGATAAAATGTTAGATTACATACAGGTATGAATTATGATACGTTTTACCAAGACTCCTTCGTATACATTTTTTTCATATATTTTCTACATTAGAGGGTAGGTACCTTTGGCATCCATTCACTGACTTATTCAATTCCTCGATACCGAGACAAAGCAACAATATAAATCTCCATGCGGTAGCAACTACTTAAAACAACAGCTTCCTCAATGTGGTTGAAAACGCATAGCTCCTTGATAGCTCTGGCTAACCTGCCTCAGGAATTGCACGTTTTTTACGAATTTCAACAGGACATGTGTGGATAACGAATCCAATCACACTAATGCTACCACTTTCCTTGGTATACCCTAGTTGGATGAAAAACTCATTATCATATAATATAACGTAAAATGGTAATAACCAATTAACATAATTTAAAGACATCTAACTCTCCTTTCACTCTTAGCTCGACATAATTCTATATATTGTCTTGTACACTGCTGATTTCATATAAATAAATAAATAAATCATCAAAGCTTATACTGGTATTGGTTCTGCAAATTGGCCTGCTTCATTTGTTAAGTACCAAAGAGACAAAGCTTTCAAATTTCAACTTTATGGTCAAAAAGCCCAAAATAATAGTTCTATATCATTTATAAGATTATTGAAGGACAATCTTAAAGATAGAAAAAATTCAACCGCATGTACCCATCTTGAGCCACCTAAATGGCCCGTTTTGACCCATGACCAACCCATTTCGAAACTTTTAGTTCTTAATGGACGATTCTAGCTTCAACTCGCCTCTTCGGGTTGTCATTTGATCAGGTATGTCGCTACCAGCATGATATATGATATTGCCTACCATTGAAGCTCGATCTTAGCTTTAGCTCCCCTCTACGTGTTGTCATTTCATCGAGTACCTCAAGAGAATCAATTTCAAAGCCATTCACCATGCTTTCTTGATCAACTCCTTCCTTTTGTTGATAAGTGAACATTAAAACTTTTGAGTCAGAAATTAAACTATGGATTTGTCATAATTTATAACTAAAATGATCTAATTAATTATGATCATTCAGAGGTGGGATTTTGCTCATATTTAATGATAATTAAAGATATATAATGAAGCAATAAGTCATAACATTTGAAAGAAAAATGAAAATATTAGGAAGCCATTAAGTAGAAATGTTTGTGATGTCCATACAGAAAGAAGTTGCAAATGAACAATTTATCCCGAAATAACACTAAATTTGTTTGCATGTCATACTGAAATCAAACCTACCCACACTCCCTATGTTCAATTTGGTTCTCGGGTTTATTTTTTTTAATCTAAAAGAACTGGTTTTTTGTTGACTTGTCTTTAATATTATACATCGGTTAAATAGATGAATTGACATACCCGTGCATGACTCATGCTTTGAACTGGATGCCCAATGTATTCCTAGCAGCATTCCAATCTCCATTAATTTGACTCATTTACTAAGTACGTACTTACTAACACAGCTAGTGACATTTTTTGTATTCCATCTCTGATTACCAAATATTCTATGTTTCGAGAAGTAAAATGAGATCTTATCCGCGACAGATTTGGTTAGAAAATTCCTTGTCCGGTAGCAGATAGCAGGTCTTAGGAGCTCCCTTTGAAATACTTTTGATCTTTTTTTAGAAAATCTTGCAGCCTTGCTTCTTCCTCATGAGAGCATCCAACCTCTTTTACCAAAAAAAGAAAAAAAGTGTGCATAGGCCCGAAGTGCTGTGTGTTGATTAATGTTGCTTTAGTTTTACAGTCAGCCATGTGACGCCCACAGTAGTCAATCCTAACCGAACGAAATCTGGCAAGAACTGAAGTTTCTGGTTCAGTTAAGCTAAAAAAACAGACAACAAGATTTTCATACCCAAAAAAACATCAAGGTATTATGTCAAAAATGCTTAGCAATCGAGCAATCATATTATTCCAAACAGAAAAAACAACCTACAAAATCATCACGAATTTTATACTACTCAACTCAAACAGTATATCTATATTTCACATATACTACAACTTCAAAAATACATATCCAACCTATGATCTTCTCATCACGCACGAGCAGTCCTTTCAGCCTTCCTCCGTTCATACTCCACATTATCAGTCAACAGCTCAAACCGACAAACAGGACATGTATTCCTAATTCCCGATCACGGCACTATACAATCACCATGATACCGATGACAATAAGGAAGCTGTGTTGCCATTTTTTCAACTTCAACTTCATCTTTACAAACAGAACAAATCGTATCATTCTTTTCAACGTCTTCTTTTGTCTTAATCACTGTCACAAGATTCTTCACCACTGCTTTTGAAGCAGGCGGCCGTCCCAAACACGACGCATCATTCTCTCCAAACTTCCCAAAAAACGTCTCGTTCTCTTTATTATATACGCATGGTATTCATCATCTTCGTAATCAACGTTCGGTTCAAATTGACTTCATAAGGAAAGACTCCAACCAATATCCAGTTCAAAATTATCTCAGTTTTTTTAGTCAGCTTGTATGTGTTCTTTAAGCATAACTGAAGTAATTAAAATTAGGGATAATTCCATACACCTAAGTATTAGTATACTTTGACCATACAGAGTATGTTCATTTATGCTGTTAGAAGCCATTTTAGGATTCAGAATCAATGAAGTCGATAGACAAACAGATATTAGGCCAGTTAGCATACATAGCCAAACCATAAGGCAAGCACGGAATGAAAGATAGCACTCTACTACCTGTTATTAAACAGGCGAATATGTTACACATCGTCCAAATGAAATACCATTTTTTATTTTCCAGAAATACCTGATACATCGAGTACCATGGTTGCTCTATTCTCATTAGAGCATGAAACCTCTTGCCAAAACAGAGAAAAAAAAAGTGCATTGGCCCAAAGTGCTGTGTGTTGTTAACTGCTAGTAAAATTATTGCCAGTGGCTGCTAATATTAAAACCTCAACTTGTGCAAGTGATGGTGGACTATTGGTTTTCGATACCTACCATGTAAGACCATTTGAACATCTGGCTACGATGTAAGCCTTAATAAAGTAATGGACTAACGCACATCACCAGTAGCTGATGCTTAAGTTTCACAGTCAACCATTTGACACTTTCACAGCAGTGAATCCTAACCAAATCAGACAAGAATTGAACTTTCTGGTTCAGTTAAGCTAAAAACCGATGCAATTTATCAAGTGTGGGCTGATCAAAGACCCCATATAAGTTAGTAAGCTGTAACTGCAATCAGAATTCTCCAGCATCTTGTTTTTCTCACAAAGATTGTGTAATCCTATATCAGCATCCAAATTGCAATAAGAACCAATAACGCTGCCTTTTGTGCTCAATTATGTGCACTTCCAATGAGTAAATTCGGTTAATCAATGACCCACGACAAAATATTTCATCTTTACAGCAATTAAAACTTGTAAACACTAACGAATACAAGGTATCATATCGAAAATGCTTAGCAATCGAGCAAATCATATTATTCCAAAAAAAAAAACAAAATCATCACGAATTGTTCACTATTCAACTCAAACTGTATATCTATATTTCACATATACTACAACTTCAAAAAAAACATATCTGACCTATGATCTTTCATCACGCACGAGCAGCCCTTTCAGCCTTCCTCCGTTCATACTCCACATCATCAGTCAACAGCTCAAACCGACAAACAGGACACATATTCCTAATCCCCAACCATGGCATTATACAATCACCATGATACCGATGACTACAAGGAAGCTGCGTCGCCATTTTTCCAATTTCAACTTCATCTTTGCAAACAGCACAAGTCGTATCATTCTTTTCAACATCTTCATTCGTCAGTAAATTCTCCACCACTGCTTTTGAAGCAGGCGGCCTACCCAAACACGACGCATCATTATCACCAAACTGCCCAAAAAACATCTCGTACTCCCTGTTATTATGCGCCTCGTATTCATCATCTTCATAGTCCACGTTCGGTTCAAAATTACGAACGTTCAACAACACTTCCCAATCCGTATTACCACCACGATTTTCACCCAACTCTTCCTCAACAACGCCAACATGGTTCACAGGCACAACAGATGCATCGTCATCAGCCTCTGCGCCGAAAAACATACTCAAAATCTCCCTTTCGTCGTCGTCCACTTCCTCCCACTCAAAATCCTCATTCACACTCATATTCGGACCCACATTCGCGTTAACCATTACGTTCCCGTTATCATTCTCATCGTCTAACTGAAAAGCATCCCAACATACACGAAGATCATCATCATCATCCTCCTCCTCCTCCTCCACTTCCACAATCTTGTCTCCTTCGGAACCCGAATCGGACACGATTTCAATCATACCATTCAACCTCAACTCATTATAAACAGATCAAGCGTTGGGGCGATTATAGTGATGGTAAACCTGAGATAGTTGAGGCTGCAAGTTAGAAGGGTAATATTGGAACATTTTTTTCCTGATTGAAATGGTTTGTTGCTCAGAGGCGTTGGTTTGAAGAAATCTAATGATGCGTTTCATCAGAGGTTTATGCAGGGCATGTGAAAGTCTATTATACCCCTTCTCCGCACTTCCAACAAATGTTTTGTGCAAACAAGGTCAGTGGATGAGAAGCTTCGAGTATTTGTTTTGGTAGATTGAGTGAAGTTTGACGAAAACCAATAATAGTAATTTTTTAACTATTATTCACCTAGAACATTAACGTCAATTAACGTTGCATACTGATTTTCTGTATGGTAAGTTGTGTACATGCCAAAAGAAAATAATACATCTTAAAAAGAGTTTAAGCGTTGCCTTGATTGTTAACAGCAGCGGATGGCATCTGAGAATCACCGTCAGCATCGTATAAGTATTGTTTAGAATTGTCGATGGATGCTAGACAGCAAACGCATAGCTCCATTACCTGATCATGTAGGTGTGAAGATTGATTGTTAACAGCAGCGGATGGCATTTGAGAATGACCGTCAGCATCATATAAGTATTCTTTAGAATTGTCAATGGATGCTCGACAGCGAACACCTGATCATGTAGGTGTGAAGCTGAAATGGAAATGCATGAGCATTTTTGTTCACTTGCAGAGACAGAGGCTCCAGAAAGAGGTGTGGCCGCAACTATTGACGCACAGAGTAAGATAAACATCAGAGAACATCCATGATAAGTATGTATCAATGTTTTATTCTGAATAAAAAAATGTACCATTGTTTATACTTCCCAAAGAGCCTGTGGCGTCAGTAACGTTAACAAGAGTACTGGTTGCATAATCTGGAAGTGCAAGAAAACAATTGTAAATAATTGTTGTAAAGAACAGGTAATGAAAATCGAGGTACTAAAATCAAAAAATCTGAAAGTAAGTGTTTCAAAAGTTTGGAACGTACGTATTGCTGAAGCAGGCAGGCTATACTTTTCAGCGGATGTGACGTTGTCAGTTTCAATGCAAACAGTTTGTCTGCTAGAATTATCTTCTTTTGTTATTTACCTTTTTATGTTTTTTCGTCTCTTCTAGTAAACTTTGTGGATGTATCATCATTTGTTTGATGATTTCTCTTTTCCTATTTGGAAAACTATCATGCCCAGTTGAAAAGAATAATCCGGGAGGTATTATGTATGTTATGTATTATTCAGTTGTATACTACTAATAAGCAATGTAGTTAACTTTCAGCTATTAATCATATTGTTTCTGAATTTACAAAAAAAATATTGCGGTGTCGAGCAATACCAATAGGTTACGAATTTCATCGGTACTGATATACCAGCTTTTTCTCTGTGTTCACCATTCCTATTGTAGTCTCTATTATTTGATTGTTTTATATAGCCTAGGCATAGTGATATGTTGAGTTACAAATAAAGGCGGTACCTTCTTGTGGCTTCACAATATTACAATCTCAAGTCTTTATTCCGTTTGTTTTGTCTGTGTGCTGAAGTGATGACCTTTAGCTGACGACAATATATTTAGATACCTTGAAGTACTTTGATCTCTTCACTTGAACTCCACAAAGTGATCTGTATCAGGTAAATTTTTCCATGTATAGCAATCTCTCCTTGTTAGCAACGTTAAAATTGCTTAGAAAGGAGCTATATGAACTCACAGCAACATAAAACAATATCAATATTCTGCCAACCTTCGAAAAATTAAATCAACAAAATGCATGAATGTCTAAAACCACAAAACAACCGAAAAACTCAAACTGAGTCTATGAGATAAAGGTTAATTACTTCAACAGGTTTGTCAAACGGCGGGTTTGAAAGTGTGAGCAGTCAGCAATAATAACTTAACGTACCTTTAGACAAACAACATCGACGTTCATCATTCCCATGCGAACTGCTAGCACCCATATTCGGCCCTTGACTGGCACCTATTACAGCAACAGTTCACAAAAGAAATAGTGTATGAACACTCTTCAAACCAAAATTTAGAAACACCATGTAATATTGTATACTTTCGGGTAATTTCAGGAGTTTATATAGCAAAAGAAAAGCATGAAGTTAAAGAGGGTAATGTTAATATAAAGAACAATCATGCTAAGCTAAAACAACAGTAAGTCAGTAACAAACATATCAACAATGCATTGCAAATTGTTCAAAGAACATAATAAGATTTTTCTTGTTGGAGAAAATTGAGAGAACTGCAGACTTGAATCAACAAAACTAACATCATACAACTTTCATATACCTTCAATACATGCTTTGCTTAATAATTTTGACGTTCATTTTCACAGACTTTTGCTGCTCTGAGATTTACGCATGCAAGACATAGAAGAACTGTAATATTTGCAGGATCTAAACTTACTAATGATATGTAAACAACCAACCGTTGCCATAGTTTCAGGTTCATCATCAGATGCACCCGCGTTCATACACTTCTAAAATGCGTCATCATATAGAAAACAAAAACTTATTCCTGTAAAATTTTAACTATGAATAAAGCCGTTTAATTTCAAATTTTGGAGGCTGCAGTAAGGAAACCTCAAGTTTCTCATGAAACCACCTACTGCAAGTGGAAGAACTCCTTAAATTCCCGCCATGTTTATCCTCTTTTTTATTACGAAAATTCTCCTTGTTTTCAGTAAGTCAATACACCATATATAGAATACATGATGATATAGAGCGCTAACTCATATGAGCATATGATACAAATAACAAAGGCAAAATAATGAATACCATAGTTACAGACACCAACCGAAAGGCATGATATAACTTACTTGATACAATGTTGACCCTAACACCGGATATCATGTAGCTGTGAAAATCGGTTTTGCGCATATAATATGATCACAACAAAGTTTACCAGCAATTAGAAATAATGTTTCAATTAGTATCCATGGTAATTTCTACATCTTTAAGATAAACTATAATATTGTTTTCATAAAGCATCATAATCAACTTTATTCAATAAATCATGTCACAATTGTAATAGTATAGATATTAAAATCATACTTAACATGATATCTATTTATGACAAAACTTAGTTGACCCATTACAACATTACCCATTTTTAACTATTACCCAACCCACTGTCTATTTTTTTATAACTAAAATGAACTAATTACAAACTAATTGTCACAATACATATGCTCTAGTGCTCCACCTAAGATTCCTTTTGTATTCTAAGCAATTATGAACTCAGATCATTTGTTGTGATGTCTATGATAAGCCATTGCACCAGAGATGAAGATCTTTGAATAAGACACACAAATCAGATTTCAAAGATATAGTGACATGGTATTTGCAACCGACCACAACGTGAGCGACCGCTAGGGTCAGCATTTGTAGCTGAAGTGGTATTAATCAACTGTTCACTGTTATACATTGTTGCAAAAGATATTAAATAGGCTTATATTATAAAATCAGTATGGCATTAGCTCAGTATTTTACTCTCAACCCATCAGTTCAGTAATAATGACATAAATTTATTTCTTTAGTTGATGACATTTCATCAACAGAATGGCTATTGAAACGAACTTGGATGATTACCTGATCGGCATCAATAAGAGCTAGCATAGCCCATCTTGTATTTACATTATGAGAGCGATTTCCGGCAAGATTGGTATACATGCACCTGCATGCAAAACATTGGCATAATGAAGTCCATAATTCTATTACTTGTGGTTCAGCTAAAAAAAATGTTATTATGTAAGTTTCATTTTTTGACCTTGCTTACACAAGAGAGATAGCTCTCTCCCCATCCACCAGAAGAAGTAAACTGTCCAAGAATTGAACCATACCTAGCAATATGTGCAAAACATACCATGAACCATCTGATTTCTGGATTTCTTATATAAATACATCAGCTTTATCAATGCAATGATGTACTTCTTCTCTCCTATGCTCAGGGTACAATCTCTTAAATGCCACAAGAGCTTGGATTATAGAAGATGCACACTCAACGTATCTGAGAAATCATTACTCGTTTGGCATATATACACGAAGATTCAAAGTTTTAAAATGATTTAGGAAAGAGGTATTCATATCTTACGCACAGTCAATAACAATGCCATCAAAAGTTTCAGCAGGATTCATGGTCATGATAACTAAAAGTATGTTGAAAGGACATCATATATGTCATTATGACTGGGAAATCTTGATCAAAAATTGGAAAATCAGGCGTGTATATGTGTGTGTGTGTGTGTCACAGAATAACAAAGTTAGACTAAAAGATATCTTCTCTCTATATTTTCTATATTGATGATGTTTACAGATTTGGTACGGTATTGGTCAGTAAACTTTGGGGGTGTTTGTTTAAGCTTATATGTGGGCTTATGAGCTTGATAGGTGACCCTTCTCAAGTTTGTATGATGAGTCTCCAACATATCAATCAACCTTCCGAGTGTAGCAATAACTATTTCAATGTCTAACACAAAAATATGTAAAAATAACAAAAGAAACTATTAATGCAATAATTATGAAAAATGCAATAAAACGTTAACTAAGCTGAAGCATTAGAATTAGAATATACCTGATAATCCATTAACAGCACGAGATACAGTACGTAGTAAAGTCATCTTGTGCATATCACCACCTACCTTTCTGTAAATCAATAACTTTTTTTTTACCTAATTAATAAATTGAAACTCCTTATTAACTGGATAATTATGAGGTTAATTTAAATACAATCCATGAGGTTGTTTCATCAATATGTTTATCATGATGGTACGACACGACTTAGCATACAAAGATAGTGTTAAAAACCAAAACAAAATTCTACTTTAAACAATTATGATGCCAATTACTTATTTATCACACATAAACTAAAAATAAGTGAAACTCTTTACCTTGGTATTGTAGTTCTCATCTAGCATGATTGTGCTTGAGCTGATGTACTCCTGCAAAGTAGTAGTTTTTTAGGTATATGATAAGTTCTATAGAATGATGCTCATCAGTATATACTCTTTAAACAATAAATTAGCATGCATGAACACAAATTCATCATTAGAGTTTGAGGGAAAAGAGACATACTAAGTCTGTACAAAAAAAAACCCATAAAACCTGGGAAAAAATAATCAATCGAAGGAGACTAATGCCGTGGCTTTTAGGAGGATTTAGTGAATGATGTGATTAGGTTAACATATAATTTAAGCTATAATTAAGGAAAAGATATGTTCTATAAAATTTGTGTCATATTTTAGTATTTAGGTTTTGACTTGTAAATTTTAGCACAACCATTGGAATGCTCCAATGGTTGAAGCGTCTGTGTGTTGACACTAAGACCAAGGTTCGAATCTTGCAATTGCCAAATTTTTAAACAATTTCATTAATCTCGAATTTTAAGTCTTTTGCTAAGGTGGATTAATAGGTGGCATTAATGCATGCTTATTGGACATTTAATGATGACGTGGAAATATGACATGGCATTATGGGATGCCAAGTGGCATTTTATGTGGCATGCCTCCTCTTATATATAATGTATATATATATATATATATATATATATATATATATATATATATACATATATATATACATATATATATATGTGTGTGTATATGTATATAGGGAAGAGTTATTTTCAGAACCAAAAAAATGTCGAGAACTGCGAGAACCAGCATCAACCAATCAGATTTTTTTGGATATTAATTTTTATTATTTAATTCAAAAGGGTATAAGAGTAAAAATACATTTTTTATTTTCTTTTTGAAAAATTTTAATAAAAAATGTTTCTTTTTATCTAAATTTTAGGAATTTAATTTTTATACATGTATGTTTGGTAAGATGCATATGTGTTTTTTTAGATAATGTAAATTGCATGTGTTTTTAGAAATAACAAGAATATTAAGTTGTGCACATGTACATTTTTGTAGAAACATATGCAAGCTTTACGTATATGAACATTGGCATTCCTCAAACCACTCTTTAGTAACACTAAAACTTAAAAAATAGAGCATACACGTTAAACTTTATAATCCCAAGCAAAAATATAACATATGCGTTAAACATCTTTTGGTGTTGAACTTTTTAACTTTATAATCAACTAAATTATCACATGTGTAAATGTTGATACAATTTTGAAATGTAAAAAGAGCATAGAATTATATTTTTAGGACTGCAAAAGTGCTTTGACTCATTTCGTCATCATGCACATACGTATGCATATGTGCATTTTCATCGTAATCTTGATGAGATGCGCCAATTTGGAACTATATACATGTGCATTGACGTCTTAATGATCTTTAAATCTTCAAACAATAATCCAAGACACCTGTGATTAAAAAAACCATTGTATATTGTTACACCAGTATACAATAACTAGACTATTACATGAATTTGATAAGGTTAGATATAAAGATGAGATGCAAAATAGGTCATCATTTAAAAGAAGACGTCAATAAAACAATCATTTGAGCATGACTTAATTTTTTACTACCAATAAAAGCATATCCACAACATAAAACCATAGCTTGTAATCTTTTATGCCTAAAAAAAACCAATTATATCGAAATTTATACATGTGCACACATCAACATGAAGCCCAAAATCTAATGCATGCACATGTATTTTTCTTTTCTTCATTCAATTCATCCTTACTATAACGAGACAACGCCGATACACATCAAGGCATGCACCTTTAAAAAAATGAAGTTGGAGAAAAAAACTGTAATTTGATGCTCATTGTCATGGAAAACTATATTCATCATCTTCTTTTTGCTCTTCATGTTCATTGTCATTTTTAAAGCAAGCAAATTAAACTGTCACTAAATCAAACTCCATTTAAATAGAAGATAATAGCAAAAAAATACACTTTAAAATGGTTCCGCTACAACCTATCATAAAAAATATCAAAATCACAAAATACAAAATTCACTATCATCATATCTAAGCCACATAATTTTAGTTTGTTTTGATTAAAAAAGACTCATGAAGCCTCAAACACAACATTTATAAATTTGTAATAATGATCACGTATGTAAGAAAATATGAAAGATCTATCATATAAAAAGAATATTAATTGATATAAACCTATGACAAATGTATCCTTGAAAGCACCAAACTAAAAGTGAAATTTGTTAGTGTGGTTGATTCATTTGTTATTCGTAGCCATATAAGATGAATGACATAAAAAAGCATACAAATCATAGATCAAGACAAAAAAACAAAATAAATACTACTTTAGCCATATTAAAGCATTTGAGCGAAACCCTATTAATGAAACAAGAAACGTATTACCTTTATAAAAAATAACTTGTAATCTGCCATGAAAGAGATTCTGATTACGGTGGCTGTGAGGAATGAGATAGGAAGATAGGGTTTTTTTTCCTTTTAATATATCAACACATTCATGACCCCTATTTATATGGACGGTTTAAAAAATGGTTAATGTAAAATTCCTCTATTGCCCCTAAAGCTCCAACAAAATAAAATCTAAAAATTCATTTATTTACAATTGTGCCACAAATCATCCAAACCATTGATCAACTTATCTAAGGGTTAAAATCGGTTCTCGACCTTTTTCTGGTTCTGAAAATAACCCTTCACTATGTATATCTATACATTATATATAAGAGGAGGCATGTCACGTCATTATGCCACTTGGCATCCCATAATGTCATGTCATATTTTCATGTCATCATTGTATTTATGTGGCATTTTTTTATTTTTTTTAAATGACATGTGGCGTTTTAATTAATATATGTACAATTTTTTTTAATTAATTTTAAAATTCATTTTTGTTTTTGTTATTTTTTAATTTTAAAATTTTTTTATTAAAAAGAAGACATTTGTTGGAGTTGAACTTGGGTCATTCATGTTTTGTGTAAACAACTTACCACTAGAGCAAATTGTTTTTTGATTTATATCTTTCAAATCAATACAAATAAGGAGATTATAAAAAAAATTCTGGAATTTGTATTTTTGGTATGTATATTTTAAAGATAACAATTAAAATAAATTATGATATATATTACTTAGAAGATAAATATACCATATATATTTTTAACCTTTTTTTTTGTTTTTTGATTTATATCTTTCAAATCAATACAAATAAGGAGATTATAAAAAAATTCTGGAATTTGTATTTTTGGTATGTATCTTTTGAAGATAACAATTAAAATAAATTATGATATATTACTTAGAAGATAAATATACCATATATATTTTTAAACTTTTTTTTTTTTTTAATTTTTTTTTTGTATAAATACACCCTATTATCTTATTCCTAAACATAATTATCCCTAAAAAGTATAATCGACTTCTTAGTTTTACAGATGAAGAATCCTTAATTTTTTTTATCGAGTTTCAGTTTAACATGTTTTTTTTTCCGACTTATAAGTGTAACAAGTTTTGCAGTTTTTTTAGTGTTATAGTGTTATCAGATATCATATATTGGTTTTACTATTAATAGATATCTGATACAAGGATGGAGGCCAAAAAGAGCAAGGCAGGTTAAGACAACTAAATGAGTTTCTGACATGCAGTAGTTTGGGCGGTTAGTGTTTTCTGCGCTTCTATATGAGGAGTTGTTTTTATGCTTTGAACACTTTGTGCTTTACTTTTTACAGCCAGACTTAGTACACCCTGGAGATGAAGATGTCAGCAATGATATCAGTAGGCTTCAAGAAAAACATAATCATCAGGTATAAGTCTGTTCTCATGTATTATGGGTCTCACCATATGCACCTAGGTATACCCGGTAGCTGGACTTTAGGAATCTTACTAGCTTCTTGAGGATCAGATAACCAATGGCTACAGTTTGAACTGTAAAATAGAATTTCATAATCATCACTAATAGTTCCCATAGGGCTTTGTTTGTATTCCCAGTACTACTACTAATACGTAATTATGGGTTTCTGGCTTTAAACACTAAACATTTAGCAATAGTTCTTACATAGGCTATTTGTGGTCATAAATGTGTAAATAGCTACCCTCACCATTTCTATCAATTGTCTCGAGAGACACTCAAAAGACTAACAAGAATTGTAACAGCACATACTTTCTGGATGACAAGAGTATTAGGACAAGTGAAGAATCCAATTATGTCGAACTGAAGTTGAAACAAAAAAGGATGGTAGTAACTTTGCCTAAATAATATTCACATGTTGGGCCGTTTAACAATTAGGGGTGGTTAGGATTGTTAATTTTCAAGTGCTTAGCAACTAAAAAAATCGAAGTGAATATTTTTAAAGTTAAATAAGCAAATGCGCAGTTTATCCAGAAACTCACTACTGTTACCTACTTCATAATATATTAGCATCTAAGCACTTGAATAAGCAATCTGAAACACCCTCAATGGTGAAACTTATAAATTTAGTATAACCCATTTGTTGAAGTTTTAGTCTATAAGTGACCAAACATGTGTGATTTTTTATTGCAGCAGAATCCCTGAGTGCATTCTTGGGATTAACGACATATTTATGATGGATTTTCAAAGTGGAGCACCAAAAGGAAAATCCGTTGATTTGGAAGACATCATAATTCATCAGTAAGTCTTGAAAACACCTAAAGGGAAGCCCAAAGATTCGCTGAAAAAGAACGACGCGCATAGGGTTGAAACATGGAAAAAAGAAACCATTACGCGAAGAGGTAATAACCTGCTCTACATTTTTTTTCAGATATTGAAATATGGCAAATACTACTACGGATAAATTTGTACTAATCTGCCTTCATACGAGTGAAAGTATAACTTATGTTCAATTTAACAGTAAAAGTAAAAATATCACAACTCTTTCCCTTTTCTTTAAAGAATAAAGAAATTGAGATTACATTGTAAGGGTCTTTTTTAAACTAAATATGGACAACCTTCTTTAAGGTTACGGGGTTATTCTGTTTAATCTCCGAAAACGAAGGACTCTTTTCTTCTTACATCAATGATATATAGCTGATATATGTCTCTAAGGTAACTTTGACTCGAATCATGAAAGTGTTGGTGTTGGAATCACTCCTAAACTGTATTTCAAGTATTTATATTTCATATGTAATAGGTAGCTTATTATGGCCTTTATGTTTGTTTAAGGTCTAGCTTATGTAGAAGGCCCATAAGCTTAGGCCCAAGCCCATATAAGAAAGGATGGGAACTAGGAGTGTTGCCCTAGCTTCCCTCCTATAAATACTCTTGTAAACCCTCATTTGAGGGTTGGTTGTTCAAGTTTTCTTTTCACACATATTCCTACGCCTAACCGTGCTACTCTTATCGTGTATGTGTGTTTGTTTACTTGTTCAATCACCTTATCTCTTTCTATATTACTTGTGTTTGTAAAACTAGTGACCTAACAGTGGTATCAATCGCCTACTAGTTGGGTGAATCGTGTTTGTTTTTGAAGTGGGTTTCGGTCCTACGCCTAAAACGCACCTTGATACTTTGGTTCGCTTAAAAAGATCTTTTTTACACTTTTGAATCCAAGATTCTTGTCCTTTCAATGTCTTAAGGTGTTAAAATACGTGTTTTTGGCAAAAAGTTTCAAACTTTATGCGTGGATAGTTGTTTTTGAACGTGGGTATCATCCTACTCGTAACTGTTTTAGAGACTTTGGTTCATCAAGTTTTACACTTTCGTGTATTCTGGTGTTATTGAAGCTATTTTATCCCACAAAAACCGGTTTAGAAACAATTTTGGACAAAATCATACTTACGAGTAAAACTACGCGTAGTAAAACCCTAAAACTACGCGTAAGTATCTCCTTGGTTTGATCTTCATTTTCGTGGTTTATTCCGTGTTTTCTTACTTGGATAAGTCTGAAAATACGTCGACTTTGGATATCCTTTACACTGTGATAGTGTAAAAGAGCATTTGGGCAAAAACCCTAAAATTACGCATAAGCATAAGCTTACGCGTAGAAATCCTACGCATAAGATTCACTTTACGCGTAAACCTAGTTCTACGCATAAGGAAATCCTACGCCTAAGTTTCTACGCCTAACTTGTGTCTACGCATAACTTTAGAGTATTTTCCCTGCTTACGCGTAAGCTAAATCCTACGCGTAACTCCTAATTGTTACGCGTAACTTTTGGTTTTTTTACGCATAAGTGCTACTTGGTTTCTTGTCTTTTCTACGCCTAAGGACACTTCATCAACAAAGGTTCATTCGACTACAAAGATCCATTTTTACTACACAAGTTTATCAACATGTCTCAACCACCATACTCTAACTATTTCCCTCACACTTATAATCATCAACAACAACAACAATTAACTCCACAACATCAACAATGGAATCAACAACAAGAAATTTATCAACAACAATTTAATCAGCAACATACTCCACAAATTGGTGCAATTCCACCACCACAAATGATTCAAACACCGCCAAGTCTTCAAGTTCAACCCTACACAAATGATTTCAATCAACATCCATCAAGGAACACTATGAAGGAACCCACTTGGTTTGCAAAGATGTGTGAAGCTTTAAGCAGCCAACAATCAATTCATGAAGCTGGATCACTTGATAGACCTCCAATGCTCACTCCAGGAAACTACGATCAATGGGTGATAAGGTTCTTTAGGTTTTGTGATCTGAAGAAGCCACATGGAAAGTTCTTAAAGAAGGTTATCTTGGAAGGTCCATTTGAGATGCCTACTGTCATTGTACCCTGAGATCCAACTGTTGTTCCACCAAGAGATGAACGAACCAACATTGCTACTGTTGCAGATCTAAATGCTACAGAACTTCTACACTATGAAGCTGATGAACTTGCAATGGAATACATCCTCTTAGGATTACCAAACCCAATTCTTCGTAGTGTTGATGCTCAAAAGACTGCACAAAAAATGTGGGATCATATTCGTCTTCTTATGGAAGGATCTGTACTCAATCAGGAGGATTTGGAATCCAAAATTTACTTGGCTTATGAACACTTCATGATTGAACCTGGAGAGACACTAGAGTCCTATCATCATCGATTTTCAGACATCATCAATGATTTGGATAAACACAACATCATCATGCCAAGAATTGCAGTGAATACTAAGTTCCTGAGTAGTCTTGGTCCTGAATGGGAGAAGTATGTCATTTTTCTCCGTCAAGCGAAGAATATGCATCATTATACTTATGGATTGTTGTACGATTACTTGAAGCCTCATGAAAAGGAAGTTGATCGGGAAAGGATTCTCCGTGCTCAAATTGCTAAACAGTCACATCCGGATAATCAACAACTTGCCTTGTATGCTCAACAGAATTATCCCTCTCAACCAGCAACTCAACCAACTGCTTCAAACACACCTTCACAGCAACAACCTCATCAAAATCCATTGGTTCCATACAACAACAATGCTCAAGCATATGTCAGTGAAGCGACTGAGGAAATCGATCCGTTCGAAGCATTGCAACAAGGATTTGTGATGATTGCTAATGCTTTTGGCCGTTACACCAACAAATCCAACAATCGTATTCGTTCCTCATCTAACACACGGACTCAAGCTCTTGTGAACAATGGACGTGTTGAAGTTCAGAATCGTGATTATGGTCGTCAGATGGGCGGTGGTCAAGGGTTTAATGCTGTGGGTAGGAATAACAACAGAGCTCAAGTGGTGGAACAGGGAAATGCTCAGAATCGGTTAAATGGTCTTAGATGCTACAACTGCAATGAGAAGGGACACCTGGCTAATGCATGCCCAAAGCTGAGGACTAGGGGCAGTGCTTATTTCAAAGAGGCTTTACTTTTGGCTCTTAAGGATGAAGCTGGTGGATCTCTCACAGACAAAGAACAGAGCTTTATGGCAGATGCAGACTCAGATGATGATATGGAGGACTTGCAGGCCAATGCAGCTATTATGTTGATGGCTAATATGCAAGAGTTACACATGAGTGAAACAGGCCCAGTGTATGACACTGATGGCTTGTCTCAGGTACCCGAACAAACCATCATCATATTTGAACTAATATCTCCGTCAATATCTGAATCCGGCACGGCTCAGAATGTTCAAAATGAGTCATCTACATCTCATTCTGCCGATTTTCAAATAAACCCCGTAGTCACATTTGACGATCCAGATGACCTTATGGTTTCCATTGATAATCAAATTGACTCCGTGGTTATACTTGAGGATCTAAATAATGATCATGTTGTGACTCACGTTGAACACGATGAACCTTTGCCTCATCCAGATCTTGTTCTGTTACATAAAAACCAACAATCCCAAATTGCTGAATGTGTTGCATTAAATCAAACCTTAAAAAGTAAAAATGCACTGTTAACCAAGGATTTTGAATGCTTACAAATTCAACTCAACTTTTTCAAAACTCAAGAAAACCGTGAAAAAGGTTTTGAAGCCGCTTTTGCAAAATCTCATCAAAACGAAAAATATTTAGAGAAACAGATGCGTGATCTAGCCGCTTCGAAGAATGCTTTGTTGTCTGAATTAGAACAACTGAAACATGAACATAAAAAGCAAATTAACGCTCTCACCTTGGAAATCAAAAAGCTAAGGCTGAGTTGTTAACTTGTCAAAAACAGTTCTCCGCATACAAAAAGCATTCAACGAATCGGGTGGATGACCTTCTTGAAGAAATTATCGGCTTGCAAAACAGACTTAAAGAGTTTAAAACTGTTGTTTACAAACATGGTGAATCAGTAACAGCTATTGAAAAGTTTACCTTAAAACCCAATCCAAAAGGATATGGAAAAAATCTAGCTGATTACAAACCAAAGCTTTCACTAAAAACATTCAAACCAACTCCTGAAGTTTCCAGTGCATAATACAAAATTGATAATACTGTTATGAGTGTTGTTGAATACCATCTTCAAGAGGAATTAGATGCAGAAGACGAGAGTCGATCAAAATTAAAAAACGTTGTTTACAACAAATCGTTTAACTATAAAAACGCGGTCACTTTCGTCACACCAACGGATTCTTCTAACACACCAAGGGTTATCATCAAAACACCTGAGTCTTCTAATGTTAATCCCAAAACAGATTATGCACAAACTTATGGTCCTTTACCTTCAATTAGTGAAGTAAACTCAAAACCTGAAAATCGAAATATTCTTAGATATTTTGACATTTTCATGGCTGACCTCAAAATTTTCCAACATGAGATAGAATATCGTTCTGAAATCAAAATTGAACACTTTCAATCGCCTCTGGCGCGAGAACAAAGAGACATTTTTCAGAAAAATCTTTTACCTAATGTTAAAAACTTGAAAAGTTGTGCATTAGCCTGGGAACGGGATTTTCATAAGGAACTTGGAACTATGAAGGTCGTTTTCGAGAAAACATAAACATCTATTTCTAATACTAAACCTAAAAAGAAACTTTTGAGAAAAGATGTTGATCGACTCTTGGAAGACCTTATCTGTGCTGATGTCCATAATGTTGTGTTGTTTCATTCTTTGCCATATGCATCTGATTATATCTCTGCTGATATTGTTGAAAATGTTGTAACTGTTGAGAACACCGATAATGTGCTTCAGATCGAGTCTTTAAAAGCTGAAAATAAACGATTACTCACTTAAATTTACAATGCAAAACGTCGTCTACATTGGTGTGAAAAAGATATTCACAACCATCAACTTAGTTTTCAAAAGAAAATCGCTCAGTTGAGTGCAAAATCTTCTGATCCTAAAATTGAGCAACTGGATGATCAAAACGTGTCTTTGAAAAGTCAAATCTCAAAATATGAACAAGAACTTTTAAAAGTTAAACAGGAATATGGTGTCATATTTGATTTGCTCAATAAGACTCGTCATGAAGCATCAAACGAACTTGATCACTATCTTGCTCACACTAGAGAAGTCATGAATTTTGCTGGTAATATTCGTTCTGAAAATCAAGATTTGATTCACACTATCTCTAAGTTAAGAGAAATGTTAGGAAAGTATGAACAACTTTCGCCTACCGTGATTAAGAGATTAGCACCAGTCACACTTAGTAATCGTGAACCTAGAATCCCTACTGCCAAATTACAAGTTGCTAATGTGTTTCCCTCTACTGAAACAGGAATAGTTGCGTCTTTTCCAAACGTCCGCACTTCACAGCCTAGGAGCACTCAATCGAAGAATAGGAAGTTGCGACCTAATAAAACATCAATAAGGAATGCTAAAGTAGAAGAACACCCTAGGACTCTGAATAAGACTCATGTTGCTTCCACTATAAATGTTGCGTCTGGCAAATGTAATAGAAATAGTGATGTAACGAATGCTAAACCGTTAAGTACTTTTGATATTCAGTCGGATGCACCTTGTGTTATTTCTCGGAAGAGTATGAATTCTGATTGTCATGACAAATGTGTTGCTAAACCTATAATCTCTCGATTACGGAATCCTAAGAATCGGAATATCTCTAGGCCCACTAATCATTCTAAGTCTGTGCTTGGTAGACCGCCTTCTTTAGATTCTAAGGCAAACTTTGCTGTCACTGTAGCTCCAGTTTCACCTCCTAAGAATGTAGTACCACCTAGTGCATTCACTAAGACTAAAGCAAAGAGTAGTTATAGATGGCAGAAATGGATATATAACACACTAGGATTTCAATGGATGCCTAAAATTATTAATGTGTGTTAGGTCACTAGTTTTACAAACACAAGTAATATAAAAAGAGATAAGGCGATTGAACAAGTAAACAAGCACACATACACGATAAGAGTAGCACGGTTAGGCGTAGGAATATGTGTGAAAAGAAAACTTGAACAACCAACCCTCAAATGAGGGTTTACAAGAGTATTTATAGGAGGGAAGCTAGGGCAACACTCCTAGTTCCCATCCTTTCTTATATGGGCTTGGGCCTAAGCTTATGGGCCTTCTACATAAGCTAGACCTTAAACAAACATAAAGGCCATAATAAGCTACCTATTACATATGAAATATAAATACTTGAAATACAGTTTAGGAGTGATTCCAACAATCTCCCCCTCAAGTATATATGAATGTAAACGGTGAAGGCGTTGATGTAATAGTAGCTTTGACGTCTACTGACATTCTTCTTTCTCGTGAGAAAAATTGCCTTGAATCGAACAATCTCCCTAGTGTAGAGAGATAGTTTTCTTTGAGCGGTTTTGCTTTGACATCATCTTAAACTTTGTTCTTTGATCATTGTTCTTTGTGGTGAAAGTGATAGTATGTTGTTGTCTGCATCAAGTCTGCCTCAGGTCTGCTTCGCTACTCCAGTGTCTCCATGTCATTCTTCAACATGCTCACACGCTCTTTGATGTTGGAAATCAATACTGATGAAGTTCTTTAAGTCTTTGACTTTGTAGATTCTTTGATTTGATGAAGAATCATTCTGACTGTTGTGTTGCATTCGAATAGAACTTCCATTAGTGATGATGTTGGCATGAGCATGAGAAGAATCAGCACGATCATTCCGCTCCGGAGCTTCCATAAGAAGAAAACATTTCAAACGGTTAGTAATAAGCGGTTTCCGACACTTACAAGTTTGAACTTCGAGAGTGTTAACAGCATAGTGTGAAAACACAACTCTAATTCTTACAAAGGCCGTTCCTGAACTAGAGTCCCACAAGTGAGATAACGCGATGTACCGAAGTACATCTACAGTTCAGATGAGTCGCTGAGGTACACCGAAGCATCACCTCATGACTGTAGACCGTTTGACACACACCCCGCGTAATCCACGGGGAGTTACCGAAGTGACCTGTTGTCAGGGCTGTTTGATGTTGACCCTGGCAGGAGTTTCCATTCAATCACTGAGAATCACATAAGTGAATGGTATGTGCTAAAACACATACCTTTTCTTTATCAAAATAGACCCAAAACAACCAAGGAAAAGCCGTTTATTGCTTATATTTGTGGTTTTCTTGAGTTTGTGCTTGTGCAGGTGTGGATATGTAAAAACACGCAAAAAGGACTCGAATCAGACGTAAATCCGAGCACGAGAGATTAAGAGAGCTTAAGCTGAGCCAGAATGTCGGAATTATGCATTTATGAAGATTTCTAATCTCTGAGGATGATTTGTGAAGATTTGATCAAAGTTTGATGAATTGGCAAAACTGGCCCCTCAAGTTTCAACAATTAACAGAAATGGCCCTTGGAGATTCAGAAAGTTGCAAAATCAGTCCCTGGATTATTTATGGTTGACAAGAGTGGTCCTTGAAGATAATTTCAGAAGTTACATGTTTGAACCTTGGAGTTTCAGTTTTTACATTAATGGTCCCTATGGTTGCTAATATATCCTAAGTCCAATATAATCCATTAACCAACTCTTGACCAATCCAATATTACTGCCATGGCCCAACATCACTTTTCCTTGGCCCAATCTCACAAACTAAATAACCCGGCCACCCAATTCACAACCCTCAGACCCGAATCACAACCCTTACCCGTTATTTTTACCCATTTCCACCCTCATTTACCCGGTCAAACACCCAACACCCAAGTCAAACAATAATTTTATAAACCCAAACGCGCCCTTTACATACCCTGTATCTTCTTCCCTGTCTCAACCAAACACCCTCTATTTTACCACCTCCCAAACACCTTTTAACCTCGTACTTAGAATCTTATAGAGCTTCTAGAACCTGACCTGTCAGAGAGAGAATGACACGTGGACAAACCAAGCTCTCCCATTGGCTTAAACAGCTCATCAAGGATAATGGAGTGCTCTGATTGGTGCAAGTGACCAAGGATTGAATTTGTGGCCACAAATAGCCTTCTAGGCTCTTCTGAAAAGAATCCCAGGCCTCTCCTCAAGCTCAGCTATATAAACGACCACAAGCTCACATTTGTAGTTATCCAATTTCTCATGTATTTAGAGAAATTTTGATCTTTTACTTACTGTCATTTTTAATTGTTGTCATGTTGTTAAGTCTATTTTGATCTCAGTCTTGTAAACCTCTTTCATTAATATAAGTTCTGTTTTTATATAATCCTGTCTCAATTTAAGCTACTGTTAGAATTGCCATATTATTGCTAAATCAAGCTTACATAAGCTATAACAAGCTTATGTAAGCTTATCTAGTTTATCAGCTTTTCATCTCTAAAGTTTTTGAAGAAAGTCAAGAAAAGTCAAACTTTTGTCAAAGCTTAAAAGTCAAATGATTTATGGTAAATTTCTGGTTTAGATCTGTGATTTGGTTAAATTTTATGCTTATAAGATCAGTTAAATTCAATCTCAGTAAGGATTTTAGTTTTTATGCATTTTCATGATGTTGAAGGAGTGTTTGGTTTATTGTTTTAAACTGTTTTAGAGGTAACAAGATTTGATTAGATCAGTTGATTCAGGTTTGTTATAGTGTATTGAGTTCATAGATATCTTAGTTTTACAGCCATTGCACCTTTAGTCAAAACTTTTTGTGAATCTGCTCTTGTTCTCCATAATGTGAAAGTCAGTTAATGAAATCTGTCAAATAGGTTTAGAAGTTGTTATACTAGCTTGATTTAGTCTCATCACATCTTATTTCATCCATTTCAGTCCATCATTTGATCTTAATTCTCATTTTAGTCAAACTAGTTACTGATTTTCAAAAGTCAAATGGTGTCCTATGCCTGATTTTTGCAAAACTTGCAGGGATTACACAGTGCCCATTTCATAGAGTTAGGATCTCATTTTTGGTTTAGATATAGTCTCCTAGGTGTTCTTCATGTCCACAATTCTGTTTTTCTCATTTGCTTATTGGATTAGCAGTTAAACTAGCTTAAACAGTAGGTACCTGTCATCTGTTTGCTGCTTCAGCAGCCTGTCTTATTTTGCATCCCTTTTGTTTAATCCATAACTTGTTTATTACTGGTCTTTATTAGCTAAAAATCTGGATATGTGAACTCTGATTGGTGGTCTTGAGACCCTCAGTATTGGTTTTCATTATAGCTTACTGAATAAGCAGTTACATGTGCTTTTACAGTAGGGGTAAACCTGTTTTTGGCTTATTATAGCAGGTAGCTTAATCCTTGGTTACATGATCATTAGGTGTTAGAATTAGCTTAAACCTGTTGCTTTAGAGTAGTTTAGATATATTTTAGCTTATTTGATCAGTTGGTGTACTTTTGTGCTTATTAGCTTATTTCCTAAATGCTTATTTAGGACAGTTTACATAGCAATCCCCATATTCTCCACATAGGCCTTTGTTTTTATATTTTTAATAGCTTTAGAATAAGATTTTAGTATTTTCCTGAAATTTTCATAATTTTTAGACACTGTTCACTATTTTTCTTATTTAAAAATAGTTTTTTTAATCATTTTAAATTAGCTTTAATTGCATTTAATTCAGAAAAAGTTCCAAAAAAATAATTTTTCAATTTTAATAGTTTAAGATAAATATAAAAAGCATAAAAAATATTTTTCCATATTTTTCTCCTTTTATTTGGTATTTTTAATAATTTAAATTAGATTTAATTAGTATTAAATTCATAGAAAATAGGAAAATGATCTGAAAAATACAAAAATAGTTTTTAAAAGTCTTTTTTGATATTTTAGATTTTTAGAAAGTAATTCCATAATTTTCCCTCTCTCTTTCATAATTTTTAGATAATTAGTTTATTTTTATTAGTTAATAATTAGTTTTTAATTAAAATAAAATCAAGAAAATTCCTAAAAAATATTTTTAATTCATAATTAGTTTTCTAATATCATTTTTAAAGTAAAAGTAGTTTTAGGTTATTTTTAGGATGTAGAATAGTCGTAGTTGCTTTTTATTCGCGTTTCGTTTAATTTCCCGTATTTGCGTTTTAGTGTAGAATTGCGTAGTTTGCCATAGTTCTTAGGATTTCCCATAGATTTTAGTTTCCTTATGCTTTTCTTATCCCGTAGTTTAGATAATATCATCTTATGCCCCTTATATTATTCGAATCCCGATTACTGAGACGTGAGTTGGAAATTCCATTCAACCCTCGTTCGGAACGATCTCGGTGCTCAAACCTGACACGTTTGAGTTACCCAAATACTACACTACTTCTCTATTATTGATTTTTAACAAATCAATTTTTGGTGCCGCTGCCGGGGAGGGCTTGTAGCGAGTTTTCGTATTCCGTCTCGAATCGTGTGTTGATATTTGTACATATCCCTTTTATAAAAAACCCAAAAAGATTTTCCTTTTCAAAATTTGTTTTAAAAACCCAAAAATATTCTTCTTTATCCTCTGAACCGTCAATTCTTTATCTCTTTACCCTCTTATTCGTATAATTCTTTTCGATGTCTTCGTCTTACCATTATGGTTGTCAATGGTGTGGGGGACCCCAAAATGGTGGGAATTGTCACGGTTGTAGCATTGTGAATACGGGAAACGAGTTTGTCTACGACCAATATCCCTACAATGATACAACTGATCTCCTTAACCAATCTCCATACCATGAGACGGAGTCATACTCGTGTGAGTACTGTGGAGGTCCTCACCAAGGTTTTCAATGCCAAACTCAATATAACAATCAGACCTTTGGTTATGAGCCTTATCCATATACTTCACCAAACCCGTCACAACAATCATATTGTTGTGAGTATTGTGGAGGTCCACACTTTAATTCCGATTGTCAAATGCAGAACCCGCTTGTTTACGAGCAAGTTCCTTGTGATAATTATGAATATTCTTATGACCCACCTCCACAATACCAAGAAATTCAACCACAATACCCGCAAATTCCTCAAGATAGTTTCCAAAGATGTATTAATACACTCGAAGAATTTATGGATCCTCATCAGAAAACGTATGGTGAATTACTTGCCGAAGATCGAGCATCTCGCAACGAAAAATCTATGATAGAACTACTCGAAGAAGAAAAACGAGCAGCTCAGATTGAAAAGTGTCTTGAAGAAATACGAATTGAGGAACAAGCACTTGCAAGACGTGCCAGATGGCTCGCGACTTGCATTGACGATGATGATGAGGATTCCATCCAAATGAAAGAATACTATGAAAGTTTGTCGAATGAAACCCCTCCCGTTTCTGAGCCTTTCATTTCCGACCCTTCCCCTTCACTCACACCGGATGAGAGAAGTGATATCGTATTGGAAGAGGTCGATGATTCTATTTCTTCAAACATTGTTGATCCCGTTGACTCTCTCATAATGGGGGACGAGCCTCTTAGCACTATTCCGGAAACGGAATCGTCTTGTGTTGAGAGCCTTGACCCAATCCCAAGTGAGTCCGAGGATATATCTGATAGTGATTGTGATTCGCTTTTATGTGATTCTCTTGACATCTCCGAGGTTACTTCTGGGATTTTCTCAAATCCACTCTTTGAATTCAATGACGACTACACCTTTTGTGAAGTTAATCCTCTTTTTGACAAAGATTTTGAGTCCGATTCAGAGACCACAACGGAAGTGGTGGATATTGCTAGCTCTCAGAGCACACCACTTGTCCCATCTCTGTGTTCCGACCTTTCTCTCCCGTCATGTGATGTTGAAGAAAGTATTGAATCCGACACTGAAGATATTATGGAGATTGATGAATTGGTTAAAGTGGTTGAAGACGATATTCTTGATAAACCGCCACGTGATTCTGATGTGGAAGAAATCGACTTACCAATTGATGACCCAATACCACCGGGTATTGAGGATGTTATGGTTGTTCTTGATGGTTCTCTTGACTCCCCTTCTTCTGATGAGTCCACCATCACGTATCCCGATGAGCCGACATGTGAAGACAAAATCTTTAAACCCGGGATATTCATAGATGAGCTTTGTGCTAAAACCGTTTTTCGAGATAAGGATCCTCCCTTAGATGCCTTCATTTGTGAGCCTACACCTCTAATCTTTTACCATAAGCTCCCGTCTTTCTTGGAGTTTTCTCACTTTGATCCGTCATTCATTCGTCCACCCGCAAAACCACCGGATGATGGATCATTCTTTCATATACCTTATGTGCTTGAGCCCGACACTTTCTTCACCACCCAACCCACCCAGTCTCATTCCTGCGGGAATGAGGACACCGTTTTTGACCCTGGTATCTCTACCACTTTCTTCCCCAAGGACAAATGAATTCGGGGACGAGTCAGGCTAGCGACTCGGTGATCAAAAACAGTAGCGCTTCGTGGGAGGCACCCCATGCTTATCCATCTATCTTCTTTCTCTTTTCTAATAAGTGACGCGAAGGGGTCTGCCTCTTCGATTTCTCGTGTTTGGTTGTTTGTGATGTTGTGTTCAGGATGTTCCCGATATGAAGACTCTCGTGCTCGAAGTTTGTCATTTTCTCCACTCGAGTCTCATGATCGATGCTGATGGAAATCCGATATCCTAATCTTATCGACTAACGTTTATCTTGAGCATACTTAATAAACGGCTTTTAGATTTTCGTGATACCCTTGCTTTAAACATTGAGGACAATGTTTCGTTCTAGTCTGGGGTAGGGTAATCTTCGATTTGATTTGACCGCACTTGCTTATTTCTGTTGTGTTTCTCTCGCAACCCCGTTTTTCCTTAGAAAATGAAAAAAATTGTGCAAAAATGAGCAAAATTTAAAAATTTTTGTAAGCTTTTGTTAAGTCTTTTTGATTAAAAAGTTTTGCTAGTCTCTTAGATAAGAAGCTAAAATGCGAATTCTAGCTCACAAGGCCAAGGATTTTGCAAGTTTCCCTGAGTGACTTTAAATATGCATGACTTGATTTCATTAGACGAAACATTTGCTAAGTTAATATATGTTTTGACACCTTGATTGACTTTCCGCTGGTGAGAGTAGGAATGGAATTCTGACTTGACCGGGCGTGTTGAGCCCTAGCTTGTTCCCTTAACCATAGATAATCTAAAAATTATCGGCTAAGCATCTGCGGATCTCATTATTTGGGATTTTAAATTTGCAGAGATCGAGAAATGATAGAGTTACTTATGGGTTTAGATGCTAAACGTGGAGTAGTTGGTTCTCTTTAGAGCCCATCGAAGGTACTTATGGCTTTTTGTTCCCACAAAATTGTTTCACCCTATATCTGTCTTAATAATTAGAGATGTCGAGTTTTTGGCGATGATTAGTTCTTTTTCTTCTTAAAAGAATCTTTGTTTGAAAAATTGGGTACACATCAAGGATCCGAAATGAATAAATAAGTGCTGAGTATCAAGTGATAATGTAATAAGTAAAGTTGTGAGATGCGGTGTCGAGATCGGACCCTTGGATCTTTAGCCGGGATTGAATGAGGTCTTAGCCTAGCCAGCCGGGACTCTCATTTCATGAAGCCTATAGTCTTGGAATTACCCCGTGAAGCTCCGTAGTTCACAGCTCATAAAAGTATAAGTGCAAAAAAAAAAAAAAAAAAAAAAAAAAAAAAAAAAAGTTGAAAAGTGAAAAAAGCAAAAAGTTAGTGAATAAAAATTCCTTGATGTGTGGACCTCATTTTTACGACAATGGTTCTTGAGAGCAGATGGATAACTAATTATCGACTTAGCTTTGTATCTTTATCAGAATAAAAGTTATCGAAACGAGAACTTGAAGAAATTCATTTCTCACAAAAATATAAAAAAATCTAGAGGAAATAGGAAAATGGGAACGAAAAGTAAGTACACAAGTAACTTCCATGGGTAGTGTTAGCATCTAGAGTCATATGTAACAATGATTTCGGTTTTACGCTTAGTTTGGGACTTGTGAAAAATCAGGGACGATGTATTCTATCCGTATGGTCACTTCACGCTGTGTTGTGTTTTCTACTCCGTGATCCTAACATGTCGTTTGAAAAATGTTTGAGTTATTGATCGACATGAAGGTTCAACAAACCGTCATTCATAACCGGAATGTGCTTAATCGTTATATCTATATATGAAAATTAAAAGGTAAACGGGGCGTTTTTAGAATTAGGGGTTTCTTAATCTCTTTTGAGGAATCTTTGCTACTTCTTCATAGGTTTAGTAGAAAGAGATTGAAATCCTTGGTTTTAGAAGCGTGAGTTGATTGCATTGCGTGAGGACACGACAATAGTCTCGTCTGGGGTATTTTGGTATGTGCTAAAACACATACCTTTTCATCATCAAAACTGACCCAAAACAACCAAGAAAGAGCCGTTTACTGCTAATATCTGTTGTTTTCTTGAGTTTGTGCTTGTGCAGGTACGGATATGTAAAAACACACAAAAAGAAGCCAAATCAGACGTAAATCCGAGCACGAGAGATCAAGAGAGTTTGAGCTGAGCCGGAAGGTCGAGATTGTGCATTTTGAAAGATTTTATTCTCTGAGGATGATTTTAGAAGATATAATCAAGTTTGAAGAATTGACAAGATTAGTCCTTCATCTTTGAGCATTTGGCAAAAATAATCCCTCAAATTTCTGGAATTGTCAAAATCAACCCTTGGATTATTGGAGATTGACAAGTAAGACCCTTGAAGAACATTTTCAGAATTTACAGTTTGGCCCCTGAAGTCTTAGCTTATACACATTTGGCCCTTATGATATTAAATAGGATCACAATTCTAGTCCAAAATCCAAAAAAACACTATCCTTGGCCCAAACCAACTCACGGCCCAAACACAAACCCGGTCTAATATTAAAACCATACCCGGCCACTATCCAAACCGGTACCCACTATACCCATTTCTTACTTAAACCCGGTCAACTAGTCAAATACTCAAAATATTATAAATAAAAGGCACGCGCCAAACTTTTCCCCAAACCCAAACCCAGGCTAAGAACCCTAGAATACCCCCACATCAATTAAGCTAACTCACTACAATTAAGGGCAATTCAGTCTTTTCCCTGACACCACCTGACACGCCTGACATGTGCACTCTGCCAGGTCACTGATCCGTGTGATACAATTCCAATCCCTGGCTTCTGATTGGACGAAGGTGCGTGGAATGATTGATCCTAGGGTGGATATTGATTGGGAAATGTATTAGATGATCCAAGGGTTGAGAGAGGCTCAAAAGAAGCAC